>OX465581.1:1840125-2274873 GCA_950022655.1 Alentia gelatinosa | reverse complement strand
CCCCTCCCCCTCCCCCTCCCCCTCCTCCTCCTCCCCTCCCCCTCCTCCCCCTCCCCCCTCCCCCTCCTCCCCCTCCCCCTCCTCCCCTCCCCCTCCTGCCCACTCCTCATCTGTACCATGTTTAGCTGTCTTCCAGGATGGGCCCCAGGAGACTTGACCGCTGAGATCCCGAGTATGAGCTTGTAATGAACGGGGCATGGGAAAGGCCCGTCTAACATGCTATAGGGCGGAGTGAGGCACAGACCGCAGAGGCTGTGTGCGTTTTACGTATACGGGTAATGTTCTGCAAGTCACCTGGGGCTCGTTGAATAATTTAGTATCGTCCCTAACAAGAACACTGAGAACACCTTTTTTTGAAAATCATTTGTTGACAGAAAGGTTGACATTGCGACAATGTGATTTTCAACCATGCACGTCATATCTACATACAGTACAGAGTACACATATACATTACAACAAAAGACAGTAATCACGTAACGTCAAATAGTTCAATCCTGATTCAGGGCAAAGGATAGGACAATGGCAAAAGGAAAAGGTAAACCAGCTACACATAGATTGACCATCAAATACTTCTTTTTGCGAGAATCAAATTTTATGTCTTCACATGCCCTTCATCCTCCTAAAAGATCTGAGACTATAAATTACGTATAACGGTGCACGGTCATCTCGGCCCCATCGGCATCTCGGACCCCTTTTTGTGCGGTCATCTCGGCCCCCTCGCGTGTAATGGCATGTCGGGAGTGTGTCGCAGAGGTCTACGATAGGAAATTTTTGTGGAGCGTGCACTTCGCGACACGGCCCGACAATGCTGTCGTAAAGCCCCCTTTTTACGACAAGGCTGCGACAAGCGCCGATTGTAACTTCTACGATGGAAATTTAGACCTACTGATATGGCACTGATACAACCGATCCTGCTCCTCCTGCGCCTCCTCTCCTCTTCCTCGCTATCCTCCCTCTCCTCCCTCTCCTCCCCTCGTACTCCCTCGTCCTCTCTCCCTCGACCTCCACCTCCTCCCTGTCCTCCCCCTCCTCCCCCTTCTCTCTCTCCTCTCTCTCCTCCACCTCCTCCCTCTCCTCCCCCTCCTCCCCCTTCTCTCACTCCTCTCTCTCCTCCACCTCCTCCCTGTCCTCCCCCTCCTCCCCCTTCTCTCACTCCTCTCTCTCCTCCACCTCCTCCCTGTCCTCCCCCTCCTCCCCCTTCTCTCACTCCTCTCTCTCCTCCACCTCCTCCCTGTCCTCCCCCTCCTCCCCCTTCTCTCTCTCCTCTCTCTCCTCCACCTCCTCCCTCTCCTCCCCCTCCTCCCCCTTCTCTCTCTCCTCTCTCTCCTCCCTCGTCCTCCCTCGTCCTCCACCTCCTCCCCCTTCTCTCACTCCTCCCCCTTCTCTCTCTCCTCTCTCTCCTCCCTCTCCTCCCTCTCCTCCCCTCGTCCTCCCTCGTCCTCTCTCCCTCGTCCTCCACCTCCTCCCTCTCCTCCCCCTCCTCCCCCTTCTCTCTCTCCTCTCTCTCCTCCCTTTCCTCTCCTCGTACTCCCTCGTCCTCTCTCCCTCGTCCTCCCCCTCCTCTCTCTCCTTTCTCTCCTCCGTCTCCTCCGTCTCCTCCCTCTCCTCCCCTCGTACTCCCTCGTCCTCTCTCCCTCGTCCTCCCCCTCCTCCCCCTCCTCATCCACCTCCTCCCGACGCGATTTTGATTTTGTATCGGGAGGTGCATGTAGACCATATCGGAGCCATATCGTAGTAGGTGGACGTCGGGCCTTACTAAACGAAACTGTCTGAAGTGTGATTCACACATGTGATTTATGTATCTCACAGAGTGTATGTCTGAGACAAATCCTACTGAGATTCTGTACCTTGTAAAGCGGGATTCACACAGTGGGATTCAAGTACGTCAGGTGGGATTCACACATAGAGACTAATGTACCTGATACTGATGTACTTCACACCTTTTCACTAGCCTCAGGCTATTCTCCTTTATTATAAAATTCTCATGGCAAGGTTCGCTTACCAGTCTCAAGGAAAAATGGCGAATTTGATTCACATGGAAAGACACACCTGGTACATAATGTCAGGCAATATCACAGTGAACACTCACCCTGCCACTCAAATACACTTGAGGTGACTGGTTTTAAGACCCTATGAGGTACACGAATCCCACCGTGTGAATCCCACATCACATGATGGGATTTATGTTCATCACAGGCCGTTTGTCTGAGACAAATCTTGTTAAGATTCGGTACTGGGACACAGTCTCCTCGTGTGAATGACAGGGTTCCATTTTGCTGAGACAACTTTTTTCCCTTGCAATTGTTGGCGACAGTCATCCCTAACAAGGAACAGAATCTCATGAGATTTTGACTTTAAACAGGTTTAAAATTTAGAGGGGCATTTTGGTGAGACAAATGTATTTCAAACGTTCTCCCCCAATCTGTGAGTCTCAGTGGTCTCAAATAACACCTATTTACACAGGGAAGTACCCTGAGCCGGCGAATGTGTACCCTGTGTACCCTGTGTAAGGGTATGGGGTGAGACTATGTACCTGTTAAGTCTTCCCATTTGAATTGAATCCGCCATGTTACCCTGAGACTGTAGGACACCCAAATCTGTGAAACTCTGTACCCAGCAGGAAATTGTCGGCGACTGGTGAAAAGGTGTGAAGTACACCAGTCTCCAGTCCATTTGTCCCTCAGTGTGGATCCCACTTGAAGTGGGATTCACACGATGGGACGAATGGACCACTGAGACTCACAGATTGGGGAAGAATGTGTGAAATACATTTGTATCACCAAAATGCCCTTCTACATTTTAAATCTGTTTAAAGTCAAAATCTCATGAGATTCTGTTCCTTGTTAGGGGTGACTGTCGCCAACAATTGCAAGGGAAAAAAGTTGTCTCAGCAAAATGGGATTCACACGATGGGGTTCATGTACCTTATAGAACGTTTGTCTG
Organism: Alentia gelatinosa; assembly: GCA_950022655.1. Classification (NCBI taxonomy): domain Eukaryota; kingdom Metazoa; phylum Annelida; class Polychaeta; order Phyllodocida; family Polynoidae; genus Alentia; species Alentia gelatinosa. Next base: position 2,271,930 of record OX465581.1, on the reverse strand, counting down.
AGACAAATCCTGCTGAGATTTGGTACTGGAACATAAGCTCCTCGTCTGAATTGTATGGTTCCATTTTACTGAGACAATATGTTTTCCTTGCAATTGTCGGCTACAATCACCTATAACAAGGAACGGAGCTCATGAGATTCTGACTTTAAACAAGTTTAAAATTTACAGGAGATTTTTGGTGAGACAATTGTATTTTACACCTTCTACCCCAACCTGTTAGTCTCAGTGGTCCCAAATAACACCTATTCACACGGGAAGTGCCCTGAGTCAGCGAATTTGCACCCTGTGATCCCTGTGTACCCTGTGTAGGGGTTTAGGGGTGCGACTATGTACCTGTTAAGTATTCCCATGTGAATTGAATCCGCCATGTTACCCTGAGACTGTAGGACACCCCAATCTGTGAAATTTTGTACCCAGCTGGAAATAGTAGCCGACTGGTGCAAAGGTGTGAAGTACACCAGTTTCAGGTTCATTTGGCCCCTCGTGAATCCTACTTTAGGATACCTCGCCTGAGACAAATTACCCTCCGTTTGTCGCCGACAAACGTACATAAATGTTCCGAAATCGGTAGATGGCAGTGGCCTTTACCCCTCACCTGTAGGGTACTTGGGTCCCAGGGTGAGTGTTCACAGTAACTATGTCTGAGACTTTGTACCAAGTGTTTCCCTCCATGTGAATCCAATACGCCACCGTTTCTTGAGACTGGCCAAAGCACCTTGCCATGAGATTGTTGTACCAGAAAAGAATTCTTTGAGACTAGAGGAAAGGTGCGAAGTACACGTGTCTCAAGTGCATTATACCGGGGACACACCAAGCGAGCGAAGGCAGCCAACACAAATTGGCGTGTATGTGAGATATTATTTCATAGGAATATCTCCTGCCTATAATTTAGCATCTTGCAAGAAATAATCAGGTGAAATATGAAATAATAGCTCACATATAGGCCATTTTGTGTTTTGTGATTACGGAACTCGCTGCGTTTCTCGCTTGGTGTGTCTCCGGCTTTAGCCCCATCGTGTGAATCCCACTTTAGACATATCATAGAACCAAAAAGACCCGTTTTTCCGAATCATTTAAAGATCCCCTGCCTTGCTGTAAACTGCAAACTGTAAACACAGGCAGGTTTTTCTTGCACTATTTACATCCTTTCATTTCCGCACAACAGACACGGAAGGAAGGCAGTTGCCAGCAGTGAAACGGAAACTAATCTATTCTTGTGGGATTTATTTGCAAATCTTCCGAAATACTGGAAGAATTTAATAGAATATTAAAGAGCAAATGACTAACACAGAATCACGGTAATGGGAATGAAATTTACTGAGTTAGGTAGTAATACGACGTAAATTTATATAAATGTTGTTAAAATATTACAGAAATGTCACGAGCTATTGAGAAGTCCCTCCTGCATAGAGCTGTCCCACTACACTCACTCCCATATAAGGAGTAGAGTAGACCCAGTAGCCAATGGCTGCATTCGCAGCAAACCCCGACCTTCACCCTGACCTCCTTACATGATATTTATAGCGCCTTGGTCCGATTCTGCAGTCGATAGTTGACCTAGAATCTAGTGGGCCACAACCACCCTCCTATGGTGTAGGCGAAGTTGAGGAGATGAGATTGAATAGTTTTTATAGGGTGGGTGGGTGGTTCCTTTCGGTTGGCGTACCAGGGTTGAAGTGGACGCAGACGGGGTGCGGAGTCGGGTGGTCACGTGACCGGAACCACGTGACAATTTCGGTGCATCCCTTTGAAGTCTCGGTCTGCATATTTAGGTCATCATCAGGACAACACTAAAGCCCAACGCACATCTACCGATTTCGGAACATTGATGTATCTTTGTCTGTGACAAAGGAACTGTAATTTGTCTCAGGCGAGGCATCCTAACAGAGTCAGCCCTAGTTGGTAGATGTAGGATAACTATAGTCCTGAGCGTTTAATATGGGTAAAATGACAATATCACTCAAATGCAGCATTTGTAAAAGATGATATTTTCGAAAATCAAGTAGATAGAATTCAAGGGAACTTCATAAAGAATGCATAACAGAACTTTTCAGGCCCAAGATTAAAAAATTGTGGTGCCACCTGTCATTCTATCAAAGAACTTTGGCCTGAGGTGATATTTCTGCTTAAATCACTGATATTATAAATAAGCAAGAACTACTTGATTTTCCTTCAGTCCTATCAGTCAATAATCAGCATAGATACTTCAAATAAAGAGTGATTTGGAGATGGACCACCACAGAACAAAACTGGAAGGTTATCTTTTTCATTAAATGTTATCTACAGGTAATCATTGGCAGTTTCTAGCTATGCCATATGCCAAAAATGCAATAATATCAGAAAATCATGTTTTCGGGCTCTTTTGGACTCTTTGTGATCTGTCATAATGCTCCTTTATCTCAGGAAGTATCTACCACAGCCTGACAACATAGGTATCATTTTAATTGTCTTGAAATAGCGAAGAAGATAAGCTGTTTATTTCAATAGGTCATCGTGATAGATTTTTCATTGAATCACTGTGAAAACAGGAAGGTAACATGTTTTAATGTTTTTACCTAACAAATTCCAATGTTCAATCTACGACAGGAAACCTTAACCATAACACAGGTATATCAGATATATACACAATATTACCATGATTTCGATCTGAGTGGCCGTATTTTCCGCGTAGTTGACGCGTAGTAATACTCCGAACGATAGCGAGGAGTATTGCGTAGCGTCAACTAAAAGGAGAATACGGCCACACAGATCGAAAATATGGTAATGTTGTATTTATTACTCACTTATTTTTAGATTTAAGCAATAAATATGATCGTTAGAAAACTTTTCAACGTAATTAAGAAGTTATCTTTGGGACTAATTTCATCTAAAAAATCTGTATCCTCCTAGGAGGGTACGGAGCTCCATATCCTCCTCAGTAGCGATCTGTAATCTTCATAGGCTTAGTATGGAGACTCCGTATCAGGCGGGTAATAAATACCAATAGATAGGCGTAAGTCTTAGCTTTCTAATGGTGTTTTCTTTATAAAAATCGCCCCTATATTCACTTCACAACAGCGATTTGCTCTTTTCAAATTAGAAAAAACTAGTTTTTTTGTCCCATATTAAACGCTCAGGACTATAGGCAAGGGTCAGCTAATGATCAGTGAACACCCCACCCCCTTGAGATGTTCTTTTGTCAGACGAGTTGTGGTTCGATGTTCCCGAATCAATCGCCAATAGTTTATCAACATGTTGATAAGTCCAGTCGCCCACAATAGAACATTGGTAAATGGCCCTTGATTGGATGGCCAATAAGGGCCGAGGGATTATGTAGTATGCCTGCGAGAATTTCACCGACTCCTATACGATTTGGGAACTAATTCAAACCTGGGACCTGTTTCACTAGTTTCGTGACATGTCTAGCGTCTATGACACCACACAGACAGATTGGGGTTGCCTAGTTTCGTGAAAACACAAGTAGCTGCCCTTAGGACAAGACCCCAAACACGGTGTGTCTGGTTTAATAAGAATTAGACATTAGATTTTGTTTTGTCCGTTCTTGCTTGCACTGTTGATGCCGCTTTTCATGTCTGTCTAACACTTTTGTCATGAAACTAGTGAAACAGGTCCCAGGCTGATTCGGTAAATGTGTATTAAAGGGAAAACACACTGTACGATTTCGTTCCCACCAATTAACTCCCTAAATCGGAAGAGCATTTTAACTTGTCTCAGGCGAATTTGCGCTGGGCATCGACCATCACATCAGGATTTATAGATGGGGGTGGAGGTCATTAGTGGGAATTTATCTTAAGCAAATTCTGTTCACACTGAACGACTGACATCCGATTTTCTCGGAGTTTTGAGGCCACCGATAAAGGAACAAGTAATAAATCTCAGTATATGGTAGATAAATCGGGGAGCTGGCAGGGGCATTTCTGCTCACCAAGCGACTAATTATGGGCCAAATTTGGTAGGCACCACGGGGGGTATTTCTTAAACTCCGTTGTCGGCGACAACGGGAAGGAACATGTTCCTTAATTTATCGCTCTCGATTTCGGAACATTGGACTGCAGTTTGTCGGCGACAAAGGTACATCGCCATGGGTGGGATTTCCAAATCTTAGGCAAATTACTGTAGGGGGGTGCCACACTGCCCGACACATTTTCTAGGCCACGCCTGAGCTTACGATTGTTCTTTTGTCGCCGAGAAAGGAACATTCATGTTCCGAAATCGTATAGTGTGTATGGGCTTTTAGGCTTTATGGTCATTATCAGGACAACACTAAAATGTTTTATAAGGATATTGACGTCAGAGGTCTGTAATATCATGAATATCATGGCCAGATCACAATATTACATCCAAATATGAATTTAATATGTCAGGTATATTTGATATGGAGAAGTTATTTGTTATGCGAAATGAGAAAGGTATTGTTACATACACAATATTACCATGATTTCGATCTGAGTAGCCGTATTCTCCGCGTAGTTGACGCGTAGTAATACTCCGAGTGACAGCAAGGAGTATTGTGTAGCGTCAACTACAAGGAGAATACAGCCACACAGATCGAAATCATGGTAATGTTGTATTTATTACTCACTTATCTTTAGATTTAAGCAACAAATATGATCGTAAGAAAACTTTTCAACGTAATTAAGAAGTTATGTTTGGGACTACTTTCATCTAAAAAATCTGCATCCTCCTAGGAGGGTACGGAGCTCCGTATCCTCCTCAGTAGCGATCTGTAATCTCCATAGGCTTAGTATGGAGACTCCGTATCAGGTGGGTAATAAAAATCTATACCTCAGGATTTCCCTCTTGTATCTCCCTCACATTAATTTTACATATTCATCAATGTTGACAGTGTCAGCTTTTTTGCATCAGTTTTAAGCTTTTGTATGAGTCTGTTTTCCTGACATCAGAGTCCAAATTGTTTCAGCCAGTGGCGATATACATATTGTACTAGACTTGCTCAAGTCTTTGATAATGAACATTCATTAAATGATTAATCACAATCAGAATAAAGTTCATTTTAGTATGTATCCTTCTCTGACTGTCTAGCCTTAGTATGCAGGGACTGGAGCCAGTCTAATATCGTGCTAAAAAAAGTCAAGGATATGCATGTGACTTAAAATTTGTTTACAATACATTGAAGATACAAATATTGCGAGGTCTTGTATTGTAAAGTGCTGTGATTTGTGGTTTTTTGTAATGCTGTAAATGCACTGTTGTGTAAACCATGTGCTATGTCCTGTTAAATTGTGTATGTGTGTGTACATTATGCATTAGCAATTGCCGCAGTAGAGCAAAACAAACTAGGAAAAAATATCTTGGTGACAGAAGAAGAGATAAAAAAAACTGACTGTGAACACAGAGTCAAAAGACCTATGAGAAATATAGCTATAAGTAGGATACATCAATGCTGCAAAGTTTAATAACGGTTAAATCCAAGTACCAAATGTATCGTTTTGTATTTGTGTGTTGTTGGATTGGTTCATAGAAGAACGTCCTATTTGGATAAATGTATTTATTCTCTTTACCCGAATAAAAGAATATCTTAAAAAAATGGAGCGTCCTTTCGAAAACTTGAGTCGGTCGGAGGTACTCTCCGACCAAATATCGGTATCAATAAAGGGTGATACTACACGTCGTTGAGATGTTAACACCTGATGACTGATAATTGGTTTTTCTTTCAGTATAAGTTTTACACCAGCCGATATACTGGTTATGTGTGCATTGATTTTATTGAGAATCGTTAATATATAGAGAATCGTTAATATATAGAGAAGGACTCAACTGTGGGAGACAATCCAATAGGGGGGAGTGTGGACCTTTGGGGGGTGGGCAGTACTAACTGCAAATACTGTTTTGATGTGTCTGTCATATTGTCTTGTTGTGTTTTGTCCTGTATGAAAATTAAAAAAAATTAAAAAAATGGGGAGAAGAAATAATATTCCATGGGTGAGATGTGACACATGTATTTCGAAAATCTGTAGAAACAGGGTAGATTAATTTACCAGTGCATGACAACCCTATATCATTTAGAAATGTATCTGTTTTTTTATGGCTGCTAAAATACTTGTGTGTATATATCCTGTACAAGTTGAAAATAAAATATTCTCCACAATAAAAAAAAAAAAATATAGAGAAGGAGATGTCTGAATACTTATATAGAACTGCATCGAGAATCGTATAAATAGACAATACTCCACGAGTTTGGATGGGCCGCAATCGTCATCGAGGCGAAGCCGAGTGACGATTACGGGCCATTCAAACGAGTGGAGTTTTATCTATTTTACGATTCGAGTCCGGTTCTGGATTTATCTCACCCCTTTTTATGACATTGAATATCATCAAAATTTCACAATGATTAGAATAAACTTAGCAAATCCATATGACGTCATCTCAAATTCACTACGCCACGGCCATGGCGTAGTATCGTCACTTTACGGGGGTGATCGTTGCGTATTTTTTTCTAATGTTATTCCTATGGCTAAACTTGTACCAGGGGTGAGATAATAACCCTGCCTAAACTGCAGCTCAATGTATATACTTCCCATTAGACAATACCAGGGCTTCCCTATCTGAAAAAGACTGATGAAAATGGTTGTCAGTGATGTTTACTAATGCCCCGTAAAGCAGAGGTGCTGCGAGGGGTTAGCAAAATCCGGGGTCCCTTCACCTGCGACTTCAAATCACTTTAATATCGTCGGATTCCTCAAAAATCGGTCGGTGCTGCCATGAAATGCAATACGGTGTTTAGCTGCATGTAGTTGACCCTATGCCTTCACTGCCATATAAGGAATACAGTAGGCGTGGTTTGACCCAGCAGCAAATGACTGCATTCAGAGCTAACCACCCTGACCTCCTTACATGCTGTTAATAGCGCCCTGGGACAGTTCTACGTATATAGTCTATAGTGGACCTGAATCTTTTTGGCCAAAACCACCCTCTGAGAAAAAAACACTTTTCTCTACCTTGAACAAGGTTTATCATTTTGTAGTGGGGCAGGGATCCAGCAGTGTTTTGTCCGTTCCTCTGAAGGTGGTGCGGAGAGATTATCCTCGCTGTGTAGTGATTCCGGGCAATGCCACACATGAAAGTGGCGAGGCAGGGGCCGGGATTACGTAACACTGGGTATATATACTCTGCGTTCAAGAGTCGACAGGCTGTCCTCTTGCTATAGGTGCAGACCCTTGGGCCCTCACTTTGGCAGGTGGGTTCTCGGAACCGTCCTGATGGTTAGGCGAGTCTTTCAGATAAGCCTCTCCAGCGTTACCTGGCACGCCGTGCTGGGGTACTGTACTTGTGGGAGTGATCTTCCTAGATCACTTCGGGAAGTAGTAAATAAACATTCCAGTTTATTTAAGCCGTAGGGTTGTGTTGAGTGTGAATAGGTTAGCTCATACTTTCTGAAAACCAAACCGACCTACGTAATAGTACCTATGGAATCTCATCGGGATCTAGCATTCCGGAGGTAGTCCTTCCAACGTAAAGCTATGCGGCAACTACCACAATTTGATATTTAAGTTTGTTCACTAAGACAGTCTTAGCCATCCATAAGGTCGTCCAAATGTGTTGAATAAAGTTGACCCATATCGTCCCTCCATGGGTCTCCTTGGCGTACAGATAAGGGTCTTCCTGTACGAGTCTTAATTTATCCAAGGGGCCCCTGGCAGGCCTGCTTTCTTTTGGTCAAAATGGCGCCATATGCTTCAGTCCTTTAGAATTCCCAAATATCACGTGTGAGCATTAGGATTCAGTACCGTTAGCGAAATAGCAATTAGAGAGACACAGCATGTGGCGTGTCGCACCACAGCATGTTGCGTGTCGCACCACGTCTTCTGAGGCTTGCCGAGTACACTGCTGAGCTCGATCCACTGAACATTAACCTCCTTCCTGTTCCGGTTCTGCGTATTGTCGACTTCCTGTCATTAAATATGACCACCTTTAAGGGATGGCGAGAAGCGTTGACATTAGGCGATTATGGGCAGCGATTCTCGAAGTCAGCAGCATATTCGTGTCGTTGCTGCACGTTTTGCCGATCGTAGAATACCGATCCGAGGTCGAAAGCGTTGCTCTGGACTTTCTGCGGATCGCATCATGATTATGTCGCCATCTATATCCAAAAAAAAATCTAATGAATTATTCACTGATAATGTGGTGTGGAACAAGGTAGCGATACAACGTGAAAATAACGATACTATATACATGAAACGATCTTATATTACATTTCTAGCAGCAACGACCCCCTGACGACTTTGCGTCGTCAATGGCTGCAGAATTTTAGGCCGACGACTATTTCAAAGCGGCTTGAATTAATCGTGTCGCCGATTCTATGAAAGCTCAATTGTCAGCTACTTCACCCTTTGACCAGAGACATGTGCCTTGTGTCAACAATTACGATTCTTTTTACTTTACCCGTTTTTACCTGAAATTTTCCAATGGGAAATGAATACAATCGCCTATAGTTTAGACAGGGTTTACATTTAGGAATGTTCTCTTTTTTTTGTAGCAAGCTTTTATTTTCATGATATTTCCATTACATCAACTCTATCATGTACAATTTTAAAAATTAAGCAGAGTATCAAACATAAAGTCATGTTCTCATGGTCTTTTTTCATGCTGCAGAGATTTTTTTCCAGATATTTACTCTGTACTTGTATCATATGTAGAAGGTATGGGTTCATATCTGTGTTTTCATTTGCCCTTAAATGTCCATCAGTTATCACCCATGTTCTGTATCCTGAAAGTTATTGTCATTTGAGTTATGTTCATGCTGTTGTATAGGGCTTTCAGTTTTCTTGAATCCTTCTATTTTACAGTAGTATATACTCTGGGTGCTAGAAACATTGTATAGACATCGAATAGGGACACCCATAATCATAGATTCTAAACTTCAGCATATATAGATAGGTGAACAGCAGGAAGTAATACACAATTGCATTTTTCATTTAAATGAGGATAAATCTAGTGTGAACGCTTGAGGCAGATCCTGGGTCAACAATTCTTGGTTACGTTTTGTTCTCTGGAGGCACCACCTGACGACATTTTGCTAAATGAGCTACAGTCGTCGGGTTTTTAGTCGTCTAGTGTAAACACCGGATATACATAAGGAAGGATACAGAGGGATCGGCATACGTCGCAAAACAGAATTCAACTAGGAGTAAATAGGATGTTCATCATAGATGAATGAGCATGTAATTTTAAATGAATAACAATTAAAAGCTTTTGGTTAGATTCAGTCTATGGATAGTTTTCTGTAACCCACCTGCACCCAGTAAACTTGCCAATTCTGTAACTGCCTGAGTCTATCTATAGGATCCAAACATATCAAAAACCAGTAGGTCAATGAGGTATTTCGGGCTTGAGTGATGGTCAGCTGGGCAAACCTCTAAGACCCTGAGACACTGGCTCCCTGCTCTGTTCTCAATATCACAGTGAGCAGAATGCAGATAGTAAAGGGATAGTTTTCTGGAAGCACACTGAAAGTTAAATGTGACCACTCTCACCTCTAGATGATGTATATAGCGCATGCAAGCATGCTCTAATAAAAAGCACCATAATAATAGCACATCAGTGTGGCATCAGGTGCAGCGGTGCTTCCCTAGTTCCCGCCAAAATCCGGGGGCGGTCGGCCATGGCTAACAGCCTTATACCGGGGCTCGGCCACTGGTACTCCGTGACCTGGCGTTAACCCGGTGTTTACACTAGACGACTTATTATGTGACAACTGTAGATCGTCAGGCCAATAGTTGTCAGGTGGCGCCCAAACAATGCGTTTACATTAGTATTACAGGTATGGCAACTAGACTTAATATGTGGCGACTGTAGATTGTCAGGCCAATAGTCGTTGGATGGTACCCTAACCCGGCGTTTACACTAGACGACTAAGTATGTGGCGACTGTAGATCGTCAGGGCAATAGTCGTTAGACGGCACCCTAACCCGGCATTTACACTAGATGACTTAATATGTGCCGACTGTAGATCGTCAGGCCAATAATCGTTAGATGGTGCCCTAACCCGGCGTTTACACTAGACGACTAAATACGTGGCGACTGTAGATCGTCAGCCAATAGTTGTCAGGTGGTGCCCAAACAATGCGTTGACACTAGACGACTTAATATGTGGCAACTGTAGATCGTCAGGCCAATAGTTGTCAGGTGGTGCACTAACCCAGCGTTTACACTAGACGACTTAAAATGTGGCGACTGTAGTTTGTCAGGCCAATAGTTGTTAGACGGTGCCCTAACCCGGCGTTTACACTAGACGACTAAGTATGTGGCGACTGTAGATTGTCAGTCAATAGTTGTCAGGCGGTGGCAATGTCCACCACAAAAGTCGTCAACTTCAGAATATACCCAAGAGTTTACACTGACGACTATAAAGCCGGATGCCCATCTACCGATTTAGGGTTGAACAATTAGTTCCCAAATCATATAGGACTGGAATCTGTCACCTTGTCGCAGGCAAATTACGTAACCCCTCGCTCGACCCGCACACTGATAAAATCGGTGTATGGTCTACTAATCGCTGTTGGAGGGCAAAAACGAAAGAAACCAAGCGTTCACTAATCGCAAGGTAGCCTTGCCTAGCTGTCCTACATCTATCGACTCCGTTAGGATGGCTTGGCTGAGACAAATTACCCTCCGTTTGTCGCAGACAAACGTACATAAATCTTCTGAAATCGGTAGATGGGCATTAGGCTTTAGTTTTCACAGAATCGCCGCGCGTGAAGACGACTAATTGCCACCTGTCTAGATGACTAATTCAAGCTGGCTAGAAATAGTCGCGGGTGTCAGAGTGTGTCCAGTATTCGTCAGGTGGTGCCTAATTGTCACTTAATGATATAAATAAGGAAAAAATGGCGAGACTGGTGTCGTAGCTCTGCCAGAAATGGGTCAATTACTGTACTGATTAAACCACATTACAGGTATGGCAATCACGGTTAGTAAGAGATAGGGTATACGTAGTAAAGCAGTTGTTAGATTTGTTTTAGAAAAATATAAAAAATATTCTAAGGAGCGAAGTTGAATGACTACAGGTGAATCCAACACGGAATACTGTGTACATTTTGAATTTTATTACTTAACTAATACGGAGTCCCAACACTAAGCATACACTATGCATACAGTAGAATACGGAAACTGAGTAGAATACGGAAAGCCATATTCTCCTAGGAGAATACGGTTTTTCGGCCACCTGACGGCCATTGTGCAGTAATTGTAAATTACTTTTATATCTGCCGACTGCTAACTCAGACACATAATCGAACAATTACATAACTTCCTCACCTTGGCCACGTGTCTCATGACGCCATTCTTTGTTTCTTCTCTGAACAAGAAGCATGGTGGTATTTTTTCTCTCCCAACCCACCAACTCTACAATACACCTGTCATAAAATCAATTTTTTAACCTCAGCATTACAGGCTGATACTGTGACATATTAACTTTGTCATATCTCACTTGTATCTTAATCATCTTACTATGACTATGTTCATAATGTCTTTTTTATTGTACTGTTGCATTCTTAAAATGTTTCTTAAATAAATCATTTTAATGGCAGTGCAGTCTTAGTCATAATTATAGGAACTATTCTATACAAAATATGCACGGCGCTTGCGTCGAATTTCTAATCATTTGGAAGATTTCCCCTAATAAAATGATCGAAAGGTGAGTAATAGATACAACATTAACATCATAATTTCGATCTACGTTGTCGTATTCTCCGCGTAGTTGACGCGTAGTAAAACTCCGAGCGATTACTATGTGAATAAACTCTTACGAAAAAGAAAAGTCGTCAGATGGTGCAAAATCCCAAAATCGCCGGCCATAATGGTCTAGTGTCAACTCCGGGTCCGGGAGAACTAGCTCAGGGGGAGGCCAGTTAGGCGTAAAGCAGTTAAAGCGCTGGCACCCGCTCCCTCGTCGATAAACCGGCGGGCTGGCTCGGAGACTGCAGCTCCATTAGATATCGAGGAGGAATTTCCCATCCATTTACTTCACACCTGCTGCACCCGTGTGCACTGTGTGGCCTGGGACCCCAGCAATGCATTTTCCTCTCTTTCTTTTTGAAATTAGATGTGTTTATTGACGATATCTATCGCAAGTTGCGACCATGCGGTGCATGATTTTAATTGGTTAAAGGGAGTTTATTGCTTGGTTTGTTTAGACATCGAGAATTTCCTTGGAATTTCTCGTGGTTATACCAGGGTCGGTGGCTGAGTGGTAGGGGTGATTGCCTCGAGCATGGGAGGTCGTGAGTTCAAAAGATGGTCAGGTCATACCAAAGGCTTACACAAAAATGCTACCCACTGCTCATTCGGCTTAACACCCACCATTAAAGTGAGGAGTAGGGGTCTAGGGTGTGAGTGGAAGAACGGCTGTATAGCGATTTTTTTTATATTGTACATACAGTTAGATGATAAACTGATAAAAAAAACATCAATTTGGCGCTTCCATATGTTTATGGGAAATTGCTTGTTATGTGGCGTTTCCGCCTACTGACTAAAGACCGATTATTTTCATGCTGTACAAAAGTCGGTCGGTGGTTCTCCTTGTGAAAGGTCAGAGGCACATCATCCGTGACCCTCACTGTATAAATGCGGTGGATACTGACCAACCTTTGGTAAAATGCAGACTGCCACCGATTAGTTCAACACGCTTAAATTTTTAATAATTCAATTATAAATAATCAGTAAAATATGAAATTATAATTGACTAATAGAGTATGGATTATATTAAATATATAAAGCCCAATGCCCATCTACCGATTTCGGAACATTTATGTACGTTTGTCGGCGACAAACAGAGGGTAATTTGTCTCAACCGGGCCATCCTAACGGAGTCGGTAGATGTAGGACAGCTAGGCAAGGCCACCCAGTGATTAGTGAACACTCGGTTTCTTTGGTTTTTGCCCTCCCCCAGCGATTAGTGGACAATACACCGATTTTATCAGTACGCGGATGGAGCGATGGGTTACGTAATTTGCCTGCGACAAAGTGACCGACTTTTATACGATTTGGGAACTAATCGTTCAACCCTAAATCGGTAGATGGGCATCCGGCTTTAATAGTAGATGGGTATTGGTCTACAATTATATCATAGTGCTACTATCAATAATTTTGTCAGACGCAATTCCTGTCAAAAATTATTTCATCATAGGTTGAATCATAAATAGTGTATAAAACCTTTGAGATAAATAAATCCCACTTTTGGAAAGATGGGAAGGATAATTTTGACATTCAATCATTTCCGAGCGCAGATGGTGAAAGAGTTGGCAGGAAATAAGGTTGCAGAGTCCGTTGTGTTTTTGATTTATCTGCACTACTCTACACATCAAATTCCGATTCTTTGCAGCTCCTGTTGCTTTAATATTAATGATTATGTAGTAAATAAAGTTCTTGTTAGAATTACCTTATAAGAATGAATGAGGTGGGGGAGGGGGTGAAGGTGTGGGGAGTCGGCTTATTGGTTAGGAGTCCTGGGGGGTGTTTTATTTTCTGCCCGAGGAGTCCTGGGGCGCCCGGGGAGAGGTCCCAGGACAGTTTGGGTTCGATATTTCAAAGTCTCCCGGGGAAGGAGAGTCTTGGGCCAGATTCTAGGAGGTCTCCTGAAATATCGTTTTATTTTCAATCCTGGGGCAAGGAGAGCTCCTGAAAAGTGTCCTGCAACTCTCCTGGCTGGGGACACGTCTAGGGGTGTCGTGGGTGATTCAAAATAACAAATAAAAGCTATTTAATTCATTTGAACTATGGGAAATATATCTATTATGATTTTAATCAAAACTGGAGGTCTCAGATGGAGAATTACTTTGCTATTTACTTAGATTAACATACATTCATAAATGATTAAATTAGTTCCCAAAAATACCACTATGTGCCACCACCTGCAGTATACACAGCCTCTCTTTCAAGTCTCCTCAAAAGTCTCCTACAGGGGGTCGTTTTATTTTCAACTCTCCTGGGGACTCTCCTCGCCCACGAGGGATAGCTCCATTGAGGATAATTTTCAGGAGATCTCCTCAATCTCGTTCGATTTACCCTGTCCTCGGGAGGGAGAGAAATCCTCGGCCGAAGTCTCCTTTGAGAGAGCCCCAGGAGAAAATAAACCTGTAGGAGACTTTTGAGGAGACTTGAAAGAGAGGCTGTGTATACTGCAGGTGGTGGCACATAGTGGTATCTTTGGGAACTAATTTCATCATTTATGAATGTATGTTAATCTAAGTAAATAGCAAAGTAATTCTCCATCTGAGACCTCCAGTTTTAATTAAAATCATGATAAATATATTTCCGATAGTTCAAATGAATTAAATAGCTTTTATTTGTTATTTTTAATCACCCACGACACCCCTAGACGTGTCCCCAGCCAGGAGAGCTGCAGGACACTTTTCAGGAGCTCTCCTGGCCCCAGGATTGAAAATAAAACGATATTTCAGGAGACCTCCTAGAATCTGGCCCAAGACTCTCCTTCCCCGGGAGACTTTGAAATATCGAACGCAAACTGTCCTGGGACCTCTCCCCGGGCGCCCCAGGACTCCTCGGGCAGAAAATAAAACACCCCCCAGGTTTATTTTCTCCTGGGGCTCTCTCAAAGGAGACTTCGGCCGAGGATTTCTCTCCCTCCCGAGGACAGGGTAAATCGAACGATATTGAGGAGATCTCCTGAAAATTATCCTCAATGTAGCTATCCCTCGTGGGCGAGGAGAGTCCCCAGGAGAGTTGAAAATAAAACGACCCCCTGGACTCCCAAAGTTGTCGGACTTTGTAGTTTTGAGTCCCACTACAGCCACCTTTCTCCTTCACCCCCAACAGTGGTAAATTTACTTCTATAGCAAAAGCCAGTCCTTCTCATACAAGGCCTAGGTGGTGCGGTGTGCAGCCACCTTTCTTCTTCTTCTTCTTCTTCTTCTTCCCCAGCAGTGGTAGATTTACTGCTATATCAAAGGCCAGCCCTTCTCATACCATGTCTATGTGTGTGGTGTATATCAACCTTTCTCCTTCATCCCCAGCAGTGGTATATTTACTGCTATATCAAAGCCAGTCTTTCTCCTACCATGTCTATGTGGTGTGGTGTACAGCCACCTTTCTCCTTCATCCCCAGCAGTGGTACATTTACTTCTATATCAAAGACCAATCCTTCTCAGACCTTGTCTATGTGGTGTGGTGTACAGCCACTATTCTCCTTCATCCCCAGCAGTGGTAAATTTACTGCTATATCAAAGACCAGTCCTTCTCATACCATGTCTATGTTGTGTGATGCACAGCCACCTTTCTCCTTCATCCCCAGTAGTGGTTGAATTACTGCTATATCAAAGGCCAGTCCTTCTCATATTATGTTTATGTGGTGTGGTGTGCAGCAACCTTTCTCCTTCATCCCCAGCAGTGGTATATTTACTGCTATATTAAAGGCCAGACCGTCTCATACCATGTCTATGTGGTGCGGTGTATAGCCACCTTTCTCCTTTACTCCCAGAAGTGGTAGATTTACTGCTATATCAAAGACCAGTTCTTCTCAAACCACCTTTATGTGCTGTGGGAAGTAAAAGAACTCTCTCACCTCAGTAAATATGTAGTTGTAGGACCTCCACCTTAATTAATCACATTGATATCATCACTACACTTGAGAACCTTTGAGAAAGTCTGGAAAAGACCTGTTATGGTTAATTAGACGTTAAACAAATGTATCGTTGAGATAATGCTATGAACATGAACATGATCACACACAGAATGCGTGTTAACTACGGAGATGAATACGACTGTGCAAATTAAAATCACGGTAATTTTGTATTTATCATTCAGCATTCCAAATTTAGATTTTCAAAGGAAAGACGAAATAGCTGCCGATTTCTCACGCACTAGTTTTCCTGCCAGGGGCTCTAGAGAAAGTGACTTTCAGTATTCTACCGTGTAACGTTCAGCAGGCTCTGTAGGTTTAGTATGGAGTCTTCGTGTTAGGTGGATGATGAAAGCTGAATGCAGAGACTGTGTTGATGAAAATACAATCCTATTGTAGACACTGTGAAGACAATAGATTTGTTAGCCATCGTATACAAAGTCTCCATTGAGAACGTACGGGGATTCATAAAAACTGTCAGATACCATAACTGTGGTATACAGCTTCAAAGCCATGGTATACGGCCTCAAAGCCATGGTATACGGTATATTATCTCACCCCAGATATTTTTTATCCATAGACTTAACATTGGGAACTCGTATCTGACACCCATTAGATATTTAGGAAAAATATCCAATGGGGGATTATGTCACAAATGTTAGCCCATTAGTCAATATTAAGGGTGAGATAAATTCAGAAACCCAGTCAAGTTTAGGGTCAGAGCTCAATCCCATCTCGTTTGAATCGCCAAATAATTCACTCGGCTTCGCCTTGTGAATTACTACGCAATTCAAACTCGATGGGATACAAGCTCTGACCTTAAACTTTCATGGGTTTCCTCTATAGTCCCTCTGTGCTATAGGGCGAAAAAATAATCCCTTGATGTCCTTTGATATGGCTTTTCCTTGATTAATTTCTCGAGAAGCTAGCTAATAAATACAACAAACGATGGTTTTGTGGATAGGTGGCTGTATTAATCACTCAGGGTTTACGGCGAACTGACCATAAAACCATCGATTATATAGACAACAAACGGTGGTTTTGGACACGGGCGGCCGTAAACCACAAGTTGTTGACGGGTAGTAATATATGAGTGTCAGCGAGTGTATTACATAAACCTCAAGTGGTTTACACAGCCACTTGTCCACATAACTATCGTAATTATTGCTGTGCTATAGAGCGAAAAATTAATCCCTTGATTAATTGATATGTCCCTTGATATGGCTTTTCCTTGATTAATTTCTTGCGAGAATTTGCTGCATCTATTAGCCATCTCCTCAAGTAAATTCATCCCAGGAATGACATATCAAAGGATTTATCAAAAGAGATTTTTTTTGCTTTACAGCTCAAGGGCACTATTTCCCTGTATACCATGGCTCTAATGCCATATACTACACATTTGAAGCTTTATACCACAGTTTATGGTATCTGACAGGTTTTATATAATGGAGTCTTGGTTTACTGAGTCCCCATACATTTTCAATGGGGACTTTGAATACGATGAATGATAAAATTGTCTATGTGTACTTTGTTGAAGTTGCATCCTGTTTTACACCTTCCTCAACCGGCTGCTTCGAAAGGCATATCCTACAATTCACGCAGGCGCCACCTGGTGATTTTTAAAGAATGGCAATTATCACTAAAAACTGATTCTTACTGATTTATTTTAATTCTAATTGAGTCAATTTAATGTTTTGTCCAGTTTTTCTAATATTGATAGGTAAAATAAGCCAATTTACATTTGTTCGATTTATATCAGAAATGTACGGAAAAGGATGTTGTCTTCAATTCATTCAAAAAGAAGAACGGTGACCTATGATTTTTAAAACTTAAATATGTTCTCTGAAATTCTCTTAAAGTTTGAGGAAAATGACATGGATTTTACTATGTGAAAAGTAACGTCTTAGAATTTCTATTTATTCCTTTGTAAAATTATCATAATATTGATCTCTAAATTAAAAACTAGCATGGTGAACCAAATTTTCAAGTCGTTTTTTTTAATATATTTTTTTTATAGTTCGTTCATATCAATTTCTCTCACAGGAGGAGTTCTTCCAATTGAGTTAAAAGTTAGTTATGTGTATTAGAACATTTAGAGACCATGATATTCAAATTTCGGGAAAAAGACTCGGGGTTTAATTTTCAAGCCAAATTGTCCGATATGCCTTTAAAGGCAGTTGGTGGTCGTGGAAGTGGGGGTGGATGCAGGTTACACTGTACACGCCGTCCTCAGTATATAGTACATATATATAGTACTACTTATTTAACTTTTAAAAACCATAGGTGACCGTCCTTGTTTTTGAAAGAATTGAAGAAAACCACATTTTTCAGTACATTTCCTATGTAAATCAAGCAAATGCAAATTGGCCTATTTCACCGAATAAGATTTTATAACCTGGACAAAATGTTAGATTTACTCATGTAGAATTAGAATGAATCCCAAGAAACCAGTTTAGACCAATAATTGACAATATTTAAAAATCACCAGGTGGCGCCATTTGAATTGTAGGATATGTCTTTAAAGGCAGTTGGTGGTCGTAGAGGTGGGAGGTGGGGGGAGGGGGAGGGGGTGGATGCAGGTGACACTGTACACGCCGTCCTCAGGCTGCTGTATCTGTGTACGGCTCATCGCATGTCACCTCTGTTAGTCTCCCCGCTATCACGCAATGTTTGTCCTGTATCTCAGGAGGCAGTCGTAAACATGTGCACCCTGAACCACACCGGGTACAACTCCGGAGCACTCTGAACATAAACCTGATGGTAACATTGGATGTGGATTATTAATTTTTTATATTTTGACTGGAGGTAACTGTTAGGGACAGATTGGCCCTATTTTCCACAGGCTCCAGTGCAGAACAAGACCTTGAATCAGTATTGCCCAGATAATGGGCTTCCAAGCAATGCTGGACTGGATTAGTTCATACGGAGGATTTAACAATTTGGACAAACGACAGAGACATGTACAATTAGACAAATTGGTCGGTCAGTCCCATCCTAGACGCAAATCACATAGTCGCTCTGCTATAAGATCACATCCCAGCTTTAGACAGATGAAATATTTAGTAGAAACCGAACGAGAGTTAGACTTGACAATGTTTATGCCACGACGGGAAGGTCGTGTATTACTACACGAGGCATAGCCGAGTGTAGTGAGGAGCAGACCTGACCAGAGTGGCATAGACATTGACAAGTCTCACTCGAGTTTGGTTTCGTATTTATCCTACCCCGTCTATGTTTTTGTATTACTAAAAGATAAATATTGACTCAACGACCAACAGAACTTTTTTTCATAGTAGCTGACATCCTGCTCTCTGATTGGTCAATATTATTATTACTCTAGTGGCATAAAAAACACTTTATGTCACGGCCTGCCACATGAAATTTCCCTATGTTAAGTCTATGGCGGTTTTTATTAGGGGTAGGATAAAGACTCATCTTGACCAAGACTGTAAAAAATTTCCCGTAAATTTTACCTGGCGTTTACACTAGACGACTTAATATGTGGATACTGTAGATCGTCAGCTAAAAGTCGTCAGGCGGTGGCGATGTCCACCGCAAAAGTCGTCAACCTTAGAATACAACCTAGCGTTTACACTGATGACTATGAGTTTTCGCAGAATCGCCGCCCATATAGACGACTTATTCAAGGCAGCTTGAAATAGTCGCCTGCATCAGAGTGTGTCTAATAGTCGTGAGGTGGTGCTTTATTGCGACGATCTGCAGTCACCACGCTCTTGGCGTTTATGTTGGACAATTTCTAGGGTTTTACCGCTGAAAGTCATCAGGTTCAAGAATCGCCACCTATTATTGTCTAGTGTAAACGCCGGGTTACGGTATTTCCCTGGCAAATAGAGTGCAAAAGTAATAATTTGAGTAGGTAATCATGTGATATGATGAATAATCCTAAATATTCAATTTCTTTTGAATAGAAACATTAAATATAATGTTATACCTACATTCTGTGAGATTTCGTGAATATTGCTCTTTTATTTCCTTGTTAAAAAAATTCTGCAAATATTGGAGGAATAATGACTCCAGGTATCATACGTCCCGAAAGGGTTAATATGCATATACCATAAATCTTGTTAATGAGGCTCTGTAGCACTGTTTTATGTAGGAGATACTTAATACATAAATATAGTAGTGAATTTTTTGGGGACTGCCATTAACCATTTCTAAGCAGCATATTGGTTTATCAATATCATTGATCATTGTGAGTAATGATAATATAACATCTAAGTTTTTCAACTCTGATGTTTTAAGTGCAGACTATATAACAGGAGTACAGATCATGATCTGACAGTACAAGGCTGCATTTAACATGGTAGGATGAAGTCAATCATTCTCATATTTTAGAAATGTCCTATGAAAGTGGTCTTTAATCTTCTGAATAATACTAATGTCATTAAAATTTGAGAATGAATGTGGTTTAAATGACAGAATTCTTCCCAGAGATTAATAGATATCTATTACGCATTTTGATAAAGTTAACTTCTGGATTTGATTTACTACTTCGATTTATTTCTGATATTTGAGTTATTCTAAGTGTATCTAATGTATCCATATTTCCAGTTTTTATGGTAAATTGACCGTATATTGGATGGTTTACAGGACTGAATATATTTACAGTTGAATACAGTTTTCTGATACAAAATATACGGTATGTAACTGTACATAAGATTATGATGATATACCGTCCATGTTTACGAAAGTATCCTTTATATTTTACTGAAAACTTTTACAGTTTAGACATGGGCAAATTATGACAGACACTTTGTCCAGTCTTATGGGCTTTGCTATAAATAGGTTTAAATTACCAGAAACATCAGCAATTTTCAAGGTTAATTTTTAGTTTATGATTTAAGATAGCTATATTAATTTGGTGGGATGTGTATAGTCGAGAGTAGGGTAGGAGGAGTAAACTGGGAAAATTGACTTTGTATTTAAAGACAAATGCGGGTAGGTATCGCAGTGCCTTCTATGTCTAGACTCAGCACTCAATTTTACACTGGTGCTGCCATCTGGTTTCATGAAAATATTGCAGTTTCCCATAGACACCAAGAGTTAACTGCATCTGGTATCACTAGCACCACTATGTTCTTTCAGTCCGAGTAATGCCTTGAGGCACTCCTAGGCAGGGGACGATGAATGCCTTGAGGCATTCCCATGCAGGGGACGATGAATGCCTCCAGGCATCTTTTGGGGCCATTACTGAAAACGGTATTCTATGTGACAAAATTCATAGACTTTCTTAATTTTTTCAAAACAATTGAAAAACACTATAGGCATCATTATTCAGAATGAGTGTTCTATATGGAACTAAGACAAGGCATATTAAATGCACCTGTTGAATAATTTCCGGTACCATTGTCATCAGGGCATCGTCCCCTGGGGGTATATTGCCTCATATCTGTTGGACTTGGCATGTAGGCCTCCTGCAAGGGGGTCGGACTGAAAGTGTTAAGCACTTATCTTCTTCAGATGCTCTTTCAGTGGAAGTTAACAAGGTGATATAGCATATCTTTTAGCATTTCTCATTTGTACATGTTCCCAACTATTATAATCCAGAGTTATTTGAAGATAGCAATAGAACATCAGTGTCATCTAGCCACAAAGTCAAAATATTGCAGTTTCCCATAGACACCAATAGTTGAGCACATATCTTTTCAGATGGCCTTCCCATAGAAGTAAGCATGGTGATATGCCCTTTTTAAGCACTTTCTATTTGCTAATATATGAGACGTATATTATCCAGAGTTATTTGCAAAAGTCAGTAGAATTGAGAAATCACCCAACTACCAGCATTTGTCTTTAAATGAGTGTATGAGAATAAGTTGTGCGCACAAGAGCATAAATATTTTAATCATGATATGTAATATGAGAAAACGTGGTAACTGAGCCCGTACGGATGTCCGTTCAAGGTCATTTGTTGATGAAAATACGGGTCGACACCGCAGGTGGGAGGGCCATATTTTTTCATCAAATGACCAAGAACGAACACTGTACAGGCTCAGTCACTACGTTTTCTTATTACTATACACCTCCCAATCATTTAAAACGCCGTATTATTAACTTTACAAAGACCACAAAGACTTCTGCAATTCACTACGGCCCGCTGTCACAGCGGGCGCAAACATTATCAATACTACACCCCTAGCAGTGGGCAGTATTTCATACATGTTTTTTTTAATTTTTTTTTTTTATTTCAAAAGCGTCATTCAACTCTGTCATAAGACAGATCTTCCGTGAATGGAAATACCCACATAAACACCGGACCTTCAGTAATACAATAGGTGAAATAGATGATATAGATGAGATGGATCAAAGACACCACTGGAGAAGCGTTCGTATTTTAGTTTTCAGAAGATATAGGATTTATTGTTATGAGATTAAATTAGTTAGGTACCCCAGTTGGCTGTGTTTTTGATAGCATATTTAAAGGCCTTTTTATTCGGCAATTTTTGAACATCTCTATCCAGTTTTTTCCACAGGGCAGGGCCCCTGTAGGCTGGACTCCTCATGTAGCTACTCGTTTTGAACCCATGCTCTAGGATATTAATAGTGAAATCGCTACGAGTTCCTCGCACAGTGGTATTCAGATTTTGCTCATCACGTGATAACTTGTACATCAAGCTGAGTAATTGCCTATTCCTACTGGTGTCTAGTCGTTCAACATGACAGTGTTGGTGTAATGCCTCGGTACTCATGTCCCCTATCTTAGTCTTAGCAATAGTTCTTAGACCCCTATTTTGTAGTCGCTGGAGTTTCGTAGTATCCGATTTATTAGCTCCGTCCAGTAAGAAAGAGGCATACTCCATATGCGGTCTAGTAGCGCTGATATAAATTAGCCTGGCTACGTGTTCAGATATACTACTCCTTAACTTTGCTAGTTTAAACAGTTTTGCATTAGTCGATTTAGTTCGTAAACATATATATAGGGATTTGGATTTGAGTACCGCTCAATGGAAGGACGTCGGCTCTTCGGTTTCTCGTTTAACAATTGCTGTCATAAACCATTCATTGTAATTTCTTTTTTTTTTAGAAAAAATTATTGACAACGCCAACTCATCATGGTTAGGACGATCTTCAATTTACGAGTCCTAATACTAACCCAGACACGACACACTGGACACAACAAAAATATGACATGGCATGCTGGTATATATAGTATATTCCAGTTCAGAAAAAGATATCATCCCTTTCCCTTGTTTGTATGGGTTATTGCTTGGAGGGGCGATTTGTAATGACTGGAATGCAATAGATACTTTTTATATAACAAAATAACTCAATGCTCTATGGTGGAGAACATTTTTGGAATAATTTGCCACCTGTAATCTGTAATATACCTACATACATAGAATTCATGGCGATATCGAAAACGTGCATGAATGGAAATATCACAATGCTTGTTAATGGCCCTGGCTGAGGCCTGATTGTTGTGAAACGTATCTTTTGTATTCAGCCCATGAAAGAGACTGTGGATAATGTGTCTAGGTGTTTTCGGTGCTAAAAGCTATAATGACATGTTCTTAAACTAATAATGAATCCTATATCAGGAAAGTTATCATGGATGTTATAGTGGTTTTATACTCATGTATGGAAGCAGATGCCCTCAATAGACTGGAATCAGATTACCAAAAGAGGTGCTTTAAAAACATTCTAAACATTGTAAGACATGCTTCTGTGTCAATCTTTGGGTGTAGATTAAAAAAGATTTTTTTTTACCAAGCTGAAAAATCTATTTTTAGTCATATAAATCTAAAAAAAACAAGTTGTCATGAAAACCACAAACCAAGGTAATGTATTTCTGTTAGACCCTTGATTTGAGCTACTACATGACCCTATAAATGAAATAATGAGGATTTTAGAAATGATTCTTTGGTTTTGTAATGAATATTAGAGGCCAGTTTGTTTTATGACAAGTTAGTCTTAAACGATAATAGCATCTTGAAGAGATGGGTGTTGACGGGGTTGGTGGGTGGCAGAGACCTTAGCCCCGTGATAGAGTAGGTATGTAGCTTGTGATAAAGTCAGGCCAGAGTTAGGTTTGCCACCCATCCCTGTCTGTGCTGAGCTCACTCTCCCCCAGATCTTTAGCGCTGGCTTAATCTCTGCCACCACCCAGTGACGTCATACTGTAAAGTTCCTAGGCTATACCCATTAGCGGTTCTGCTCCTAGCGGTCGATATACGTTAAATAAGGTTGGAGTCAACGCATAGATGTTGTAGGTAACAGAATCCAGGTAAGACTGAATACTCTGGGTTTATTGGGCTCTTGTTTTATAGCAGTGGGACGCCTTTGTCTCCAGGTGGAGACGCTTATACGGGCGGTCGTGTTAGGCGCCAATTAGCGTCACCTTTGTAACAACGAGCGCGCCCGCATCTCCAGGAAGTTGGGTTAACAAACAACCGCCGGCCAAAGCCGGGTTCAAAGGGGGGATTATAGCTACAGCAGGAAGGACCAATTAGCCTGGCCAGTGTCGGCCATCTTGGATTTGGAGGAAAGAATTTAGAATAGATTGAATATATATATTATAATTAATAATGCTGCTTTTTCAACGCAAAAATACCACAAAGTTAGAATTATCGACTGCAGATCTTTACAAACGTCCCTCACTCTGAGTTCGAAGAGCAACGGAGAACTTTAAAAGAAAAGAAAAAGATTGTGCAGTCGCTAAAACCAACCTAACCGCCTTGCTCCGTCTCAGAGCAGTCGTGCGGCTGCTGAGACCAGCGCGGGAACGGTTAGTTCGTCGAGCGAACGCGGAGGCGCCACCAGCGCGCGCTCACGATCTCTCGACCAATGAAAAGGCAGCAATTCCCAACTTCCGGTCACCACCCAGAAACAACAAAAATGGCAGCGCCCACATCTCGGCGTGCTAAACAAACGGGTCTTACGCAAACAATGGCGGCCATCGGGTCGGTTCAATCATTAACACATATAGATCACACGGGTAAAGAGTAACAGAGATGATAACAGAAATACAGGTTATATTTTGAAAAAATGTCACTGCGGCCCGCTCGGCGTCAGAGCTCCGACCGTGTCCGGGTTATAGGTACTCGGCTGTACAACCAGTCGCGAGTGTAGAAAATGGCCAGCGAATGTCTTTATAAAATATAAATGCGTAGTCCATTTTGATATAAAGCTGGGATACGAGTGTCTGTATCCTGTTGCTTCAGGATGTCGGTTTATGAATGTAAAAAAAGGGTAGATCACAGGGATCTCACAGTGCATGGCGAGCGGTCATCGGCGTCAGTGTCTCTTGGTTGACTCGCTCGCCAATCGTAGGGGTGGAGTCAATCGCGCTAAAACACACTTTAGCACGATTGATACGATTGTTACTCCTGTAGAGGTATATACACGTAGGAACGGCCTGTCAAGTGCAGAACACACCTTTGTTCGTTGATGACAGGCCGCCGCGACGGAACTCCGCGTCCCGGGCTACCGAAGTGCGACAGCTGGCGGTCCGAGCGTAGGCGCCAGCCCGAGACCGCCGCCCACGCGAAGCACTTCGCGGGAGGATCGGAGCCCGTCATGTCACAATCAGGTCATAAAAGGGTTACAGAAAAATAGATGTGAGTCACACGTACTCAGTTGACACGTAGATTACACGTTTTCCTCAATAAAACGGTAATTCAAACAATTTTACACATCTCAGGCTCCTCACCAGCGCACATCCTGGCAGCCATTTTGATAGTACAAAAAAAAGAAGATAATATCGCCGTGAAAGGCATGACATATAAGTAGCAGCGGGGTGCTCAAGATATAAGATAGACAATTTTGTCGCCGCTGAGGACGGCAAATCTTACGATAAAAATTGATAAGGCGGTAAATGACACAAAAAGGACGAGCTCCCGTAATCTTGATAAAGATTGTAGAAAATATGCTTGTGGCCGTATTATAAACATATATGTACATGGTGATAAAACATAACATTGGTGTTTTCAGCGTGGATCTGAGCACTACGTTAAGGCCTGGACATCGCCATTCTCTACATATAGACTGCAGCTAGCGCCCGGCTTCTGGTGACCACGGGAGATCAAGCCGCGCCACTCGCTACCCACCTGACGTTCGCTTACAGCCTTCATCCCTTCCCAAGTCTACTCAAGTTACCGAGGAGTGGTGAGATAACACTGTGGCCTAAACGGAATAAATCGTAGAGCCCTCCCGATTAACCCCGATTTATAGAAATTTTCAGCGGCCTAAAATATCGGCCCATCTCCAGCTATTGCATACCTAACCGATAGTAACTCACTGTATCACTACTTGTTGCCTAATTTTAGAGTCTAGAGATCAATATAAACGATATTTCTCGTTATTTAATTAAATTTTTATGGTTAATTTCCGAGTAATACTTACTATTCGCACGCGGCTGGTATGCACTAGATGATTATAAATTCTTAAAGTCTTGGTTTATAACTAACATTTCTACCTGTCTCAGATCCACCTTGATACTAACCATGTCGCCTCGTTGGGCTATTCCAAAAGGACATAAAATAATTTTTGAAATTACATAATAATATTAAACAATTCTGGCCATTAGACTAAGGAACCGACATTAATTAAGAGAATCATTTTAGAATTAAGTAATACTTAGCGCAGGGCTGTGATTGTAGTATGGTCGGTTCCTTATAAAATATAAAGCATAGCATATTATATATAGGCAGGAGCTCGTCAATATCAATAAATAGGTGTCATTGATATACATTGTAAATTGAAAAAGAAAATAATGTCTTGCTGCGTGGCCACGTTATGTATAGGAACAACCCAGACATATAGTCGTGCAGCGTGGCCACCTTAAGTATATAAGACTCGTGCAGCGTGGTTATTAAAAATAGGGGGTTGTGAAGCAGCTGAGAGTGGTTCTTTCTAGAAAATTGCCAAAAATTTCAACCGGTGCCAGGGGATACGTAGGCATCATACGTACTTCACTCCCCCAACACTCTAAATTTTTGCAATACTCAAATTACTCTAAAAATAACTCAACCACTCTCGGCGTGCCCACCCAAGAAGAAAAATTAGCGCGGCAAAGCACGGTAAGTAACATGTTTGATATATGTAAAAAAATTGTTTTCAGACTAGTAGGGCAGGCCCCATCATGGACTCCTCCCTGGGCGCATAGGCCCTTAAAAATCGTTCCTACGATAAACGATAAAAACACAAACGATATCGCACACACACACGATATTACACATACACACAGACGATTAGGCTGAGCTAGGCCGGCCGACCTCTCGTGCTCCTCGTGCCTCTTCAAATCGTCGTTTCTCCACATAATCATCCTTCGGCCAAAGGGTCTGGGGCGAAGGGGCTGGCGATAAGGCCTTTAAGGCCAGCCTTTGACCGCCAAACACAGGGCCAAGGTCACTTCGAATAACCAAGGCCCTTACCGATGGCCGAGCAACATTAAAAAACTCGTGGGTCTCAGCGAGGCTGCAAGCACCCCACGGGTTTCACCATGCTATCGGTCTAAATCATTCCAGTTTCACAGTCGTGGGTCAATTTCTTTTCGTCAACGTTTCATACATAAAAAGGTTTTACACAGGGGGAAGCCGGGGATATATATCTTGGGGGCGTAAGTCCGCGAAGGAACCTGCTAACCGCTCCAGGGTTGGGCGTAAGCGGAGAGGGGGTATGGGGGCGGTCGAGGTTTCTGATCGTATAGGGATTACGGGTAGGGATTGGGGGGAAGGTTCAGTGGGGGGATCTTCGCTCACGATGGTGGGGGCAGGGAGGGACAGAAAGGGGGATGCTGGTGCTGCCTGTAGGCTCTGTAGGCTGATCTCCTCGCGTGGGCGGTCCTCTTCAGCCGACCTCGGCGGACTCCGCACGCAGATCAACCTACAACACCAGCGAGTGACGGGGATACAACAAAGCTTTTTGTACCGCAAGCAACAGACCGTCAGGAGGATGAGGAATATTAGGAGGGATATGGAGGAAGTGGAGATGAAGGGTACAGAGGATAAGATAGAGGCTGGGGAGCGTAAGCCCTGTAGGCGGCCTACTTCCATCACGGGCAGGACTACGCGGGGGAGGAGTTTGAGTGGTTCGGAGAAGGTGGGAGGAAGGGTGCGGGGCCAGGATATGTTAATGGGGGAAAGCTGAAGGGGGCGCCGGAAGTGGAAATTGAGGGTATGGTGCCCAGCCGCGATGCCGTGTAGGCGCCACCCACGCGATTCCAGCGAACATCCTGGGGGTAGGTCGACGAGGGTGGGGCCGCTGACGAGCAGGTTCACGGGTGGGCGGCCGGTGCAGAGGCGTAGCACGGAGGTCGACTGGTAGGCTATTACCACAGCTTGTCGGCCTCCGGCCTCGGGCCTCGACACTACGGTCGTTGCGTTGTTCCGGGCGGTGATGGCGATGTGGCACGAGGTCGGCTTAGTCCCGCGCACGAGTGCCGACTCGCAGGACCGTTCGGTATACACCACCGTAGGCCTGCACACTCGTGGCTGCCGACTTACGCAGACATCAGGGACGAAGGACGTGGAGGACGACGAGCTCACGGCCAAACGGGGCCTACCCTGGACCGTCCGCAGGTGGGACGCGTCCAGCTGCACGGGGAAGTACTGCAGCTTGTACACCAGGTAGGCCTCGCTCGTGAGCCCGGGAACAACAACACGGTAGATCAACTCCCGTCCCTCCTCCCAGATGGGGTCGATGTCCACGTAGTTGTAGTACCACATCGCCGGGAGGGTGTGGTATCCGGCGTCTCGGAGGCGGCGGAGGACCTGGAGCAGGTGTTCTCGGGGGAGAACGTCCTCGGTCAGTTGGCCCCGCTCCAGCTCCATCCGTTGATTATGGAACTGCACTCGTCGAAGCTCGTGTTGGCGCACCGTCTCCTCCAAGATCCGTAGGCCCAGCTCGATCTGCCGGGCCATCCAGACCTTGTTCACCTTTTCGTCGGCCCCGACCGCGATCGTACCTCCGGCTTCCGCGAGGTGGATCGCGCGGGCGGCCTGCTCATTTATTGTGGCGATGTTATCGGCATTCTGTAGAACGCCTCCACGAGTGGCGTTTACTACCGATACCATCTGCTCCAGGTGGTGGGCTATTTGCTGCTGCTGGACCAGCGTGTCGCGTGCGACTCCTCGCAATGATGCGACGTCGCGGTCAGTCGCCAGTCCAAACAGAGCCTTTCCAGCCCACCCCACAATATTAAGCAGGCCCAGACGCCGTCGGCCGGCCTCCGGCCTGCCGTCGGTTACTATCCGACTTGCCCTGGGTAGTTCGGACAAGCGGGTTAGCAAACGCGACAATTGCCGGCGCCAGTAGGGGACGTGATTCGGCTCCATCACGTCCGCGACAGCGTCAATGGCGACAGTTAGGTTGTGTACGAGGTCATCTACACAGGGAGGGGACGGTGGTCGGATCGTGACGGCGACAGTCCAGGCGGCCGCGACCGCACGCGCACGACCATCCGTGTAGACCAACACGCCATCGTCCGAGAACAGGTCCGCGTCGAGGAAGGGGGCGTATAAGCATAGCAGAAATACGGGCATCCACATGATGAAAAGACACAGTTGGATTTACTCACTGGTTTTTAGACGTGTCGGGGGCGACAATGCTGGGCGACGGCTGCAATGCACAGTCGCTTCTCCGCTTGTATCTCGGCCTCGTCCGGTGGCTGGAGGGTTTGGCGTTTCGCAGTCTCTGCTTCCAACGACCGGGTGAATGAGCGCGTGATACGGGTGAAGTGACTGAGCGGGGCCGCCGCCCGTCTTTTAAGGTCGTCCCGCGTCGCGTGGGTGGGTCGGCCCGAGAGCGGAAGGGAAGTGACCGGACCACGCACCAGTGGGGGGGGAGGGGGTGTCTCGGGTTCAGCCGCACGTTTACGATCTCGGCTGACATCAGGGGGATTAGGGACATGTGGGACGGGAGTGATGGGGTGGATTACCGGGATGGGGGTGTTTGCTCGAGGAGTGGGGGCGGCCGAGGGCGCAAGGGAGTTTGGACCTGTAGGGGGGAGTGGGGGCAGATCGATGGCCATGTTGTTGGAGGAGTTAGGCCGGGTCGGGACATCTGTGGGAGTTGATTGCATGGGAGTTGCAGAGGGAGGACGGGATGCGTCGTTGCCGGGGATTAGCTGCATGGGGGACGCGGGCCGGGTTGGTGGGATAATTGGGGTTTGAGGATTAGCGTTTACAGCTGGCACGCTGGGGTTGGGTATCCAAGCAACGCGCGTCTGGGGCGGCCGGCCGCGTGGCCGTGGTGTGGACGGAGCCATCGCAGTCGGGGGGCGCGTCCGCTGGGCTCGGGTTAGGCGTGGGCGTAAGCCCTCCCAGTCGAGGCCCGGGTCGGCCGCCTTGACATGACTGCGATTAACCGTCCGCCGTTTGTTTGTTGGGCCCACCACGTGTACCACGTTGCCGGATGCCCGCGTCACGAGGTATCCGGGGTCCCAGCGGGGGTCCAGCGGTCCGGGCTCGTGGACTCGTAGGAACACTTTGGTACCGGGTTCTAGGGGGAGGGCGTTGGCCTGTTTGTTTAGGCGATTAACGTTAGCCTGCCTCGCTATTTCCGCGTTGTGGGCGGCCTCCTTCAAAGCACGCGAGTGCTCGTCCACACGGAGGGCGAGGCGGGCCGACGAATCCCCTAGCGGGCGATCTCGGAGGTGGGAAAAGGGGGGGGGAGGGTAACGACCAAAAAGGAGGTAGTAGGGGGAAAAGCCTGTGACGTCACTGGGGGTCGTCCGGTGGGCGAGGAGTACATCCCCGAGGTGGTCCTCCCACTCGCAAGCACGGGCGTTTACCACCTTACGCAACATATCCTTTAGCGTGCGGTGAAAGCGCTCTACGCGTCCGTTGGCTTGCGGGTGGTAGGGGGTGGTGTGTCGCACCTCGGTCCCGAGCTGTCGCAGGTATCCCTCCACCGTCGCGTTTTTGAACTCTAATCCGTTGTCCGTTAACACGACAGAGGGGGGGCCGTAGCGGGGAATGTACTCCCGGGATAGGGAGGTATAAACCGATTCAGCGGACTTATCTTTGAGGGGAAAACAATCTACATAGCCAGTGGCGTGGTCTATGATTGATAATAGATAACGAGCGCCGCTGCGACTCAGGGGGAGGGGGCCGGTCAGATCCATTGCGACGACTTCTCCCGGGTTTTCGGCGACAGGCATAGGGGCTGGGGTTGGACGTTCTGCACGGACGCGATTGGCTCCGCAGGGGGCGCATCGTGCGAGAACGGAAAATACCTGTCGCTTCATTCCTGGCCATTTAAAATGGTCGTGAAGTCGTCGCAAAGTTTTCCTCATACCTTGGTGGCAGACCTGTAGATGGGCGGTCTGGACCAAGTTGGCGCGAATTTCCGACGGGGGGACGAGGCGAGGGTAAGCCGCGAGACCCGAGGGCGGTTTGAGGGTAAAGAGGAGGCCATTACTGACCAGATAATCCTCCTGTTCCTCGAGACCGTACCGGAACTCAGGCATCGCTGCTTGTCGCACTTTCACCTCCGCTTCCGTCAGCCCGTACGCTCCCCACGGCAACTCCCGCTCTTCCTGGACCGAGGCGATCTGTGCGACCTCCAGCGGCAGCTCGGCCGGTGAATCGGACCGGAGGCGCGAGAGCATATCCGCCCACACATTTTTGGCACCAGCGAAGTACACGATGGGTGCGGCGTATTCCGCAAGGAGTACGGCCCACCGTTGTACTCGCGTATTCTTCATTTCGGCCAAAAATAAGCTTTTGAGGGGCTTGTGGTCGCACAGAATCTGGAAGGTCGCACCGTACAAATACGCCCGTAAGCGCGTAAGCGCAAAGACTATCGCGTAGGCCTCCTTCTCAATGACAGGGTATCGGCGTTGCACCTCCGTAAACTGACGTGAGAGAAAGTGTACGGGTCGCTCGATACCCTGGTCATCCTCTTGTACCAAGATGGCGCCGAGGCAATAATCTGAGGCGTCGGTGTACAGTTTGTACGGGCGACCGTGGTCCGGGTAAGCGAGGGTCACCGTGTTCACGAGGGCGTCGCGCAACTCCTGCCACGCGGTCTGGCACTCGGAATCCCAATGAAAGAGGGCGTATTTCTTTGTCAGTGCGACGAGGGGTCGGACAATATCGGCATATCTGGGTATGAGCTGCCGATAATAATTGGCCGACCCTAGCAGCCGTCGCACCGCTTTTACGTCCTCGGGTGGCACCATGTCGCGTATGGCTTCCACTTTGTCGGGATCCGAGGAGACGCCGTCCGCGCTGACCACATAGCCAAGGAGTTTGACGCGGTCGACCCCGAAGTGGCACTTCGATTCCTTGACCACGAGGCCGTATGAGCGAAGGGCCTCGAGGACGGCCGCGATGTGGTGGTGGTGTTCTTCCTCGGTCCGGCTGTAGATCACGAGGTCGTCGAGATAGACCATAACGAACTTACGCAGCGGGGTGATAACCTTGTTCATAAGCCTCTGGAATGCAGCTGGCGCATTGCACAAGCCAAACTGCATCCGCTTAAACTGAAAAAGGCCCCGATGCGTCGCTACGGCCGTCTTCTCGACGCTGTCAGGATGCATCGGCACCTGCCAGTATCCGGACTTTAAATCTAGGGTCGAGAACACTTTCGCACCACCTAGATTATCAACAATGTCCTGGATACGAGGCAGGGGGTATGCATTGCGACGAGTAACTGCGTTTAGTCCTCGGTAATCTACACAGAACCGGACCGAGCCGTCTTTCTTAGGGACGAGGGTGAGGGGCGAGGCCCAGGGGGAGGAGCTGGGCTCGATTATGCCTTCCGCGAGCATCTTGTCCAGCTCGCGGTCGACGACCTCGCGCTTGGCGAGGGGAAGTCTGTACGGTCGTTGATTGATGGGGGGGTGATCGCCCGTATCGATCCTCATGTAGACCTCGGTAGTGCATGTGAGGGGGCGGCCGGTGACCGGGAACACATCGGGGTATTGCCGTTTCCAATACTCGGCCTCGTATACCAGCTGACCGATGTGTCCCTCGCGTCGCACCGACCGTCGCACCGCATGGCGACGACCACAGAGGGTTACAGATTTATCAGGGGAAGCATAGTCTACGATCGCGTGAGTAGCCTCCAACGCGTCGTCCCCTAATAAAAGATCGTGGGACATATCACCCACCACATTAAAGTCGCACGGCCGGCCGTACAGCTTCAGGTTAACCGCCTCGCGGACGGAGATGCCGTGGCCGGTGAGGGACTTAAGTCGCGCCGGGGGTCTTGTACTCTTACCCACCGCGCCCACCTGTCGCAAGGCATCCGCCGCGGGGACGGACACCAGGGAGCAACACGCACCCGAGTCGACGAGGGCCTGCAGTGCCACGCCTCGAAGCTCGAGGTCAATGCAGGGTCGTCGGTCGGACGCGCGTTTTAGTTTCCCTGGGTCGCGGCGGCTACGACTTGATCCTGGGAGTGGGCTAACGACCGTGCCGCGTCCCGGGAGGCCTTCAGACTGGGGCATCCAGCCACATAATGGCCTCGTTGATTGCACGCGTAGCAGATGATGTCGTTTATGGGCGTCATCCGCCGGCCGGAGTTACGCTGCCCCGGCGCGATGGCTGCTACGGTGGAGGCGACGGCTGGGGGCGGCGGAGCTGGGACGGTCGCAAACAGCGGCTGGGGGGCGGGAACGGGCGCGGGGGTCGGCGCGAACACAATCGTGGATTGTGGTGGCGCTGCCGCGGGCATCACAGCCGCGACCGTGTGGCCCTTGTTCCCCTTTTTCGCCTTCAATTCCCCCTGGATTGACTTTATCGCCTGCTGCATCTCCTCCATCTGTCGCTGGTGGGCGGTTGGCGCGGGGTGGTTGGCGGAACGGGCGGCCGTAGTCCTCGAGCCGACCGCGCCCACCTCCATGGCCTCCTCGACGCGAGTGTCGTCAGAGTGCGCCTCCTTCTCCACCGCCTTTGCCAACGCGTCGACCCTCGAGAGAGCCTCCGCGATCGTCGTGGGCGTGTTGAGATTGAGGTCCCACCGCAGAGGGCCTCGCGACAGGGTACTCACGAACTGTCGCATCGTCGGCCGTAGCACAAAGGGAGAGGCGAGTTCCTGGGCCGAGTAGGCTTTCTTGGCCGCCAACCAGAAGCGCTGCGCGTACTCGGGGGCGGTCTCGTGGGCCGTCTGAGAGAAGTGCCCGAGTGCAGCGCGCAGACTCTCCATTTCCTCCATGCCGAGGAGCGTTGATGTTATCTTGCGTTCGACGGCCTCGAAGTCGGTGACGCCGTCCTCGAAGCAGTCGTAGATTATCGACTTGAGGCGCCCCGCCGAGTAGGCCAGGGCCTCCGAGATCAGCTTCTCGTCGGGGGCCTTGGAGACGAAGCGCGCCTGTCGCACATCGTTTAACCACGTGCGGAGGGCGGCTTTATCCTGACCGTCGACGGTCGGCAGCGCCCGAAACAGCCGGATGAGCTGCTTGACCGAGGCCAACTCATGGGTCTCGGGCCGCGACCGGGGGGCGGAGTCGATAATGATCGCACGGGCCTCGGCGAGCTGTCGCGCCGCCTCGGCGAGCTCCATGGCGTGCTGCTGGGATTCCAGAGCGTGTTGTTGGGCCTGGAGGTCGGCCTGTCGCGTAAACTCGGCGCGAAGCCGTTGTTCCAACTCGTAGATAGCGACATCTTTCACTTCCTTGCAGGTCTGGGCCAGGTACTGCTTCCACAGCTTGCCCAGCAGCTCTGTGTTGGCGACAGTAAAGTCGGTCGGAATACTCCCCGCCAACTTCCCAGCGTTAAGCCACACCTGGAAATCCTCAGGCAACACACTGGGTTCGGCCATCCTTCCGAATTGCGTAAATAACCACACACGTTATATACGTCAATCACCTATATGGCACGAACCTGTTGCGATTCCCACGTGCGACAGCTGCTGGTCCGCTCGGTCCGACTGTCGCTAACACAGAACTACCGGCATGCAAGTACCTTCCACGCCCACATCAAAACGTTATAGCATAGCAGAATGTCACTTCCCTGCTCGAGTCCGTGTCTATGGAGTCGGTCCTTCCGTGGTCATTCGTAACTCGACCGGCAATCTGTCCTCGAATCACACTAAAAGCGTCTCGTCGTGGTCACCAATGTAAAGTTCCTAGGCTATACCATAGCGGTTCTGCTCCTAGCGGTCGATATACGTTAAATAAGGTTTGGAGTCAACGCATAGATGTTGTAGGTAACAGAATCCAGGTAAGACTGAATACTCTGGGTTTATTGGGCTCTTGTTTTATAGCAGTGGGACGCCTTTGTCTCCAGGTGGAGACGCTTATACGGGCGGTCGTGTTAGGCGCCAATTAGCGTCACCTTTGTAACAACGAGCGCGCCCGCATCTCCAGGAAGTTGGGTTAACAAACAACCGCCGGCCAAAGCCGGGTTCAAAGGGGGGATTATAGCTACAGCAGGAAGGACCAATTAGCCTGGCCAGTGTCGGCCATCTTGGATTCGGAGGAAAGAATTTAGAATAGATTGAATATATATATTATAATTAATAATGCTGCTTTTTCAACGCAAAAATACCACAAAGTTAGAATTATCGACTGCAGATCTTTACACCTTGTTGAAACACATCACTCTCACAGGTATAAGTTATTAAACAGACCCCTAGCTAGGAGAGTGGGAATACATATGACGAGGCTTTATGATTACCATGCTCTTCCATTGGAGATATTCCAATATCCTCTGATACTCTGTGTTGATGAGAGGAGTTGTTTACCGCGCTCTTCCATTGTAGATAACAATAGGCGCTGATACTCGGTGCACTGTTAATGGGAGGATTTGTTTACCGCGCTCTTCCATTGTAGATAACAATAGCCGCTGATACTCGGTGCACTGTTAATGGGAGGATTTGTTTACCGCGCTCTTCCATCGGAGATAACAATAGGCGCTGATACTCGGTGCACTGTTAATGAGATGCATTGTTTACTGCGCTCTTCCATTGTAGATAACAATAGCCGCTGATACTCGGTGTTAATGAGATGCTTTGTTTACTGCGCTCTTCCATTGGAGATAATGATAGCCGCTGATACTCGCTGTTAATGAGATGCATTGTTTACTGCGCTCTTCCATTGGAGATAACAATAGCCGCTGATACTCGGTGTTAATGAGATGCATTGTTTACTGCGCTCTTCCGTTGTAGATAACAACAGCCGCTGATACTCGGTGCACTGTTAATGAGGGGAGTTGTTTACTGCGCTCTTCCATTGTAGATAACAATAGCCGCTGATACTCGGTGCACTGTTAATGAGGGGAGTTGTTTACTGCGCTCTTCCATTGTAGATTACAATAGCCGCTGATACTCGGTGCACTGTTAATGGGATGCATTGTTTACTGCGCTCTTCCATTGTAGATTACAATAGCCGCTGATACTCGGTGCACTGTTAATGGGATGCATTGTTTACTGCGCTCTTCCATTGTAGATTACAATAGCCGCTGGTACTCGGTGCACTGTTAATGGGAGGAGATGTTTACTGCGCTCTTCCATTGTAGATAACAATAGCCGCTGGTACTCGGTGCACTGTTAATGGGATGCATTGTTTACTGCGCTCTTCCATTGGAGATAACAATAGCCGCTGATATTCACTGCACTGTTAATGGGAGGAGTTGTTTACCCGCTCTTCCATTGTAGATAACAATAGCCGCTCATATTCACTGCACTGTTGATGACAGGAGATGCTTTCTGTGGATCTCCACTCCTACATCCCGCAGCCCCCAGAGACACAAAGAAGTCCCTTTCTGTATGCGAGCAGTTGACCGGCCAACAAAGAGCTATCCCAGAATGCACCCTGCGCCGCACCGTCGTCACGTGGGGGTGCGGGTCACGTGTCAGGAGGATCACGTGTTCAGGGGAGCGCTCATTATATATAGCAGGGAGGAGCAGCAAGAACCGAGAACTCCCTGACTGTGTATAAAGCCGCTTATGTCCTGGGTTTCATCTTCAATTCATCTTACTCCAGGATGGGTGTAGAGAGACAAAGGAGGCACGGTGAATAATGGCTCTTTACTATATACCCATGCCGTAATACTGTCAATACGCACCGTTTACTATATACCCATGCCATATATACTGTAAATACGCACCGTTTACTATATACCCATGCCGTATATACTGTAAATACGCACCGTTTACTATATACCCATGCCGTATATACTGTAAATACGCACCGTTTACTATATACCCATGCCGTATATACTGTAAATACGCACCGTTTACTATATACCCATGCCGTATATACTGTAAACACGCACCGTTTACTATATACCCATGCCGTATATACTGTAAATATGAACTGTTTACTATATACCCATGCCGTACATACTGTAAATACGCACCGTTTACTATATACCCATGTCGTATATACTGTAAATACGCACCGTTTACTATATACCCATGCCATATATACTGTAAATACGCACCGTTTACTATATACGGATGCCGTATATACTGTAAATACGCACTGTTTACTATATACCCATGCTGTATATACTGTAAATACGCACTGTTTACTATATACCCATGCCTTATATACTGTAAATACGCACCGTTTCGCCATATGGTCCGTAAGGAAAATACGGACTACCTTCCCATACACATTTATCAAAATATTGGTTGTTGAGCCAAATGAAATTAATCTTTTTTTTTTAATTTCGGCTATATAGTAAATATATAACGTGCAACCATGCTTGTACAAGTCACAGAAATCGATGCTAATTTACCGTTTGTACGGAACTCGGCGTAAACGCCTCGGTCCGTACAAACTGTAAATTACCTCGTTCTGTAACTTGTACAGCATGGTCAGGACGTTTTATATAAGTACCCTACAGCACCAGAACACTAGGAACAATCGACATGTTCATTATTGATGAAGGAGCATGGAATCATGAACAATAACAATTAGAAGGTTTGGGTTACATTCAGTCTATGCATCATTTTCTGTAACTGCAGATAGTGAAGGGATAGATTTTGCAGCGCGCTGACAGTCTATCTTATACCTATACGCGAATGTCTTACTTTTACTGACCAGGAGGACAAGGTTTCCTCGTCTCTGAGTGACTAAATAATATCCTCCGTACTACACGATCACTGTCATTCGATCATTCTGCTATTTAGTGAGTTTTGAAATGGCGGTTTTTTTTTAAAAGATTTACAGGTATATAATAATGAGACACAGTGAGTGTGACTAAATTAAATCTCTCCCTTGTTTTTTTGGTCGGAAATGGTCACCTCGTTCTACAAACTCGGTGAATACGTCTGACCAACACCCCCCCCCCCCCCCCCCTCGCTGTAGACACTGTGCGGTATGTATTTATACGATTCTCGATCCAGTTCTATATAAGTCTCAGTGAACAGACTTGAATATTATAACACTAACCCTCGTTAGGTCTTCTTCTGGCAATCCAGTATGAAAAAAAAAAACTATAAAAAAATCTTATATTCCCAAATAGCAATATTACCCATCAGTTGCGTCGTACAATTTATTATATACCCATGCAGTATATTTGATAATTACGTACTGCTGCTCCATATGCAGTATGAATCGTATATTGAACCCTGTGCAGTACACTGTTATACTGAACACTTTTAGATATCAGCAGTGTGTGATATTTCACATATCCATGTCTTTTATGCCAATATATGGTCAGATTCTATTAATTTTATTATATAATAAATATATAATGACCTACCCTGCTTGTACATGCTACAAAACTCGATTAGAATTGATATTTACAGAACTTGGCCTGGGGCCTCGTCCTGTAAAAAGCAACAACTCCCCATCTCGTTTTGTAGCATGTACAGCATGGTCAGGTCGTTCTGTATAAATATATGTTATTCTGTCGTGAAAATGCTTCCTTGTATTTTATAAATACACCTCTATTCCCCACTATTTTCCATTCCAATATGATTGCTTTTTCATTACTCTCAGTAAAGAAAATGAATTATTGTTCCTTAATTGAAAAAAAGCTGTGGATATGATTAATTTTTGCAGTAAGATGAGGGGATTATTTGATTGTGATGGGCCTTGTGAGTCACGGTGACCCTTGGCCGTTTCATTACGGGACCGGGCACAGACTAATTGAAATCACCGAGAAGAAAGATGGCCGCTCATACACCGGCCACTTTATGGCTTCAAGGATCTTTCCTGATCAGAAAAAAACATTTTCCTGCTCAGAGGCTTCAGAAAACTGAAGAGATAAACATTTGGTGATCATTGCCATGGGCTGAAGTTATTTCCTGAAAGGTCAACATCAGTGCATATTGATATGAATTATAACAATCATCGGAAACCTATGGCAGTATCACATAATAATACTGCCCACTCCTGCCCATATCGTATTTATTTCTCATCATACACATGTGCACATTGTTCTTATATCTACTGACCTCTACTCCCTATATCGTATTCATTATACACCTGTGTACATTGTTCTTATACTTACTGACCTCTGCTCCCTATATTATAAAAATCATGTACAGCCTACTGTGCCATACACTATTGTTCTTATATTCATTGACCCCTGCTCCCTATATCGTAAAAATCATGGAGGGCCTACTGTACCATACACTATTGTTTTTATATTCATTGACCCCTGCTCCCTATATCGTAAAAATCATGGACGGCCTACTGTGCCATACACTATTATATTGAACAGGGTGACTATTGTCCCTATACTTACTGACCTCTGCTCCCTATATTGTAAAAATCATGGACGGCCTACTGTACCATACACTATTGTTCTTATATTCATTGACCCCTGCTCCCTATATCGTAAAAATCATGTACAGCCTACTGTGCCATACACTATTGTTCTCATATTCATTGACCCCTGCTCCCTATATCATAAAAATCATGGACGGCCTACTGTGCCCTACACTATTGTTCTTATATTCATTGACCCCTGCTCCCTATATCATAAAAATCATGGATGGCCTACTGTGCCCTACACTATTGTTCTTATATTCATTGACCCCTGCTCCCTATATCATAAAAATCATGGACGGCCTACTGTGCCCTACACTATTGTTCTTATACATACTGACCTCTGCTCCCTATATTGTAAAAATCATGTACAGCCTACTGTGCCCTACACTATTGTTCTTATATTCATTGACCCCTGCTCCCTATATCATAAAAATCATGGACGGCCTACTGTGCCCTACACTATTGTTCTTATATTCATTGACCCCTGCTCCCTATATCGTAAAAATCATGGACGGCCTACTGTGCCATACACTATTATATTGAACAGAGAGACTATTGTCCCTATACTTACTGACCTCTGCTCCCTATATCGTAAAAATCATGTACAGCCTACTATGCCATACACTATTGTTCTTATATTCATTGACCCCTGCTCCCTATATCGTAAAAATCATGGACAGCCTACTGTATAGTACACTATTGTTCTTATATTCATTGACCCCTGCTACCTATATCGTAAAAATCATGGACGGCCTACTGTACCATACACTATTGTTCTTATATTCATTGACCCCTGCTCCCTATATCGTAAAAATCATGGACAGCCTACTGTATAGTACACTATTGTTCT
Source organism: Alentia gelatinosa (assembly GCA_950022655.1). NCBI lineage: Eukaryota > Metazoa > Annelida > Polychaeta > Phyllodocida > Polynoidae > Alentia > Alentia gelatinosa. The sequence goes on along the minus strand of OX465581.1, from coordinate 2,231,847 downwards.
TATATTCATTGACCCCTGCTCCGTTAAGTGGAGCACCCTTTAAAGGTTAACATCTGTCCACATGTTAACCTTTCTGAAGACAAGAACTCAGGTAGTTGACAACTATATGTGTCTAGGGAATATAAGCCTCATTCTTACATCTATAAAGGTCATAGTCCTGATACCTCCTACATCAATTACATTACCCACCTGATACAAAGTGTCCATAGAAAACACATAGGGAGTGTGTATCACCATACCTGGAGCGTACAGATATATCCACCTAATACAAAGTGTCCATAGAAAACACATAGGGAGTGTGTATCACCATACCCGGCGCATACAGATATATCCACCTAATACAAAGTGTCCATAGAAAACACATAGGGAGTGTGTATCACCATACCCAGAGCATACAGATATATCCACCTAATACAAAGTGTCCATAGAAAACACATAGGGAGTGTGTATCACCATACCCGGAGCATACAGATATATCCACCTAATACAAGGTGTCTGTAGAAAACACGTAGGGAGTGTGTATCACCATAGCCGGAGCATACAGATATATCCACCTAATACAAAGTGTCCATAGAAAACACATAGGGAGTGTGTATCACCATACCCGGCGCATACAGATATATCCACCTAATACAAAGTGTCCATAGAAAACACATAGGGAGTGTGTATCACCATACCCGGAGCATACAGATATATCCACCTAATACAAAGTGTCCATAGGAAATACACAGGGAGGTGACCTCGAACCATTGTCCAAGCCATAGTTCGGTCGTTACCTCTTATTACTCCGTGTCAGCCACTCGTTGTTGACGACCGCCTGTCCACGAAACCATCGATGATTGTCTCTGTAAGATTTGCCTGTGATTGTTGTGTGTACTAATGGTGAGAACACAGAATATTCAGCATCTTAAAAGGGACTCCTTTCATCTGTACACTTAAGGAAGGGAAAATCCAAAAAAGTACAAATTCTTGACGGAGCAGACGACTGCTGTGTCTCGTGCACACCTCAGGTGATCGCTGCTTATTGTCGCCGACAGGAGCGAGGAATTCAGCAGCCGACACAAACAAGACAGACCTCCCGCCGAGAAGAGAGAGACAGAGAAACACTAAACCTCCCCGGGGAACCCTTTAAGCCGCTGTAAGAATTCAGAGTCCTGCGCGAGTTTAAAACCGCCAGACGCACTATTTTACCGTATGCGCCGGGTATGTCCATACAGAGTTCCTATAGGTTTACTATGGACACTTTGTATTAGGTGGATAATAGATATCTGTATGTGCTGGGTATGTCCATACAGAGTTCCTATAGGTTCACTATGGACACTTTGTATTGGGTGGATAATAGATATCTGTATGTGCCAGGTATGTCCATACAGAGTTCCTATAGGTTTACTATGGACACTTTGTATTGGGTGGATAATAGATATCTGTATGTGCCAGGTATGTCCATACAGAGTTCCTATAGGTTTACTATGGACACTTTGTATTAGGTGGATAATAGATATCTGTATGTGCTGGGTATGTCCATACAGAGTTCCTATAGGTTCACTATGGACACTTTGTATTGGGTGGATAATAGATATCTGTATGTGCCAGGTATGTCCATACAGAGTTCCTATAGGTTTACTATGGACACTTTGTATTAGGTGGATAATAGATATCTGTATGTGCTGGGTATGTCCATACAGAGTTCCTATAGGTTCACTATGGACACTTTGTATTGGGTGGATAATAGATATCTGTATGTGCCAGGTATGTCCATACAGAGTTCCTATAGGTTTACTATGGACACTTTGTATTGGGTGGATAATAGATATCTGTATGTGCCAGGTATGTCCATACAGAGTTCCTATAGGTTTACTATGGACACTTTGTATTAGGTGGATAATAGATATCTGTATGTGCTGGGTATGTCCATACAGAGTTCCTATAGGTTCACTATGGACACTTTGTATTGGGTGGATAATAGATATCTGTATGTGCCAGGTATGTCCATACAGAGTTCCTATAGGTTTACTATGGACACTTTGTATTAGGTGGATAATAGATATCTGTATGTGCTGGGTATGTCCATACAGAGTTCCTATAGGTTTACTATGGACACTTTGTATTAGGTGGATAATAGATATCTGTATGCGCCGGGTATGTCCATACAGAGTTGTTATAGGTTCACTATGGACACTTTGTATGAGGTGGATAATAGATATCTGTATGCGCCGGGTATGTCCATACACAGTTCCTATAGGTTCACTATGGACACTTTGTATGAGGTGGATAATAGATATCTGTATGTGCCGGGTATGTCCATACAGAGTTCTTATAGGTTCACTATGGACACTTTGTATGAGGTGGATAATAGATATCTGTATGTGCCGGGTATGTCCATACAGATTTCCTATAGGTTTACTATGGACACTTTGTATTGGGTGAATAATAGATATCTGTATGTGCCAGGTATGTCCATACAGAGTTCCTATAGGTTTACTATGGACACTTTGTATTAGGTGGATAATAGATATCTGTATGTGCTGGGTATGTCCATACAGAGTTCCTATAGGTTTACTATGGACACTTTGTATTAGGTGGATAATAGATATCTGTATGCGCCGGGTATGTCCATACAGAGTTGTTATAGGTTCACTATGGACACTTTGTATGAGGTGGATAATAGATATCTGTATGCGCCGGGTATGTCCATACACAGTTCCTATAGGTTCACTATGGACACTTTGTATGAGGTGGATAATAGATATCTGTATGTGCCGGGTATGTCCATACAGAGTTCTTATAGGTTCACTATGGACACTTTGTATGAGGTGGATAATAGATATCTGTATGTGCCGGGTATGTCCATACAGATTTCCTATAGGTTTACTATGGACACTTTGTATTGGGTGAATAATAGATATCTGTATGTGCCAGGTATGTCCATACAGAGTTCTTATAGGTTCACTATGGACACTTTATATTAGGTGGATAATAGATATCTGTATGTGCCGGGTATGTCCATACAGAGTTCCTGTAGGTTTACTATGGACACTTTGTATGAGGTGGATAATAGATATCTGTATGTGCCGGGTATGTCCATACAGATTTACTATAGGTTTACTATGGACACTTTGTATGAGGTGGATAATAGATATCTGTATGCGCCGGGTATGTCCATACAGAGTTCTATGGACACTTTGTATGAGGCGGATAATAGATATCTGTATGTGCCGGGTATGTCCATACAGAGTTCTTATAGGTTCACTATGGACACTTTGTATGAGGTGGATAATAGATATCTGTATGTGCCGGGTATGTCCATACAGAGTTCCTGTAGGTTTACTATGGACACTTTGTATGAGGCGGATAATAGATATCTGTATGTGCCGGGTATGTCCATACAGAGTTCCTATAGGTTTACTATGGACACTTTGTATGAGGTGGGTAATAGATATCTGTACATCCAGTCAATATTGTATTGATATCCACTTTTTCTGGTAGTGTACCGATATTAATTCATTTTAGCGACGCACTATTTTTCACACGCACTACTTTTCCGTATGCACCAGGTTTTGCAGCCAGTAACGCGAACCATATCTGTATGCCCCGGGTATGTAGATACACGCTACCCATGTGTTTTCTATATACAATATGTATTAGTTGGATAATAAAATGTAATACTGCACATATATTATTCATTCGTAAAATGTTTTTATGTGACCTGATCCTTTCGTATCACCCCCGGCAACCATCCACTCCATTTCAATGTAACATCCGGAGAATTCTAATATATCACAGAATTGAATAGAAAAGTGTTGGCTTTTAGACCCTTATTTTACATCACAGATGTATTACAGTATCTATCTTACTGGTTTATAAAAGGTTTAATCGCTTTCCAGATATTACTATCAGAATCGAAAACTATGTTCACACTTTATCAAAACTTTAATTCTGTTTTTTTTTTGGTTTGGAATATGCCACAAGTTACTAATTTCAATGGATGAATGTGAATATTCAAAAATCTCCAGGTGGCGCTACTGTTAATTGTAGGATATGCCTTTAAAATAGATGAACACTTCTCCTGCATTGGAAGACCTATCTTCAGATATAAATGTTAAGGTGAAACAAAAAGGTTTTATTTTCTTTCTTGTATCACTTCTAACGACAAGCAAACCCATTTTGATAATAACAAAGAAGCTACAACTGTAATTCATCAAGAATAGAATAAGACTTTGTATTACAACAATAATATTGTTTTCTATATATAGAGAGAGAGAAAAATTATGTAAATGAATTGATTGTTTTGTATTTAAATTTCCACTTATTTCTCATTTGAAATGACACGTCAGAAATATCTGCAGGCATCTTCAGTACCTACATGGGGATCCTTCCAGGCAAGTTCTTCAGGACTGAAAGAGTTTAAAGACAAATGCGGGTAGGTATCGCAGTGCCCTCTATATCTATACTCAGAACTGAATTTTAGACAGGTGCTGCCACCTGGTGTCATGAAAATATTGCAGTTTCCCAGAGACACCAATACTTAAAGATGAGATATGGGAACTACTCCTAATGATAATTTTAAAAATATATAGCGCCGCCCTCTCACATGGGGAAAGGGCAGCCTGTGTGTTGTGCACCTGACCCCCGCCGCTCACCCCGTCCCCATGTCGCAGTCGGCGCTGTGTGGGGTATATAGGAGCCAGCCAGCCAGGCAATGGTGGTCAGTTCAGAGTGTGGGACCCTGGAAGCTACAGGTGGACCATGGCAGGTAAACAGTCCCTAAGATTCAGAAATACATACAGGCACACACAGTCACACACTGACAGACACTAACATACACAGAGGTACACAACTGAAACAGAGGGATACACAGACTGATAAAGATACACAGATACACATACAAATACATAGAAAGTAACATGATACACAGAGTCCATACATACCTCTCCCCACCTACCACCGCCTCCCCACACAAACAACCTGTACATGGCTCATTGCCCTCAACTTTCTCTCACCTGGCCTTGTAAATTCACTAGAATACATACAAAATGCAGTAAGACTACCCTGTGTAATAGAGATACACAGATACAGGTACACAGATATACATAGATATTGAGCATATATTGTTTTAGTTACCATATTTTCTTGTTGTGGTCATTGTTCTGCCTATAGTGCTTGTCATGTTTTGTAATCACGGCTGTGTGTGTACACTACTGAGTGTCAGACCTGACTGACTGCCCTCAGCTGTCTAGCTGTCGGTTTTATAGCTCCAGTCTGACTGTCGGCGCAGGTAGCGAGGTCCTAACACCACTCCTATGCTTTAGCATTGGAGCAGCGCTCCTATAGACGACCATTGCCTCAAAGTTGTCCAGGGTATATGTACACAAGGCCTGACAGTGTGCCACGGTACCCCCAGTGAATAAATGCCCTTAGTAGCTCCGTTTCACGCATGCTCAATAGTGTGTGGGGCGGGGCTTAATCTTTTGAATTAATTAACAGAGCCTAATTGCTTTATATAAGCTTTAAGCACTTAGCTTCTCCAGATGGCCTTCTCATAGAAATTAGCATGGTGACATAATGATATTGTTAGTATTTCTCATTTGTATATGTCAGAACTATCAGAATGCAGAATCATTTGAAGATAACAATAGAACATCAGTGTCATCTAGCCACGAAGTGGAAATATTGCATTTTCCCATAGACACCAATAGTTAAGCACTTACATTTTCAGATGGCCTTCCCATAGAAGTTAGCATGGTGACATTCCTTTTTTATTGCATTTTCTATTTGCTGATACATGCAACTTATATTATTATACCTATGCCTGTATTAACTGCGTATACTGCCCGCTCCTACCCATGGCGTATTTATATCCGTACGGCACACTGTGACGTACGGGGTATGTGGTCACGTGACTATGTAGCATTTCGCCATTTTAGGTATATAATAATACGAAAACAGGCTGACTGTCTTCGTACATGAAAATACTTGGTAAAATTATTGATCCCATACATCCCTCTGCCTACAGCATCGGGATGTATGGGACCAATAATTTCACCGCGTATTTTTGACATACGAAGACAATACGCCAATTTCCGTATATTATCCAGAGTTATTTGCAAAAATCAATAGTATTTAGAAATCACCCAAGTACTCACATTTATCTGTAATTCTCCACCTCATACCCCAGACAGCAAACATCAAGCCGATGTCGTCCAATGTAGTCTTGTGCCTGATTCATTCAGAGTATGAGATATGTGGATGATAACCTCTATAATGAGATTAAGCCTGCTGATTTTTGGGGGGGATTTTTTATATATTTATTTTTTGGTAGCCGCAGGACTTTGTGCATTATGTCCTGACATTACGACCTCCCTTCAAAGGACCACATCATGGTACTGTGTGGGTATTTTCTACGACCTGCTCTGTGAGGAGAGGATGGAGGAATGGAGGGGGTGAGAAAAAGGGGACGGCCGCGCGTTCCCGAATACGCCATCGGCATAAAACTCCGGAGAGCATTTTTATGTGTTAAAAACATTAGCGTGCATGGCGGGCCTCCGGGAGAAGGTGGGTGGCTGCTCGCTGTCAGGCGGGAGCAGGCGAAATGTCGGCTGCTACGTACGAGGATCTGAGTTAAGGATCTCAAAAGTCGTCTGCCATACATTAGGGTGCGAGATTTATCTCACACTTGGAATAAATGTCCATGCCCCTACAAGGATTGCAGTCCGTTCTCCATGGTCTATATCCTGTGTGTTGTCTATTCTTTAAGGATCTCAAAAGTTCTCCCATAATGTAGAGTTACAATGTAGTCTGCTGTATGTCACGATGTGAAATGTCAGGATGTGAGAAGTCGTCTGCTGTATGTCACGATGTGAAATGTCGGGATGTGAGAAGTCGTCTGCTGTATGTCACGATGTGAAATGTCGGGATGTGAGAAGTCGTCTGCTGTATGTCACGATGTGAGAAGTCGTCTGCTGTATGTCACGATGTGAAAAGGCATCTGCCGTATGTCAGGATGTGAAAAGGCGTCTGCCATATGTCAGGATGTGAAAAGGTGTCTGCCGTATTAGACTTGCTCAAGTCTTTGATTATGAACATTTGCTAAATGATCCATTAAAATCAGAATAAAGTTCATTATAGTATGTATCCTTCTCTGACAGGCCCATGAATCAAAGACTTGTCCACTATTAACAGAATCTCCTGTTTATGGCCCCAAGTCGTTCCATGTAACCCTATACCTCGTCCTACCCCTACCCCCTCCCCTCCTCCAGTTCCCTGGTCGCCTGTGTTGTTATAGCAATCAATTTCACCTGCTCCTGACTGTGACCTGATTGAGATCAAAGTGATAGGGTATTAATCTCCCTACAGATATCCTGACCAGTAGCCAGGATATCTGTATGAAGAGTGTTGGGAATACTGGAACTAAACAGCACCAGAAATCCAACACCATGACCGATTGTATAGGCTTTTTTTCTATAGGCTTAGCATTAGGAACTCATACTACATGGCCGTGAAGTTCGTGTACCCAATGCTCAATGGCTAATCGGATGATACATTTTAACAATAAATAATGTTATACGGGGTGAGATAAAATCGATAACCTACTCGATGAAAATAGCTTGGTCCGTTCTCCACCGAGTTTGACTGCAGAGAAATTCATGAAGCGAATCTAATAACTTTATATGCTATGAAGTGGCAAATGTTTTCTGTGACGTCGTATGTCACATGTTAGGATGTGGGATCCAACTAAAAGATTCTCCAAGTTCACATTAATTGAGGCGGGCCGACAAGCGCCGACATGAAAGTTCCCGTCGGTGCCTTGTCACAGCCTTGTCGTGAGAAGGAGAGCTCTGCGACAGCGTTGTTGGGGTGTGTCGTAGGTTGCACGCTCCACCTAAATATTCTATCATAGACCTCTGCGACAACCTCCTGACACGCCATGACATGCCACGACAAGGGTCTAGTCATGGCAAAAATCGAACATGTTCGATTTTGTCGTAACCTTGTCGGAAGGCCCCCAACAGGCCCCCGACAAGCTTCATGTCGCAGCCTGTTGTGGCCTCGTCGTAGCCACTTGTCGGGAACTAGGGTCCACCAGCCACAACAAGGCTACGACAAGCCTTCCAATCGTAGGCCTGTCGTGGACCTTGTCAGGAACCCATTGTCGTAGCCTTGTCGTGGTTGGTGGACGCCCGCTTTAATTAGAATCATCGTTAGTGATGAAATGATTGTTTGTGTTATGACTCTAATTTCTGATGATGATATGATGGAGATTCTCTGCTGGTTGGAGAAAAGGTCGATCCCTCTCAAAAAAATAAAAGGAAAAAAAAGAGATTTGATTTCAATTTGAATGTTTAAAAGGTCGCCATCATGTGGCAGACTACAGCTGGACACAATGAGTGACTGCCACTCGGCATTGCTGACCTTTGCTGTGATTTTCCAGGTGTGTTTGTGGACAGTCCCAGCGGGCAGATTGGTTATACTGCACCTTGTGTTAAGGTGTGACTCCGGACATTAACATCATGTTTTATCCTACCCCTAATAAAAAAACTCCATAGCCTTAACATTGGGTCACTGTATTCGGTCTGGAGTTCAGAAAAATGGAAAATATCGCTCTAGTGGGATACACTTGACAAATGACATCATTATGTAAAGTTCTGGTCTATACATCCCCATCGTGGCCATGTAATATTGGTTTCTGTGAGAAGAAAGTAATCACCTAAATTACCCCTAATTATTGAGGAACAAATTGACTGAATTGGAACAGTCACCATTTTGGTTAGTAACCTCCTCCCTGATGTTTACAGTACGGCTGCCATGCTTTGAATGGCATATACTACCCCTATTGTCGCTCAGCTCTAGTTCCCAGTCTGCCCACATGAGGGCAGGTCACTCAACCAATGACACTTGGAGTTGTTCAGTGTCATGAGCGGCCTCCTGACATGTGCGACAGACCGGAACAGGTGCTCAACCGGAACGGATTTGGTCTTCCCCTATTGGCTGTTGCTACAACAGCCAATGAGAGCACAGAGCTCACAGATGCCAAACCTGTCATGTCAACCCCCTGCTAAGGGTATAGAACAAGGATCCCTTCTTGTCAATAAACAGTTAAGTTCTTGACTCATAGTAGTACATCGTACCTCTCTGTTTGAGTTCTTCTCTCTCTTCTTAAGGTCTACTCCTTACGCAAGTAGGCTGTGAGATTTTACAATCTGTTAATGTAGAAGTAATTTAGACGGGCGGGGTAGGATAAATTCTAAACCAAACTCGAGTTAGTCGTGTTATTGTTCATCACACTCCGGCAAGATCGCGTATCACTGCACTCGGCTTCACCTCGCACAGTAATACGCGATCTTGCCGTCGTGCAATAAACAACAACACGACTCACTCTTGTTAGGTTTCTCCATATTATGCTAATATCATCTTGTGAGATGGGCCTCGGCCAGTCAACTCTCTGCGAGTGTATTCGGGCGGTATCGTTCTCTCAGATGAAATTTGGGAGAAATATGTGGGACAAACAAAACGCAAGCTTATATTTGTTTCCCTGGTGCGAGGTTCTGGTATGTTTTCTTTTTCCAGTTATTGTTCATCGTTGGAGTGAGCAAGTGTGGTCTGTTGGATATACAATTGTGCATCGATGGATTGTTCACATGTTCGTACAGAATAGACAAGTTACTACTTTGACTATGTACCTGCTCTTTTCTGGATTAATAACCGGAGTTCAGCTCTTTTCCAAGCTCAAACAAAGGCTAGCAGAACATCTCAGACTCTGAGAGCCGGAACTAATGAGTGAGTTGGGTGAACATGAACTGTCAGCCAAAGAAAACACGGGATTCAGGTCATCTGACCATCATCAACCGAAATTCACTGAAATCCGCATTCAAATCGGTCACTTACTCGATAGTAGCATTAGCAGCCTTGTCTATACCATCATGTTGTATTTAGTTGTAATATGAACCGTACATGTTTTCCTAAACGGAGCCAATAGAGCAGTTTCCCCTGGAGCTATTGGCGGAGTGTCCACCGTGAACAGGGCACACAGCCTGCTGCCTGGACAGAGCACCACTAACAGGGCACACAGCCTGCTGCCTGGACAGAGCACCACTAACAGGGCACACAGCCTGCTGCCTGGACAGAGCACCACTAACAGGGCACACAGCCTGCTGCCTGGACAGAGCACCACTAACAGGGCACACAGCCTGCTGCCTGGACAGAGCACCACTAACAGGGCACACAGCCTGCTGTCTGGACAGAGCACCACTAACAGGGCACACAGCCTGCTGCCTGGACAGAGCACCACTAACAGGACACACAGCCTGCTGCCTGGACAGAGCACCACTAACAGGGCACACAGCCTGCTGCCTGGACAGAGCACCACTAACAGGGCACACAGCCTGCTGCCTGGACAGAGCACCACTAACAGGGCACACAGCCTGCTGCCTGGACAGAGCACCACTAACAGGGCACACAGCCTGCTGCCTGGACAGAGCACCACTAACAGGGCACACAGCCTGCTGCCTGGACAGAGCACCACTAACAGGGCACACAGCCTGCTGTCTGGACAGAGCACCACTAACAGGGCACACAGCCTGCTGCCTGGACAGAGCACCGTGAACAGGGCACACAGCCTGCCGCCTGGACAGAGCACCACTAACAGGGCACACAGCCTGCTGCCTGGACAGAGCACCACTAACAGGGCACACAGCCTGCTGCCTGGACAGAGCACCACTAACAGGGCACACAGCCTGCTGCCTGGACAGAGCACCACTAACAGGGCACACAGCCTGCTGCCTGGACAGAGCACCGTGAACAGGGCACACAGCCTGCTGCCTGGACAGAGCACCACTAACAGGGCACACAGCCTGCTGCCTGGACAGAGCACCGTGAACAGGGCACACAGCCTGCTGCCTGGACAGAGCACCACTAACAGGGCACACAGCCTGCTGCCTGGACAGAGCACCACTAACAGGGCACACAGCCTGCTGCCTGGACAGAGCACCACTAACAGGGCACACAGCCTGCTGCCTGGACAGAGCACCACTAACAGGGCACACAGCCTGCTGCCTGGACAGAGCACCACTAACAGGGCACACAGCCTGCTGCCTGGACAGAGCACCACTAACAGGGCACACAGCCTGCTGCCTGGACAGAGCACCACTAACAGGGCACACAGCCTGCTGCCTGGACAGAGCACCGTGAACAGGGCACACAGCCTGCTGCCTGGACAGAGCACCACTAACAGGGCACACAGCCTGCTGCCTGGACAGAGCACCACTAACAGGGCACACAGCCTGCTGCCTGGACAGAGCACCACTAACAGGGCACACAGCCTGCTGCCTGGACAGAGCACCGTGAACAGGGCACACAGCCTGCTGCCTGGACAAGCACCACTAACAGGGCACACAGCCTGCTGCCTGGACAGAGCACCACAAACAGGGCACACAGCCTGCTGCCTGGACAGAGCACCGTGAACAGGGCACACAGCCTGCTGCCTGGACAAGCACCACTAACAGGGCACACAGCCTGCTGCCTGGACAGAGCACCACTAACAGGGCACACAGCCTGCTGCCTGGACAGAGCACCGTGAACAGGGCACACAGCCTGCTGTCTGGACAGAGCACCACTAACAGGGCACACAGCCTGCTGCCTGGACAGAGCACCACTAACAGGGCACACAGCCTGCTGCCTGGACAGAGCACCGTGAACAGGGCACGCAGCCTGCTGCCTGGACAGAGCACCACTAACAGGGCACACAGCCTGCTGCCTGGACAGAGCACCACTAACAGGGCACACAGCCTGCTGCCTGGACAGAGCACCACTAACAGGGCACAGAGCCTGCTGCCTGGACAGAGCACCACTAACAGGGCACAGAGCCTGCTGCCTGGACAGAGCACCACTAACAGGGCACACAGCCTGCTGCCTGGACAGAGCACTGTGAACAGGGCACACAGCCTGCTGCCTGGACAGAGCACCACTAACAGGGCACACAGCCTGCTGCCTGGACAGAGCACTGTGAACAGGGCACACAGCCTGCTGCCTGGACAGAGCACCACTAACAGGGCACACAGCCTGCTGCCTGGACAGAGCACCACTAACAGGGCACACAGCCTGCTGCCTGGACAGAGCACCACTAACAGGGCACACAGCCTGCTGCCTGGACAGAGCACCACTAACAGGGCACACAGCCTGCTGCCTGGACAGAGCACCACTAACAGGGCACACAGCCTGCTGCCTGGACAGAGCACCACTAACAGGGCACACAGCCTGCTGCCTGGACAGAGCACCACTAACAGGGCACACAGCCTGCTGCCTGGACAGAGCACCACTAACAGGGCACACAGCCTGCTGCCTGGACAGAGCACCGTGAACAGGGCACACAGCCTGCTGCCTGGACAGAGTACCACTAACAGGGCACACAGCCTGCTGCCTGGACAGAGCACCACTAACAGGGCACACAGCCTGCTGCCTGGACAGAGCACCACTAACAGGGCACACAGCCTGCTGCCTGGACAGAGCACCGTGAACAGGGCACACAGCCTGCTGCCTGGACAGAGCACCACTAACAGGGCACACAGCCTGCTGCCTGGACAGAGCACCACAAACAGGGCACACAGCCTGCTGCCTGGACAGAGCACCACTAACAGGGCACACAGCCTGCTGCCTGGACAGAGCACCACTAACAGGGCACACAGCCTGCTGCCTGGACAGACCACCACTAACAGGGCACACAGCCTGCTGCCTGGACAGAGCACCACTAACAGGGCACACAGCCTGCTGCCTGGACAGAGCACCACTAACAGGGCACACAGCCTGCTGCCTGGACAGAGCACCACTAACAGGGCACACAGCCTGCTGCCTGGACAGAGCACCACTAACAGGGCACACAGCCTGCTGCCTGGACAGAGCACCACTAACAGGGCACACAGCCTGCTGCCTGGACAGAGCACCACTAACAGGGCACACAGCCTGCTGCCTGGACAGAGCACCACTAACAGGGCACACAGCCTGCTGCCTGGACAGAGCACCACTAACAGGGCACACAGCCTGCTGCCTGGACAGAGCACCACTAACAGGGCACACAGCCTGCTGCCTGGACAGAGCACCGTGAACAGGGCACACAGCCTGCTGCCTGGACAGAGCACCACTAACAGGGCACACAGCCTGCTGCCTGGACAGAGCACCACTAACAGGGCACACAGCCTGCTGCCTGGACAGAGCACCACTAACAGGGCACACAGCCTGCTGCCTGGACAGAGCACCACTAACAGGGCACACAGCCTGCTGCCTGGACAGAGCACCACAAACAGGGCACACAGCCTGCCGCCTGGACAGAGCACCACTAACAGGGCACACAGCCTGCTGCCTGGACAAGCACCACTAACAGGGCACACAGCCTGCTGCCTGGACAGAGCACCACTAACAGGGCACACAGCCTGCTGCCTGGACAGAGCACCGTGAACAGGGCACGCAGCCTGCTGCCTGGACAGAGCACCACTAACAGGGCACACAGCCTGCTGCCTGGACAGAGCACCACTAACAGGGCACACAGCCTGCTGCCTGGACAGAGCACCACTAACAGGGCACAGAGCCTGCTGCCTGGACAGAGCACCACTAACAGGGCACAGAGCCTGCTGCCTGGACAGAGCACCACTAACAGGGCACACAGCCTGCTGCCTGGACAGAGCACTGTGAACAGGGCACACAGCCTGCTGCCTGGACAGAGCACCACTAACAGGGCACACAGCCTGCTGCCTGGACAGAGCACTGTGAACAGGGCACACAGCCTGCTGCCTGGACAGAGCACCACTAACAGGGCACACAGCCTGCTGCCTGGACAGAGCACCACTAACAGGGCACACAGCCTGCTGCCTGGACAGAGCACCACTAACAGGGCACACAGCCTGCTGCCTGGACAGAGCACCACTAACAGGGCACACAGCCTGCTGCCTGGACAGAGCACCACTAACAGGGCACACAGCCTGCTGCCTGGACAGAGCACCACTAACAGGGCACACAGCCTGCTGCCTGGACAGAGCACCACTAACAGGGCACACAGCCTGCTGCCTGGACAGAGCACCACTAACAGGGCACACAGCCTGCTGCCTGGACAGAGCACCGTGAACAGGGCACACAGCCTGCTGCCTGGACAGAGTACCACTAACAGGGCACACAGCCTGCTGCCTGGACAGAGCACCACTAACAGGGCACACAGCCTGCTGCCTGGACAGAGCACCACTAACAGGGCACACAGCCTGCTGCCTGGACAGAGCACCGTGAACAGGGCACACAGCCTGCTGCCTGGACAGAGCACCACTAACAGGGCACACAGCCTGCTGCCTGGACAGAGCACCACAAACAGGGCACACAGCCTGCTGCCTGGACAGAGCACCACTAACAGGGCACACAGCCTGCTGCCTGGACAGAGCACCACTAACAGGGCACACAGCCTGCTGCCTGGACAGACCACCACTAACAGGGCACACAGCCTGCTGCCTGGACAGAGCACCACTAACAGGGCACACAGCCTGCTGCCTGGACAGAGCACCACTAACAGGGCACACAGCCTGCTGCCTGGACAGAGCACCACTAACAGGGCACACAGCCTGCTGCCTGGACAGAGCACCACTAACAGGGCACACAGCCTGCTGCCTGGACAGAGCACCACTAACAGGGCACACAGCCTGCTGCCTGGACAGAGCACCACTAACAGGGCACACAGCCTGCTGCCTGGACAGAGCACCACTAACAGGGCACACAGCCTGCTGCCTGGACAGAGCACCACTAACAGGGCACACAGCCTGCTGCCTGGACAGAGCACCACTAACAGGGCACACAGCCTGCTGCCTGGACAGAGCACCGTGAACAGGGCACACAGCCTGCTGCCTGGACAGAGCACCACTAACAGGGCACACAGCCTGCTGCCTGGACAGAGCACCACTAACAGGGCACACAGCCTGCTGCCTGGACAGAGCACCACTAACAGGGCACACAGCCTGCTGCCTGGACAGAGCACCACTAACAGGGCACACAGCCTGCTGCCTGGACAGAGCACCACAAACAGGGCACACAGCCTGCCGCCTGGACAGAGCACCACTAACAGGGCACACAGCCTGCTGCCTGGACAAGCACCACTAACAGGGCACACAGCCTGCTGCCTGGACAGAGCACCACTAACAGGGCACACAGCCTGCTGTCTGGACAGAGCACCACTAACAGGGCACACAGCCTGCTGCCTGGACAAGCACCACTAACAGGGCACACAGCCTGCTGCCTGGACAGAGCACCACTAACAGGGCACACAGCCTGCTGTCTGGACAGAGCACCACTAACAGGGCACACAGCCTGCTGCCTGGACAAGCACCACTAACAGGGCACACAGCCTGCTGCCTGGACAGAGCACCACTAACAGGGCACACAGCCTGCTGTCTGGACAGAGCACCACTAACAGGGCACACAGCCTGCTGCCTGGACAGAGCACCACTAACAGGGCACACAGCCTGCTGCCTGGACAGAGCACCACTAACAGGGCACACAGCCTGCTGCCTGGACAGAGCACCACTAACAGGGCACACAGCCTGCTGCCTGGACAGAGCACCACTAACAGGGCACACAGCCTGCTGCCTGGACAGAGCACCACTAACAGGGCACACAGCCTGCTGCCTGGACAGAGCACCACTAACAGGGCACACAGCCTGCTGCCTGGACAGAGCACCACTAACAGGGCACACAGCCTGCTGCCTGGACAGAGCACCACTAACAGGGCACACATGTATGGGGACTCCGTAAACCACGACCCATTGTATAAAACCTGTCAGATACCATAACTGTGGTATACGGATTAATATCTGTGCTATACGGCCTCAAAACCATGGTATACGGGGAAAATAGTCCCTTTTACTATAGACCAAAGAAATAGTTCCTATGGTTATACCCTTTAAAATGGCAATTACTGGGTTTAATTTAATCGAAAAGATGGATAATAAATGCAACAAACGAAGATTTTATGGACAGGCAGCTCTGTAAACCACTCGCGGTTGACCTCGTAATACACTCGCTAGCGCTCGTGTATTACTACGCGTCAACCTTTCGTGGTTTACGGCCGCCTGTCCACAAAACCATCGATTATTGTCTATATCAATCAACATTCCCACATCATAGCCATGTTGGAATGTTGAGAAATACTGTGTCGTAGAGTTGAAGAGTGCAAGACTAAATAACCACATAACTGGGTAGCTACATGCTGTATAAAGGCAGAGATTTGCGAAATGGCGAATGGGGACTCAGACCAAGCACGAAAATGTCTCTGATTTTATCTTAGCCTGGAAATATGCATCTATTTATCACCCGTTGAGAATGAGTTACCGTTCTCGCAAGCGTGTTGAGAACGAGTTCCTAATGTTAAGCCTATGGACGTTTATTCCAGTCTAAGATAAATAATCAGACCATCTGCAGTTGCCACATGCTGGGCGTTTACATTAGATGATTTCTAGCCTTTTACTAAAGTCTAAAGTCGTCAGGTGGTGTTGAACTCAAGAATCCCCGCCTATCATCGTCTAGTGTAAACGCACGTTATCTGCACTGCCTCTGACCGGCCTATCAGAGGCCTGGGAAAATTGGCGGCCAATATGGCGGCCGTGGCAGATCTAGACGCGGACAGAGTTGTAGTTTTTTTTTCAGGCTGCACTGCGTCATCCACCCACGCACACTGCCAGCTGGCGGCCTTTTTAATCTGACCTGTACAGGTATTGATTGACCACATCGTGTCTCTGTAACCATAGAAACCTGGGACCGTTCGGTGTCCGTCCACAAAATGATGGAGCAAGACTCAGTCAACGGTGAAAGCGGGAAGCCGCTGAAATGTGGCCGATGTATATCAAGTGATTATGAGTAGCTTATATACAGGGGTGTCAGAAATGAAAGCTGGAAGCCATTGAAATGTTTCTGATCTATATCAAACGATTCTGAGTAAGTCTGGCTTGCTCATCTTCAGTTCATACTAATTGTATCAAATAGTCGGCTAATGGAAACGAGCTTTAAGCAAGAGTTCCCATACAAATGTCCTCTATGTGATAGGAAAAAAACTAGAACCTAGAGCAGATACAAACATTTTCGCAAGGTTGTTAAATAACGGTTTTTCTAATTGATAATTACACTGGATTCAGTAGAGCCCAATACAGTCCAATAAGGTATGGACAAAAAACCCTGCACTACTGCCCACTGATTGGCTCATCAACTGACCAATCACAACCTCACATTAACAATGAGCGTCCTGCGATCACGTTCCGGTCTAGTGAACACGCTGACCACAACGCCACCACGTGGTCGCATCTGGAACTAACCCAATTCTAGAATCCTATTGTCTAAATACATTATTATCAAATCCTAATTTTCAGCAATCAGAAAAATATGATAAAACAAATATTAAAAAAAAACACCCAGTAATTCAGTACACTCTCACGTCGTGGATCTATTTCATACAGTAATTTAACACCCAATAAAAACAACCACGGGAGGAAATGAGAAGAAGACACGCGGGTTGTGGTCAGAGGGATGAAGGGAGGTCTGAGAGAATCTCGTGTTACACCCAAAGGTTTTATTAACCCTGTCATGTCCGTCTTCCATTTGGATATTTCTCAAATTCTGTCTGAATTTTGTATATGTAGCATCTCCAGGTTCACCTCCTCCTTATATTCATTATCCGACTCTTTTTTTTTATTATATACAAACAGTTCTAACTTATGAGTTAGATCTTCGACTATTATTATCCCTCGTATAGAAAAACTCTTTGAAAGTGTACAGGGACTCAGTAAACCACGACCATTTATATAAAACTGTCAGATACCATAAAGCCCAATACACATCGTCGATAACAAAAGAACATATCAAGGTGGTGTGTATTGGGCTTTAACTGTGGTATAAGTTTTAAAATCTGTGGTATACAGGAAAATAGTCCCTTTGTGCTATAGGGCAAAGAAATAGTCCCTATTGTTATACCCTTTAATATGGCAGTTACTGGGTTTAGTCTATTCGAAAAGATGGATAATAAATACAACAAACGATGGTTTTGTGGACAGGTGGCCCTGTAAACCACTCGAGGTTGACGTGGTAATACATTGGTATTTTGTGGTAAAGTATGGCATTACCTTTGGTTTTCGCAGACCTCAATGTCACATGACTGAGCGATGATAGGGGCGTTTCACGGACATCAGTACGTGAATATACCAGACCTCGGGTCTGTATAGACCTCCAGACGTTACTAAACTCCCTAATATCGCCCCGGGTAAGTAAAGGATCCACTCCGACCGTCTGGCTGCATCACAGCCGCCTGTCCTCCGTTGAACAATCGTTGTCCGATTTCTAACTGGAGAAACCGAATATAATCCAAAATGTATAAGTAGAAATTTCCATTTCAGGCATTGGATTTCCAATTTGAAGATTCATAAAAACCGTTATACTGCAATAATTGCGGTCTATGGGTCAAGGGTCTATCACCATACAAGACGGGAACCAGCTAACACCGGATCCTGTAAACAGACTGAATTATGGGATAGCCGAATAAGGTCTATATGTAGAGACAGGGAGGAGCTGTCAGCTTGGCATCAGAACGTATCCGTTCAGCCATCCTCTGCCCGTACCGTCGAATAGTCTCTCATTTCTTACATGTAGATATATTATCCTTTTTCTTTGACCTTGTATGTCCAAGCAGGTCAAGGTCACTGTGTGGCTGAGGTCATATCCGTGACTGGCGTTCTCAGGCGGACCGGATGTTGTGGTTCAGATTCCTCTCACTGCGCATGTCAGTGAGTGGCGCTCTCTGTCGGCAGGTTCACCTCCTCTATCATGGTTACTGGCCTCTACTCAGTGCATCGGAAATAAATCAAAGTTCACAGTGATAAAAATATATCGTGTACGGCCCGGTGTGGCAGTGTAGCAAGGCTCAGATATTACTGCATGTCAACTGCTCGGACCATATGGCCGCTTGTATCTGAAATCAGCCAATAATGTGTATGTGTTTTCTATGGACACTTTGTATTCGGTGGATATATCTGTATACTCCGGGTATGGTGATAAACACTCCCTTTGTGTTTTCTATGGACACTTTGTATTAGGTAGATATATCTGAATGCCCCGGGTATGGGGATACACACTCCCTATATGTTTTCTATGGACATTTTGTAATAGGTGGATATATCTGTATGCTCCGGGTATGATGATACACACTCCCTATGTGTTTTCTATGGACACTTTGTATTAGGTGGATATATCTGTATGCTCCGGGTATGGTGATAAACACTCTCTATATGTTTTCTATGGACACTTTGTATTGGGTGGATATATCTGAATGCCCCGGGTATGGGGATACACACTCCCTATATGTTTTCTATGGACATTTTGTAATAGGTGGATATATCTGTATGCTCCGGGTATGATGATACATACTTCCTATGTGTTTTCTATGGACACTTTGTATTAGGTGGATATATCTGTGTGCTCCGGGTATGATGATACACACTCCCTATGTGTTTTCTATGGACACTTTGTATTAGGTGGATATATCTGTATGCTCCGGGTATGGTGATAAACACTCTCTATATGTTTTCTATGGACACTTTGTATTGGGTGGATATATCTGTATGCTCCGGGTATGGTGATACACACTCCCTATGTGTTTTCTATGGACACTTTATATTAGGTAGATATATCTGTATGCTCCGGGTATGGTGATACACACTCCCTATGTGTTTTCTATGGACACTTTGTATTAGGTGGATATATCTGTATACTTCGGGTATGGTGATACACACTCCCTATGTGTTTTCTATGAACACTTTGTATTAGGTGGATAGATCTGTATGCTCCGGGTATGGTGATACACACTCCATATGTGTTTTCTATGGACACTTTGTATTGGGTGGATATATCTGTATGCTCCGGGTATGGTGATACACACTCCCTATGTGTTTTCTATGAACACTTTGTATTAGGTGGATAGATCTGTATGCTCCGGGTATGGTGATACACACTCCATATGTGTTTTCTATGGAGACTTTGTATTGGGTGGATATATCAGTATACCCCGGGTATAGTGATACACACTCCCTGTGTGTTTTCTATGGACTCTTTATATTAGGTGGATAATAACGTATGAGACTTCATTCATATTGCGCTCGTTCAACAACACAGGCGCCGACCAGCATGCCGCTGTGGGTCTGGAGGCAGCGGCCGTGCAGGAGAACAATGGGCTTGTTATGAAGCAGAAAACGCATTATAGGCTGCGGTTGGCTGCCAGGATATCCTCCTAATCACATGACATCGGTCCTTAGACGATAACCCACCTCCTTACGACCACCACCCTCCTGCCAGATGCAGACATGCGGGAAGCATGCGGCCTGTTTACACTGGGCGATTTTGGTCGACCGATTTCTGAAAATCGGTCGACCGATTTCTTGGAAAATGCCCTAGAAACTGAACGGAGGTATGACCACAATGTTCTGTCTGTAGGGTAAGCATGCATTTTTATTTGTGCTATAAGCTCAAGGATGGGTAATACTGTGATTAAAATAGATAGAAAGGGTTTTTCAGCAGTCCACCTACTACGTAATGGCCGAGTTAATTCAGCATGGTAACAATAGCCCAGTGTCTCAGATGTTAAGTCTCACAATAGCTCTCAGATGCCCAGTCTTACAATAGCACTCAGATGCCCAGTCTTACAATAGGTCTCAGATGCCCAGTCTTACAATAGCACTCAGATGCCCAGTCTTACAATAGCACTCAGATGCCCAGTCTTACAATAGGTCTCAGATGCCCAGTCTTACAATAGCACTCAGATGCCCAGTCATACAATAGCACTCAGATGCCCAGTCTTACAATAGCACTCAGATGCCCAGTCTTACAATAGCACTCAGATGCCCAGTCTTACCATTACCCCAGATCCCCAATGAAACAGAGTGAAGGCCGTAGTGGGCTTATAAAATTTTATTTAATTTTATGAGTCTTATTGATATGAATAAGAGAAATACATGAGTATCAATGATAAGACAAATATAGAAATTGACATAGATATGTGTTTGTCAATTGTGATAAGATTTGTGACAATATGACAAATATTGAAATTGACATAGATATGTGTTTGTCAATTGTGATAATATTTGATATAAGATAAATGACGATTATGTGATATTACATAGTTAAACATAACATGTAATAATAAAATAATAGAAATAGCCAAGAAGCCAATAGTTAAGGGAAGAGGAGGGTGGGAAAGTTTTTATAGTCACTTTTTGAAGGAGAGAGACTCAATGAGAGACTTGTTGACAGTCTCTTGGTCTGATACTTTGATGTAGTCTCTATGAGCCTGGGACCTCCACCCTCCGTACCTCTGGATGTTAAGTTCAGGTATTCCTGCCTCAAATGCCTGAGTGGCAGCGGCCTTCCTGAGGCTGTGGAGGGTGTATGTCTTCACCGTTTGGCCTGTGGCCTGTAGGAGGCGGTCCCATTCGTTGGTCATAGCCCGTGATGTGATGGTCGTCCCATCGGGCAGTGTCAGAAACGGGTCCCGCAGTGAAGCCGTAGGGGCCGCCCGTAGTAGGCCTCGAACCGCATCTACCGGGCACACCCGGATATCGTCCGCGGCCTCGAGGCGCATCACTTTCTGTTGCCCTACGTATTGAAGATTTTTGGCCGCCTTGATGGTGATGGTGAGATGCCGGCGGCCGAGGACCACGTCCCCGCGAGTGAGGTTCCGAGCCGGGTCGAATGCCCGAGCCGACTGCGGCGCCACCTCCCCCTGCCGTAGGGCCGCGTAGAAAATGAGGAGCATGCCCGCCCTCATTGCCGTATGGAGGGGCGATCCCGACAGGGCGTCGAGGACCGCCCTGAACACATCCATTGGTATGGGGGCCTTCACGTTTGGCACGTACAGCTTGTTTCTCCTCATGCCCTCGAGGGCACGCTTCACCCGGTGATCCTCTGTTGGCTGCACGTCCCCCCCCGTCAGTCGGAGGTGTGCCCGGACGTGCGATAACTGGTTGGCGACCGTGGCCGGCGAGGGGGCGTGGTCCGCCACGTATTCCAGATACGACGTGATCAGGCTCACGGTCGGTGCCCGGGGGTCCGCTCTCATCCGGTTGCAGAACGCCAGGTAGGTGGTGACTGCGGATCGCTGGTTTGCGAGCGTACCTGGGGCACGCGCCTCTGACTGCCTCGCAGATGCCTTCGCCTGGAGTAAGAGAAGCGCCCGATCTGCAGAAGAGACGGAGTACGGGTACAAAAGAGGCATGGGTACACGGTACGATAGGGTACAACTCATGAATGTGAATGAGGGAAGTGGCCTTATCGTATTCCGTCCTCGACAGATGGGCTCTGCTCAGGGCATCTGCGATGACGTTTTGCACCCCGGGGATATGGCTGAAGACCAGTTCCACCTGCAGACGTGCCTGCACCATCCATGCCTGGCGGGCACACTCCGCCAGGACAGGGTTACGGGCACGCCCGCTATTGAGGGTCTGTACAGTTCCGAGGTTATCACAGAACACCTCAATCCGTGATCCCCGATCCCTGTCTGTGATGAATGTGTGGAGTGCGTAGATGGTATTCAGAGCCTCGAGCTCTGAGATGCACTCCACGGGATCGAAGACGGGGCACACTTGTCCGGAGTACGAGAACCGGCCGTCGGTTCCTCCGACGCCCGACAGGCACGCATCCACCGTGATCCTCCGCGTCGGGGGACCCCGAGGGATGAGGGCGCGGCCGTTCCAGCCCCGGGCAAACCTAACGAACCAGTCGAGGTCCTGGCGCATCTCGGAATTGATGTTCATGTAGAAGCCCCTCATCCCCCGGAGGGCCTCGAGTAGCTTTGAGACGAATGCCCGGGCCGGACGTATACACCTGGCCACGTGCAATATCCGGCCGAGCACCGACTGAAGCTGCCGTTTCGTCAACGTCCGTCGTTTGGCTACGGCCGACACGTGACCACGGATGTCCTCCAGCTTGGCCGTGGGGATCGATAGAGACATGGCACGGGCGTCGATCTCTATCCCCAACCACGTCACGGTCTGGCTCGGCTCCTGTGCTTTGTCGCGTGCCTCGGGTAGGCCCAATTCCGAGAAAAGGTCTCGCGCGATCCTGAAGTCCTCGGCCGCCTTACCTCGGTCCTCGGAGAGGATGATGAGGTCGTCGAGGTACATCGCGGCCGTGACTCCCTTTGATGATAGTATCCCCACGATGGCCTCCGCCACACACTGCATGTGGTAGGAGGAGGCACGGGCGCCGAACGGCATGGCCGTATCGCAGTAGTGCCCGCCCTCCCACGTGAAACATAACAGAGGCCAATCGAGGGGATCGCACCTAAAGTTCTTGTAGGCACGCGACACGTCGATGGACGACATGTAGGCCGACGTGCCTGCCTTGACGAGTTTGGCCACAAACTCGTCCACCGTAGGGAGGCCGTGTTCTCGCTCCAGTCCGTAGACCGAGTTCTTAATGATGAACGAGTTCACGCTGCACTCCCTCGGGAAAGTCATATCGGTTATGATGCGCCGGTCGTCCGTCCCGCGCTTTTCCCGTGTCATGAGTGGCGACACGTGACACCACGGGTTAAAAGGCGGTTCGGCGAACGGGCCCATCATATTGGTAAAGCCCGCCTCCTTTTCGAGAAACTTCTCTACCTGCACGGGGTGAGAGGTTGCGCTGGGGTGGTTGGCCACCCCTCTGGTATCACTCTCCGGTCCCAGGTATCCCAGGGGGAAACCGTATCGCAGGAAGCCTAGGAGCTCCTGCGCCTCCTCCACGTGTCCTAGGTAATGGTCCCACGCAGGTAGGTTTAGATCCGAAGGCACCTCGACCCTGGCGCCGAGTGCGTTGGGGATTCCCGTGTCACGCACGGTCCGGTATATTTCCGCGTGCCTGGCGGGCCCCACGGCCGTGAACTCCGGCCAAGTCTCCCGGCGATGTTGTTTGAAAGCTAACGGGTCCTTACTCACGCCCTCCCGGTGGATTCCCGTTTCGCAGACATCGCGAAGTGCTTTAAAGTCGGGAGTGTTAGATTCCGGCGCACTAACACTAACACCCGGCAAGCGACTGAGACCATCATCCCCCACAGTGCCGGGGGCGGCCCCCGCCGCTGAAACGGGGGGTATCTCCTCCGGGAGTGTATTCCCCCCGTCAATGTTGTTGTTTATCACTACCCCTCGGCCACGTGCCGAGGGGGTCACGTGATCGATGACGTCACGTGGGGGAGCCGGATTCGTAACACAACACTCCGTCCTGCCGGCACCCCTTTCATCTTTGTTGCGCGCCTCGTCTACTGGCGGGCCGCGGCCGGCCCGTTTTTTGAACTCGGCTGGGGTTGGTGTACCACACTCTGCGCTGCCGCTGGCCTGGTAGTAGCCTGCAGTTGATACCCCGCCTGGGGTACCCGCCGCGGTGTGGGTACAGGGGGAGCCGCCGTGTTGTCGTACCCGTGTCCGTAAGTCAGCTTGCGGTTGCAGGCGTGCACCGAGTGACCGCACTTCCTGCCCACAGAGTCGCAAAACGTGCACACGTGCAACCACCGGATACCCCCTTCAGTGTGGTCGCTGCGGTGGCGGCACCCCCTCTCTCCATTGAAGTCCCGGCACGGGGCCTCGCTCCCCCGGGCACGTCCGGTCTCTGTGTTTTGACTGTTGTTTGCGGTGTGGGCACTGGTCATCGCGAGCCGGACACGTTCTTCCTGTATCCGGCCGTGATCCGACCATCGCATCCTGCCCGACTCGACCTGGTCGAAAACGTAGTTTGACCAGCGTCTGACGCCGGCCCACGGCCGTGCCTGCGCATCAACGGTCACCTGGTATAGATGTTTGAACATATGCTCCTTGTCCTCGGGGTGCAAGGCGCGATCGTCATTCAATAAGGCCACAAAACATGAAATGTACTCCAGAGGCCCGAGGCTCGACCGTAGGTCCAGTTTCTGGTGCAGCGTGTACACCCCATCTCTGTCCATAAACATGTACGGCTTCGCCGTCGGCCTCCGGGCATTTAAATCAGAAAGTAGGCTCTTACCCGTTGTGCGGTCTGTGCATGGCCTCACGGCCGAATTCACGCTGGAGGTGTTCCTCGGTCGTGTATGCCTCTCGGAGTGCCCTGGGCGCGGGGAGGAGGCGCTCGTTCTGATCCTGGGCCCAGTCTCTCGTCCGTTCGGCCGCTGAGGAAGCCCGTGAGCCGGCCCGGCGCGAGGTCGGTCTGGAGATCTGCATGATCGCGTCCATCATGCCGTCCATCTGGCGCGATATTTTAGTCATATCCGTCCTTACTTCACCGACGTCCGTCTTTACCTCGTTGACGTCCGTCCTGACCCCCCCGAGGTTGGCCTCCAGGGCTGTGATGCGCGAAGTCCGAGTCCGTGCGCTGGCGCTCGTTCCCTGTTGAGATACCGAGTCCACGTGGTCGCTCTCGGCTGCCGGCTGTCTTATCGTTATTTCCGAGTCCGTCTCGGCCTCCGCGGGTGCGGATGCCGCCACAGCGCTTCTGGTCAACATGGCTATACTATAATTCCTTACTGAATCGCTTGGTAACCCTGTCCTCGTCTGCCGATATTCAGGGGAATACGGAGACCGAAGGTACGGAGGGCGATAGGCCAAGGAGCGATAGAAAAAATAGGTGTTGAGCGAAGGAGACCAGTGAAGCGAATGAGACAGAGGACAGTGTCGCACTCGCGCACTTTGATGTTTAGTGCGGCCGAGAGGGGAGAGGTGGCGCAGGGGTGCGCGAGTGTACAGTAGTTTCACCAGGGGGGGCAATGACCACCCCTGACCAAAGGCCATGGGCAACCAATAGCACTCAGATGCCCAGTCATACAATAGCACTCAGATGCTAAGTCTTACAATAGCACTCAGATGCTAAGTCTTACAATAGCACTGAGATGCCCAGTCATACAATAGCACTCAGATGCCCAGTCATACAATAGCACTCAGATGCTAAGTCTTACAATAGCACTCAGATGCCCAGTCTCACAATAGCACTCAGATGCCCAGTCTCACAATAGCACTCAGATGCCCAGTCATACAATAGCACTCAGATGCCCAGTCTTACAATAGCCTCAGATGCCCAGTCTTACAATAGCTCTCAGATGCCCAGTCTCACAATAGCCTCAGATGCCCAGTCTCACAATAGCACTCAGATGCCCAGTCTCACAATAGCACTCAGATGCCCAGTCTTACAATAGCCTCAGATGCCCAGTCTTACAATAGCTCTCAGATGCCCAGTCTTATTATAGCTCTCAGATGCCCAGTCTTACAATAGAAATCCGAAACTGGAAAGAAAAACACAGTAGAAGCCCGCTTAATGGGCACACCGCGTTAGCGCTCACCCCGCGTTAACGGACACTTTTTGCTCGGAATGGATCCCTCTATTAGATGTTTATTTTAACCCCGTGTAAGCGGTAACACCACGTTAACGGACACCTTGGCCAGGAACGGAGGGTGTCCGCTTACGCGGGGTTCTACTGTATAAAGAGTCAGTGACTGATCTAAGTTCCGATTTTGACCGGTTTTTTCCACTTCTTCCTGACAGATTCATTGCCGATCAACTCAACCTGGTCAGCTGAAGAAACTGTCGCCCGGTTTTCATATTAATGCTGAAAGTTTCACCACGTGATCTCAGCCAATCACGGGTGGCTTCCATAAATAAATTCCAGGATCCTCACCTTGAAAACCCGGCATTCTGCCACCCACAGTCAGTTTCCCTCTATTACACATGGTTACCATTCAAGCTAAAAAGTGACTTCTGGTTACCCACAATACCTATAAAAATGTCAAAAAAGAGAGCAACTCTTAGATATTGTAAGAAATATAACCTAAAGAAAAAATCAAGACCTAGTTTTCAATGTATGATTTATATAGAGAAAAAAAATAAGATCACCCATTCATGTACGGATATAAAAACGACATGGGTAGGAGCGGGCCGTATGTGTAGGATATACTACCACAGGTATATAATAATATTGCGTACAAGATTGGCAGGGGTAAAAACAATCGGAAATTCAGTATATATACTTTATGGATGGCCCTCTGGTTTCTCCTGAATACGATTTGTATGCAAAGGACACTAGACGTCTTTGCCTTGAGTTTCCACTCCTTTTAAGGCTAGGTCCAAAAGCCCGGTGGAATATACACACTCAAATACATGTCCTTCTCATATACTATGGAGAAACCAAACAAGAGTTAGTATTGTTGTTGTTTATCGCACGACAGCAAGATCGTGTATTAATGCGCGAGGCGAAGCCGAGAGCAGTAATACGCGATATTGCCGGAGTGCGATGAACAATAACACAACTAACTCGAATTTGGTTTAGAATTTATCCTACCCCGCCCGTCTAAATTACTTCTACATTAACAGATGACGTCATTTGTCAAGTGTATCCCACTAGAGCGATATTTTTCATTTTTCTGAACTCCAGACCGAATACAGTGACCCAATGTTAAGCCTATGGAGTTTTTTATTAGGGGTAGGATAAATTATGAATGTTGAAGCTAAGCTCCACCCACAGGGGACTTGTACACATCCGTCCGCTGCTGTAGGCTACAGGACATAAAACATGGCGGCTTCCCGTTCACAGCTAGACACCAGGGTTCTGAATCACGCACCAGGGACTGCAACAAATGTCTCTCACAAATTACGACTCCAACTTTATGATTTACTGTCGCTGACTCTAAGGATTCCTCCTGAAAACCGGTGTCACGCGAAAGGTAGGGGCCGATGAAATAGTGTCACTTCCGGCGGAAGTGTCCAGCTGTAATTTAAACCCACGCGCGTGCGTAGCAGGTCAGTCACACTCAGTCTATGCTTGGAGAGTGATAATCGGACACAGGATTTCATATGCAAATTTTGTCAACTAAACTTCATTGATTATCATAATTAAGAGTAATTTATAATTGTTCCCCAATGTGACTATTATTTACCAAGTGTAAACATTTGAGACATGAATTTTATCATCCACCTAATGCATATTTAGTAGAAACCGAACGAGAGTTAGACTTGACAATGTTTATGCCACGACAGGAATGTCGTGTATTACTTCACGAGGCGTAGCCGAGTGTAGTGAGGAGCAGACCTGACCAGAGTGGCATAGACATTGACCAAGTCTAACTCGAGTTCGGTTTCGTATTTATCCTACCCCGTCCATGCTTTTGTATTACTACTAAAAGATGAATATTGAGTCAAGGACCAACAGAACTTTTTTTCTGATTGGTCAATATTGTTATTACTCTAGTGGCATAAAAAAAACACTTTATGTCACGGCCTGCCACATAAAATTTCCCTATGTTAAGTCTATGGCGGTTTTTTATTAGGGGTAGGATAATGTCCATAGAAAAAATATGGGAATCGTGTATCTACATACCCGGAGCATACGGGAAAATAGTGCGTATGGAAAAAGAATTGCATAACTAAAAGTAATATCGACATGCCACCTGTACAGAAAGGTGGATTATACATATTATATAGACTGGTTTCAGATAAAAGCGGTTGTATGCTCCTTTGAGTTGCCTCTGTGCAATATATCCTCGCATACGCTCGGATATTACTATGCGTCAACTTCTTGGAGCATACAGCCGCTTGTATCTGAAACCAGTCAATATTGTGTACATATTCTAAAGCAATTTAACGTTTCACTATTTTGCAGACGAGACAAAGTATACCATCGCGCATGTGCAAGTACAGCCCCCAGATCTTTGGAGGCCTCAGATTTTCACAGCTCCTAGATTTTCGCAAGACCCAGATTTTTGCAGGCCTCAGATTTTCGCGGGACACAGATTTTTGCAGACCTCAGATTTTCATGGGACACAGATTTTTGCAGGCCCCAGATTTCAAAAGGACCCAGCTTTATGCCGGCCCCAGATTTTCCAGAACCAACATTTTCATAGGACCCAGTTTTTTTTCGCAGGCCCAAGCTTTTTGCTGGAAACCAGATTTTTGCAGTTCCCAGATTTTCACAAGCCCCAGATTTTCGCAGGCCCCAGCTTTTCATAGGACCCAGATTTTCCCTGGACCCAGATTCTAGCAGGCGCCAGCTTTTCACCGGACCCAGCTTTTCGCAGCCCCAGATTTTCACCGGACCCCATATTTCGCAGGCCCCAGATTTTCACAGCCCCCAGATCTTCGCCGGACCCAGATTTTCACGAGACACCGGCTCTACCAAAGGCCTTCATTAAAAGCACCTGAGACGTGGTGATATAAGGCGGGTGTCTTTAACGAGGGACTGACTAATTAGTGTCCTCTGAATGGGCTTCCCCCGTTCTTAGCTGATATTTATTAGGCACCACATGTTGTCACCATCCAGTGAGGTGTGGATGTACGCGGGCTTTAATCAATACCTCTCGTTATGCCTCGGCACAGGGGAATAATCTTAAACGATTATATAGAATTATATTCGTAACGAATGCCCCAGAAACTGAATGGAGGTATCACCACAATGGTATGTCTGCAGGGTAGGCATGCATCTTTATTTGTGCTATAGGCTCAAGGATGGGTAATACTTTGTTTAGAATAGATGGAGGAGGGTTTTTAGCAACAGCCCGCCTACAAGATGGCCGACTTCCTTCAGTATGATAGCAATAGCTCAGATGCTTATATTAGTCTTACAATATCTCTCAGATGCTAAGTCTCACAATAGTTCCCAGATGCCCAGTCTAACAATAGTGCTCAGATGCTAAGTCTTACAATAGTTCTCCTGAAGATGCTAAGTCTCACAATAGTTCCTAGATGCCCAGTCTAACAATAGTGCTCAGATGCTAGTCTTACAATAGCTCTCAAATGCTAAGTCTTATAATAGCTCCCAGATGCTAAGTCCCACAATAGCTCTCATATTCTCAGTCATACAATAGCTCTCAGCCCATTCTTACAATAGCTCTCATATGCTCAGTCTTACAATAGCTCTCTGATGCTAAGTCTTACAATAGCTCTCAGATTCTAAGGCCCGGCGTCCACCTACTCCGATATGGCTTCAATACAAAAAGCAAATATCGGAGACATAGTGGGAAGGTGCAAAATCGTAGGCATATGTCTAGACATGCCAATCCACCACGCATTGTATGGGGTTTTTATCGGTGTCTAATCGCAGAGACGTGGTCAACTGTCCCGATATTAGGGGACCTTCCGACGCGATTTTGATTTTTTATCGGGAGGTGCATCGTAGACCATATCGGAGCAATATCGTAGGAGGTGGACGCCGGGCCTTAGTCATACAATAGCCTCAGATGCTAAGTCTTTCAATAGCCTTCAAATGCTCAGTCTTACAATAGCCATAAAATAGCACAGAGAATTTCAGTCTTACAATAGCTCCCCTGAAGTTGCTAAGTCTTACAATAGCTCCCAGATGCTAGTCTTACAATAGCCCCAGATGCTAAGTCTTCCAATAGATCTCAGATGCTAAGTCTTACAATAGTTCTTAGATGCCCAGTCTTACAATAGGTGAAGAAGAAGTCGGTAACACAGCAGTAAGTTTTCAGGTCCAACCGTCTATATTCTCAAAACGCCCGCTTCTTTTGGGGCGGGTCGGCCGATCACGTGACGTGCGAGCGCCCTCAGTCACGTGGGGGAGTGTTTGAGGCCGGCCGAACTACAACAGCTCCCAACACAAGTTTTTTAAGTATTTGAAAAGAAAATTGTAAGTTGATTATTAGAGTTCAGCTTGACTAACTACATTGGCGCAGATTATCATTTACAACATAATTTCACTGGAATTACAGCATTACATTAACTGCATTGGCAATAGCAGCATAGACAGCAGAGATGTTATTTACATTCTTGCAATAGTGCTGAGATGCCTGGCCTAATAATGGCTGCGAGTTTTTTTAGTCTAATAATGGCTGTAAACTTTTCAGCCTAAAAATGTTGCCCTAATGATGATAACTGTAGACTGTACTGCCTAAAACAACTGTGAGCTGTTAAGCCTAACAATGACTGTATGCTGCTTCAGCTTAATATCAGCTGTGAGCTGTTGAGCCTAACAAGGGCTGTGAGCTCAGCCTAACAGCTGCTGTGAGCTGTTCAGCCTAAAGACGCATTTGAGCTCCTCAACCTAGATATGGTTTTGAGATACTCAGCCTAAAAATAACTGAAGGCCACTTAGTCTTACAATGCATGTTTGGTAATCAGCCTAACGATGTCTGTCATCTCTTAAGCCTAAAAAGTGACTGTGTTCATCCTAAAATTGTTTTGAGATGCTCGGCCTAAAAATGTCTCTAGGATGCTCGACCTAGGATTGGCTGTGTGCTAATCAGCCTAACGATTTATCTCACACTGGAATAAATGCCCATAGGCTTAAGATTGGGATCTAGTCTCCATGCCCCTTCAAGTATTGCTGTCCATTCTCCATGGTCTATATCCTATTTGTTGACCATTCTTTTGGTGTG
Source organism: Alentia gelatinosa (assembly GCA_950022655.1). Taxonomy (NCBI): domain Eukaryota; kingdom Metazoa; phylum Annelida; class Polychaeta; order Phyllodocida; family Polynoidae; genus Alentia; species Alentia gelatinosa. Next base: position 2,200,474 of record OX465581.1, on the reverse strand, counting down.
TACAGGGGTGAGATGAATACAGAAAGCAACTCGTTTTGGTCAAAGAAGTCATTCTCCAACTCGTTTGAATGCTACGTGATATTCACTCGGCTGTCGCCTCGTTCATATCACACCGCATCAAACTCGTGGAGAACGACGGCTTTGACCAAAACTTGTTGGTTTCTTCTTTAGTCTGTCATCTCTTAAGCCTAAAAAGTGAGCCTAAGATTGTTTTGAGATGCTCAGCCTAAAAATGGCTCTAAGGTGCTCAGCCTAGGAATGGCTGTGTGCTAATCAGCATAACGATAGCTGTCACCTATTAAGCCTAAAAAGGCCTATGACTGGGTCGGCTTATTTTTTTTTTTTTAGGGTTTTTATTTATCCTGGAGTATGGCTTTCGGCTGAGGATTGCCCTATCTACCAGCCGCTCCAGCGGAGAGGGTTCAACTTGCCATCTACGCCTAAGAAATAGGCTTACAATTGTATGGCTTCAATCTACAACCTTAAACTAAACACTAATGGTGTTGTGTTACCGGGTTCAACCAGTGGCCAGGAATAGGACCACAACCCAACTTAGAACTAAGTTTATTACAGTTCATGAGTTTTTCATACTTCAATAAACAAGGTGTATGATATATACTCTCACTAAAGTACTAGTCAATCATTTGTAACCCAAAGGATCAACATATATACAGCAATAATCATGACAATCAGTGACAGCGGCTAGCCCCTTATTGATAGTTACACTGTTAAGCCTAACAATGGCTGTAGGCTGTTGAGCCTGAGAACAGTGTGAGTTGGAGGTAGGTCATATGGGACACACAGAGCCTATTCCTTAGTTTGGCTCTCCATTATCAATGAATGGAATTTATCTCACCCCTGGTATTTTTGTCCAATAGGCTTAACATAGGTAACTTGTTCTCCATACCCCTACGAGTATTGCAGTCCGAGTTTCAGTCAGTTCTCCATGGTCTATGATGTCATATAGCCAGTGTGTCATCTATTCTTTTAGTTTGTTTAGTGGTGAGATAAATACAGATAGCGACTTGTTTGCATCAAAGTTGTCATTCTCCAACTGATTTGATCACTATGTGATATGCTTCGCCTCGTTCATATTGCTCCAGTCAAACTCATGGAGAATGAAGACTTTGACCAAAACTTGTTGGTTTCTTCTTTAATCCTAGATATCAGGCCCCAACTGCTGATGCCAGCCAGGGACCTGTTTCACTAGTTTCGTGACATGTCTAGATGGCGTCTAGATGGTGTGTACGGTTTCATAAGAACTAGACATTAGACTTCGTTTTGTCCGTTCTTGCTTGCACTGTTGGTGCCGCTTTTTATGTCTGTCTAAAACTTTTGTCATGAAACTAGTGAAACAGGTCCATGATGTGTCTAGATTTGTCTAATTCTTATGTTTGGAGTCTGTCTTTTCCTAAGGGCAGCTACTTGTGTTGTCACGAAACTAGACAACCCCAATGTCTGTATGGTGTCACAGACATGTCACAAAACTAGTGAAACAGGTCCCAGGTGAGTCTAAGCGGATGGCTGGAGAAGCAAGGTAGGCTATGTGCCCTACAGTAAACTATAACTTGCATATGATCATATAGTAGCACCTAATTAGTACACGATATGGATATGATGATACGGGAGTGGTATCGAGTAGACCAATCTTATACAGCTCTCAGGTGATTGGTCTCCGGGAATAGGTGTTGATGTAAAGTGGATGTGCTCTAGATGCTCATTAATCTCGTCTCAGGTCAACACCTTCTGTCAGATGTCAGCTTACTGCCGCCCAACACACCTCAGTCAGCAGAGACGTCTGACGGGTACTTTCATTATATTATCATATTATATTACTGCTAGGACTTAAAAAGAAACCAGCAACTTTTGGTCAAAGTCTTCGTTCTCCATGAGTTTGATGCGGAGTGATATGAACAAGGCGACAGCCGAGTGAATATCGCATAGCATTCAAACGAGTTGGAGACCAACGACTTTGACCAAAAAGAGTTGCTTTCTGTATTTATCACACACCTGTACACACTAAAAGAATAGATGACACACAGGATATAGACCATGGAGAACGGACAGTAATACTCATAGGGGCAAGGAGAACGAGTTCCCAATATTAAGCCTATGGTACAAAAATACCAGGCGTGAGATAAAGCACAATAAAGATATACTGATTCAGGTCGGAATGATTAGTTCCCAAATCGTATAGGAGTCTGTGAACTTCTTGCAGGTAAATTACGTAAACCCTCGGCCCTTTTCGGCCACCCAATCAAGGGCCATTACCAAATGTTCCGTTGTCGGCGACCTGATTTATCAACATGCTGATAAACTTTTGGCAAGTGATTTAGGAGCATCAAACCACAACTTGTCACTGACAAAAGAACATCTCAAGGAGGTGGGGGTGGGGGGTCATTAACCGTTGGCTGACCCTTGCCTAGCTGTCCTACATCTAAAGACTAGGACTGACTCTGTTAGGATGCCTTGCCTGAAACAAATCACCATTCCTTTGTCGCCGACAATTTCGGAACATTGATATTCCTTTGTCGCCGACAAAGGAACATCAATGTTCCGAAATTGGTAGATGTGTATTGGGCTTAAACACCCTCAGTCAATGGCGACGTCTCATGGTACTTTCGTTATACGGCATATAGCCTATGAACCATGGGGGCCGCCATGACGCCCCCCGAGTAGGTGTTCTTCACTAAAGGAGGTGAAAAAGTAGGTGTTCTTCACTAAAGGATGTGTGAAAGAAGTGAGTGATAATTGGGAAGTGTCACAACTCAAGCCTAGCTGACATATGTATATAAAGTGTTTCATGTAAAAAAATCTTATGTTCTGGGTTTAATCATTATGTCATCCTTCTCTATGATGGGTATAGAGAGTCAAGGGAACCATGGTATAACATTGAAAGGCAGTTGAATTTCGTAAAAACAAAGAGCTAGAATATAGATCTGTCCCCTCAAAGGGGCCTGACATACTGCTGACCACCTAGTGACAATGGCTTTGTCACCTATATTATCTTATTATCTTATCTTCATATCATTTATCAATTTAAACTGATGAATGAATTCGTACTGAATAAAAAAACAGCAGATATATTGTACATTTATGTACTTGATACTTTTTCTGAATAAAAAACAGCAGGTACAGTAGAACCCTTACGCGGGGTGTCCGTTAGGCGGGGTTCTACTGTATATTGTATGTATTAACTCACATATGTATATGTATGTATAAGGTTATTTGTATATAAGGTTAAAAGCGAGCACGGAAGAGTGATACCCGGATCTGTTATGGAAATACGATGCTCTGATAGATATATGTATTATATATACTCACAATCAAGGTCAGGCGAGGTCAGGCGAGGTCAGGCGAGGTCAGGCGAGGTCAGGCGAGGTCAGGCGAGGTACTGTCGGGTGAGCCGAGGCCAGTGGGAGTTGCTCGACGATGCCAGGCGAGAGAAGACGAGATACGACGAGATCTGGCGAGACACGACGAGATCTGGCGAGATAAGACGAGATATGGCGAGATAGGACGAGATCTGGAGGGATATAACGAGATCTGGCGAGACACGACGAGATCTGGCGAGATGAGACGAGATTTGACGAGATCTGGCGAGACACGGCGAGGCACGCCGAGATATGACGAGAGATTTGTTGAGACCCTGCGAGATATGCCGATGTATGGTGAGACACGGCGAGATTTGGCGAGACACGGCGAGATATGACAAGAGGTAACTATGGGTGGCTTCTGCGGTGTCTTGGAGTGTGTGTGTCTTGTGAAGTGCCTCTCGCAGCCCTGGAGGGGTCCCCTTGTCTCGTGGTGTGTGACTGTGACTGGCCTCTGCCTGTCTTGGAGTGTGAAGCGTCTCTCACAACTCAGTCTCTCTCATGTGGAGATCGCGCGCTCTGCTCGCTCTCCCCCCGCATGTTCAGCCTCCACTCGGCTCGCCTATCAACGCCCGCCCGCCGCCAATTGTTCCGCGTAGGCGGCGTGCGGTGTACGGCGGGCTGTGTACGGCGGGCGGTGTACGGCGGGCGGTGTACGGCGGGCGGTGTACGGCGGGCGGTGTACGGCGTACAGCGGGCAGTGTACGGTGTAGGGCGGGCGGTGTACGGCGGTCGGTGTACGGTGTACGGCGGGCGGTGTACGGCGGGCAGTGTACGGTGTACGGCGCGCAGTGTACGGCGGGCGGTGTACGGTGTACGGCGTACGGCGGGCGGTGGGCGGTGTACGGCGGGCGGTGTACGGCGGGCGGTGTACGGCGGGCAGTGTACGGCTTACGGCGGGCGGTGTACGGTGTACAGCGGGTGACGGTGTACGGCGGGCGGTGAGCGGTGTGTAGGGTGGGGGGCGGGCTCTGGGCGGTCTATAGGCGGGCTATAGGCGGACCGTTGAGTGGCTGTTGGCGGCGGGCGGGCTATAGGCCGGCTCTGGGCGGGCTATAGGCGGTGTACGGAGGGCGGGCGGGCTATAGGCGGGCTATAGGCGGGCTATAGGCGGGCTATAGACGGACCGTTGAGTGGCTGTTGGCGGCGGGCGGCCGGATAACGAACACGATCCCTGACAGCCTCTCCCTCCTCATAACACCACCTCCACCTCCCTGCCTCTCCCTCCTCATAACACCACCACCACCTCCCTGCCTCTCCCTCCTCATAACACCACCTCCACCTCCCTGCCTCTCCCTCCTCATAACACCACCTCCACCTCCCTGCCTCTCCCTCCTCATAACACCACCACCTCCACCTCCCTGCCTCTCCCTCCTCATAACACCACCTCCACCTCCCTGCCTCTCCCTCCTCATAACACCACCTCCACCTCCCTGCCTCTCCCTCCTCATAACACCACCACCACCTCCCTGCCTCTCCCTCCTCATAACACCACCACCACCTCCCTGCCTCTCCCTCCTCATAACACCACCTCCACCTCCCTGCCTCTCCCTCCTCATAACACCACCTCCACCACCTCCCTGCCTCTCCCTCCTCATAACACCACCTCCACCTCCCTGCCTCTCCCTCCTCATAACACCACCACCACCTCCCTGCCTCTCCCTCCTCATAACACCACCTCCACCTCCCTGCCTCTCCCTCCTCATAACACCACCACCACCTCCCTGCCTCTCCCTCCTCATAACACCACCACCACCTCCCAGCCTCTCCCTCCTCATAACACCACCTCCACCTCCCTGCCTCTCCCTCCTCATAACACCACCTCCACCACCTCCCTGCCTCTCCCTCCTCATAACACCACCACCACCTCCCTGCCTCTCCCTCCTCATAACACCACCACCACCACCTCCCTGCCTCTCCCTCCTCATAACACCACCACCACCTCCCTGCCTCTCCCTCCTCATAACACCACCACCACCACCTCCCTGCCTCTCCCTCCTCATAACACCACCTCCACCTCCCTGCCTCTCCCTCCTCATAACACCACCACCACCACCTCCCTGCCTCTCCCTCCTCATAACACCACCTCCACCTCCCTGCCTCTCCCTCCTCATAACACCACCACCACCTCCCTGCCTCTCCCTCCTCATAACACCACCTCCACCTCCCTGCCTCTCCCTCCTCATAACACCACCACCACCTCCCTGCCTCTCCCTCCTCATAACACCACCTCCACCTCCCAGCCTCTCCCTCCTCATAACACCACCTCCTCCACCTCCCTGCCTCTCCCTCCTCATAACACCACCTCCACCTCCCTGCCTCTCCCTCCTCATAACACCACCTCCACCTCCCAGCCTCTCCCTCCTCATAACACCACCTCCTCCACCTCCCTGCCTCTCCCTCCTCATAACACCACCTCCACCTCCCTGCCTCTCCCTCCTCATAACACCACCTCCACCTCCCTGCCTCTCCCTCCTCATAACACCACCTCCACCTCCCAGCCTCTCCCTCCTCATAACACCACCTCCTCCACCTCCCTGCCTCTCCCTCCTCATAACACCACCTCCTCCACCTCCCTGCCTCTCCCTCCTCATAACACCACCACCACCTCCCTGCCTCTCCCTCCTCATAACACCACCACCACCACCTCCCTGCCTCTCCCTCCTCATAACACCACCTCCACCTCCCTGCCTCTCCCTCCTCATAACATGACCTCCACCTCCCTGCCTCTCCCTCCTCATAACACCACCACCACCCCCCTGCCTCTCCCTCCTCATAACATGACCTCCACCTCCCTGCCTCTCCCTCCTCATAACACCACCTCCACCTCCCTGCCTCTCCCTCCTCATAACATGACCTCCACCTCCCTGCCTCTCCCTCCTCATAACACCACCACCACCCCCCTGCCTCTCCCTCCTCATAACACCACCACCACCTCCCAGCCTCTCCCTCCTCATAACACCACCACCACCTCCTGCCTCTCCCTCCTCATAACACCACCTCCACCTCCCTGCCTCTCCCTCCTCATAACACCACCACCTCCCTGCCTCTCCCTCCTCATAACACCACCTCCACCTCCCTGCCTCTCCCTCCTCATAACACCACCACCTCCCTGCCTCTCCCTCCTCATAACACCACCACCACCTCCCTGCCTCTCCCTCCTCATAACACCACCACCACCTCCCTGCCTCTCCCTCCTCATAACACCACCTCCACCTCCCTGCCTCTCCCTCCTCATAACACCACCACCTCCCTGCCTCTCCCTCCTCATAACACCACCACCACCTCCCTGCCTCTCCCTCCTCATAACACCACCTCCACCTCCCTGCCTCTCCCTCCTCATAACACCACCACCACCTCCCTGCCTCTCCCTCCTCATAACACCACCACCACCTCCCAGCCTCTCCCTCCTCATAACACCACCTCCACCTCCCTGCCTCTCCCTCCTCATAACACCACCACCACCTCCCTGCCTCTCCCTCCTCATAACACCACCACCACCTCCCTGCCTCTCCCTCCTCATAACACCACCTCCACCTCCCTGCCTCTCCCTACTCATAACACCACCACCACCTCCCTGCCTCTCCCTCCTCATAACACCACCTCCACCTCCCTGCCTCTCCCTCCTCATAACACCACCACCACCACCTCCCTGCCTCTCCCTCCTCATAACACCACCTTCACCTCCCTGCCTCTCCCTCCTCATAACATGACCTCCACCTCCCTGCCTCTCCCTCCTCATAACACCACCACCACCTCCCTGCCTCTCCCTCCTCATAACACCACCTCCACCTCCCTGCCTCTCCCTCCTCATAACACCACCTCCACCTCCCTGCCTCTCCCTCCTCATAACATGACCTCCACCTCCCTGCCTCTCCCTCCTCATAACACCACCACCACCTCCCTGCCTCTCCCTCCTCATAACACCACCACCACCTCCCTGCCTCTCCCTCCTCATAACACCACCACCACCTCCCTGCCTCTCCCTCCTCATAACACCACCACCACCTCCCTGCCTCTCCCTCCTCATAACACCACCTCCACCTCCCTGCCTCTCCCTCCTCATAACACCACCACCTCCCTGCCTCTCCCTCCTCATAACACCACCACCACCTCCCTGCCTCTCCCTCCTCATAACACCACCACCACCTCCCTGCCTCTCCCTCCTCATAACACCACCTCCACCTCCCTGCCTCTCCCTCCTCATAACACCACCACCACCTCCCAGCCTCTCCCTCCTCATAACACCACCTCCACCTCCCTGCCTCTCCCTCCTCATAACACCACCACCACCTCCCTGCCTCTCCCTCCTCATAACACCACCACCACCTCCCTGCCTCTCCCTCCTCATAACACCACCTCCACCACCTCCCTGCCTCTCCCTCCTCATAACACCACCACCACCTCCTCCCTGCCTCTCCCTCCTCATAACACCACCACCACCTCCCTGCCTCTCCCTCCTCATAACACCACCACCACCTCCTCCCTGCCTCTCCCTCCTCATAACACCACCACCACCTCCTCCCTGCCTCTCCCTCCTCATAACACCACCTCCACCTCCCTGCCTCTCCCTCCTCATAACACCACCACCACCTCCCTGCCTCTCCCTCCTCATAACACCACCTCCACCACCACCTCCCTGCCTCTCCCTCCTCATAACACCACCACCACCTCCCTGCCTCTCCCTCCTCATAACACCACCACCACCTCCCTGCCTCTCCCTCCTCATAACACCACCTCCACCACCACCTCCCTGCCTCTCCCTCCTCATAACACCACCACCACCACCACCTCCCTGCCTCTCCCTCCTCATAACACCACCACCACCTCCCTGCCTCTCCCTCCTCATAACACCACCACCACCTCCCTGCCTCTCCCTCCTCATAACACCACCACCACCTCCCTGCCTCTCCCTCCTCATAACACCACCTCCACCTCCCTGCCTCTCCCTCCTCATAACACCACCACCTCCCTGCCTCTCCCTCCTCATAACACCACCACCACCTCCCAGCCTCTCCCTCCTCATAACACCACCACCACCTCCCTGCCTCTCCCTCCTCATAACACCACCTCCACCTCCCTGCCTCTCCCTCCTCATAACACCACCACCTCCCTGCCTCTCCCTCCTCATAACACCACCACCACCTCCCTGCCTCTCCCTCCTCATAACACCACCACCACCACCTCCCTGCCTCTCCCTCCTCATAACACCACCACCACCTCCCTGCCTCTCCCTCCTCATAACACCACCACCTCCCTGCCTCTCCCTCCTCATAACACCACCACCACCTCCCTGCCTCTCCCTCCTCATAACACCACCACCTCCTCCCTGCCTCTCCCTCCTCATAACACCACCACCACCTCCCTGCCTCTCCCTCCTCATAACACCACCTCCACCTCCCTGCCTCTCCCTCCTCATAACACCACCTCCACCTCCCTGCCTCTCCCTCCTCATAACACCATCTCCACCTCCCTGCCTCTCCCTCCTCATAACACCACCACCACCTCCCTGCCTCTCCCTCCTCATAACACCACCTCCACCTCCCTGCCTCTCCCTCCTCATAACACCACCACCACCTCCCTGCCTCTCCCTCCTCATAACACCACCACCACCTCCCAGCCTCTCCCTCCTCATAACACCACCTCCTCCACCTCCCTGCCTCTCCCTCCTCATAACACCACCACCACCTCCCTGCCTCTCCCTCCTCATAACACCACCACCACCTCCCAGCCTCTCCCTCCTCATAACACCACCACCACCTCCCTGCCTCTCCCTCCTCATAACACCACCACCACCTCCCTGCCTCTCCCTCCTCATAACACCACCTCCACCTCCCAGCCTCTCCCTCCTCATAACACCACCTCCACCTCCCTGCCTCTCCCTCCTCATAACACCACCACCACCTCCCTGCCTCTCCCTCCTCATAACACCACCACCACCTCCCTGCCTCTCCCTCCTCATAACACCACCACCACCTCCCTGCCTCTCCCTCCTCATAACACCACCACCACCTCCCTGCCTCTCCCTCCTCATAACACCACCACCACCACCTCCCTGCCTCTCCCTCCTCATAACACCACCACCACCTCCCTGCCTCTCCCTCCTCATAACACCACCACCACCTCCCTGCCTCTCCCTCCTCATAACACCACCACCACCTCCCTGCCTCTCCCTCCTCATAACACCACCACCTCCCTGCCTCTCCCTCCTCATAACACCACCACCACCTCCCTGCCTCTCCCTCCTCATAACACCACCACCTCCCTGCCTCTCCCTCCTCATAACACCACCTCCACCTCCCTGCCTCTCCCTCCTCATAACACCACCTCCACCTCCCTGCCTCTCCCTACTCATAACACCACCACCACCTCCCTGCCTCTCCCTCCTCATAACACCACCACCACCTCCCTGCCTCTCCCTCCTCATAACACCACCACCACCTCCCTGCCTCTCCCTCCTCATAACACCACCACCACCTCCCTGCCTCTCCCTCCTCATAACACCACCTCCACCTCCCTGCCTCTCCCTCCTCATAACACCACCACCACCTCCCTGCCTCTCCCTCCTCATAACACCACCTCCACCTCCCTGCCTCTCCCTCCTCATAACACCACCACCACCACCTCACTGCCTCTCCCTCCTCATAACACCACCACCACCTCCCTGCCTCTCCCTCCTCATAACACCACCACCACCTCCCTGCCTCTCCCTCCTCATAACACCACCACTACCTCCCTGCCTCTCCCTCCTCATAACACCACCTCCACCTCCCTGCCTCTCCCTCCTCATAACACCACCACCACCTCCCTGCCTCTCCCTCCTCATAACACCACCACCTCCACCTCCCTGCCTCTCCCTCCTCATAACACCACCTCCACCTCCCTGCCTCTCCCTCCTCATAACACCACCACCTCCACCTCCCTGCCTCTCCCTCCTCATAACACCACCTCCACCTCCCTGCCTCTCCCTCCTCATAACACCACCACCTCCACCTCCCTGCCTCTCCCTCCTTATAACACCACCTCCACCTCCCTGCCTCTCCCTCCTCATAACACCACCACCACCTCCCTGCCTCTCCCTCCTCATAACACCACCTCCACCTCCCTGCCTCTCCCTCCTCATAACACCACCACCACCTCCCTGCCTCTCCCTCCTCATAACACCACCTCCACCTCCCAGCCTCTCCCTCCTCATAACACCACCACCTCCACCTCCCTGCCTCTCCCTCCTTATAACACCACCTCCACCTCCCTGCCTCTCCCTCCTCATAACACCACCACCACCTCCCTGCCTCTCCCTCCTCATAACACCACCTCCACCTCCCTGCCTCTCCCTCCTCATAACACCACCACCACCTCCCTGCCTCTCCCTCCTCATAACACCACCTCCACCTCCCAGCCTCTCCCTCCTCATAACACCACCTCCTCCACCTCCCTGCCTCTCCCTCCTCATAACACCACCTCCTCCACCTCCCTGCCTCTCCCTCCTCATAACACCACCTCCACCTCCCAGCCTCTCCCTCCTCATAACACCACCACCTCCACCTCCCTGCCTCTCCCTCCTCATAACACCACCTCCACCTCCCTGCCTCTCCCTCCTCATAACACCACCACCACCTCCCTGCCTCTCCCTCTCCAACACATTATTAAATATGGCCGTCGGAGATCATCTCAATGAAAACAGGAAAACCGGGAAACAAAGTTCAGCCTGACATCCACACTGTATACTGTGACTGTACCACCTTCTGTTATATTCACAGTCATGTAGCCTCAGTCATTGACGATAGTCTGTTCACTGTAACACGTATACACAGTTCATATACGCTACAGTCATCATATAGTCCAGGGACCTGTTTCACTAGTCTTGTGACATGTCTGTGACACCATACAGACATTGGGGTTGTCTAGTTTCGTGACAACACAAGTAGCTGCCCTTAGGTAAAGACAGACCCCAAACATATAAGAATTAGACAAATTTACACGTCATGGACCTGTTTCACTAGTTTCGTGACAAAAGTGTTAGACAGACATGAAAAGCGGCACCAACAGTGCAAGTAAGAACGGACAAAACGAAGTCTAATGTCTAGTTCTTATGAAACAGGACACACCATCTAGACGCCATCTAGACATGTCACGAAACTAGTGAAACAGGTCCCTGGTCATGGTGACTGGAAATTGATTTAGTTTTTATTTAAACATTGTCTGTGTATTCATGTATTTTTCTCCATAGACTTAACATTGGAAACACGTATCTAACGCCCATGAGATATTTAGGAAAAATTCAGAAACCTTGTTTGAATCACCTAGTAATCCACGTGGCTTCGCCTTGTGAATTACTAGGTGATTCAAACTCGATGGGATACGAGCTCAGACCTTAAACTTTCATAGGTTTCCTCTATAGTGCATGTGTGGGGTGTGTGTGTGTGTGTGTGTAGGTGTGTGTAGGTTTGTGTGTGGGGTGTGTATGTGTGTGTGTGTGTGTGTGTGTGTGGTGTGTGTGTGTGTATGGGTGTGTGTGTAATTGTATGTGTTTTTAGGTGTGTGTGGTTGTAGGTGTAGGTGTTGTGTGGGTTTGCATATACATTCAAATAATATGTTATAATGATATAATATATATCATTTATATATATATATATATATATATATAGAGAGAGAGAGACAGAGAGAGAGAGAGAGAGAGAGAGAGACAGACAGACAGAGACAGAGACAGAGACAGAGACAGAGACAGAGACAGAGAGATGATATATAGTATCACAAATAATTCGACTGATATTTCCTGTTCCCTATAGAGTGTCCTGTAAAGCTTTAACCTGATACTAAGCTATACATGACCACCTACATCCATATAGAGCTATGCTTCATATATATGTGACACAGATACTGCAATACGCACTAAACCACATCCGGCTACATTCCTACCCCAGCTACTGAGACACTTTGATACCGCAGAATCTTGTGTCTACAAGTCTGGATTTGAACATAACAAAAAGATCCTGGTACAAGGTTTCGGGGGACTGTATTTTTAGCTGTTCTAGTTGAACTTGTAACCTTAGCTGAGACTCCATGGCCTTTTTATTATGTTAACTTTGTTTCTCATCGGAATTATATTGATCTCAAGAATTATCATTGGGACGTCAGAAGATTCGGAAATCCGGCAGAAACCTGGAGAGATCCCATGCCTGGTTCTGCGGTTACTGAAGAACTCGACCCGGAACGAACTCGACCCGTAGTTGTCAGGAGAACTCGACCCGTTTTGGAGAAAGCGATTGGAGAACTCGACCCGTTTCAGATACTTATGATTAAGACATTTTCATATTGAAGTAAAGGTCTGACTTGTTAGAATTTAGACAAATAAACCAGTGGATTTAGAAAATGGTTCCTGTTATGCTTAGGTGTAGGGTTAAGGCTAGGGGTAGGGTTGGGGATAGGCTTGGGGGAAGGGTTTTCTGTTTGTTTTCTTCCCAAGAGAACGCCAAATTTGAAGCCAAGATAACATACTTACAACTCAGTATAGTATTTATCCACAGTTGAGACACTTGAGTTGAGAAGATTTAAAACGGGTCGAGTTCGTTACGGGTCGAGTTCGTTAAGGGTCGAGTTCGTTAAGGGTCGAGTTTTTCACGGGTCGAGTTCGTTACGGGCCGAGTTTTTCAAGGGTCGAGTTCGTTAAGGGTCGAGTTTTTCACAGGTCGAGTTCGTTACGGGTCGAGTTCTCCAGTATTCGGTGAAGCAGCTATCATGGCTCAGATTTGCATGTTCCCTTCAAGTTACATCAGATCATTCCTACAGAGAATTTCGCCCGGCCTTTGGTTAATTCTGTAATTGTGTTCCTCTCTGTGGTAATAAGACGAATCGTGCTGATATTCTTTAAGCACAGGAAACGCTGTCAGCACTGAGACATCGCGTGAAGACTTGAAGATGGAACCTCATTAGAAACAAGTCAATGATCAGAATAATGGAGTTTTCTCCAAACAGAGATCACGCAACCTGTCAATCAGCTGTCTGTCTCCTTCCCGACAACGTCTGTAAAGCGGGATTCACACGTAGACCAATGTACCTGAGACGGGTGTACTTCACAACTTACCCCTAGTCTAAAGCGGGATTCACACATAGAGACTAATGTACCTGAGACGGGTGTACTTCACACCTTACCCCTAGTCTAAAGCGGGATTCACACGTAGAGACTGATGTACCTGAGACGGGTGTACTTCACACCTTACCCCTAGTCTAAAGCGGGATTCACACGTAGAGACTGATGTACCTGAGACGGGTGTACTTCACACCTTACCCCTAGTCTAAAGCGGGATTCACACGTAGAGACTGATGTACCTGAGACGGGTGTACTTCACACCTTTACCCCAATCTGAAGCGGGATTCACACATAGAGACTAATGTACCTGAGACTGGTGTACTTCACACCTTACCCCCAGTCTAAAGCGGGATTCACATGTAGAGACTGATGTACCTGTATTGTAGTGTTGTGTAAAATATCGTGCTGTAAACAGAAGGTATTTTGACCATATGAGTAATCTAAACCTATTACAAGGTGTTGTATACAAATACGTTCATCAAGATAAAATCCTCTGTCTTGTCAAACAACATTAAATGGACAAAAATCATCCAGGATGTCGTTTATCGCTGGAGTTATCGTATCGTTCAGACCAGCACCAGAAGCGAACGAACTTTATTCAACAGCCCCCTGGGTTGTGACACCTCACCAGGTGTTTGTCTCAGACACATTCTGCTGAGATTCTGTGTCCTGTAAAGTGGGATTCACACAATGGGATTCATGTACCTCACAGGGTGTTTGTCTGAGATTCATGTACCTCACAGGGTGTTTGTCTGAGATTCATGTACCTCACAGGGTGTTTGTCTGATATTCATATACCTCACAGGGTGTTTGTCTGAGACAAATCCTGCTGAGATTCACGTACCTCACAGGGTGTTTGTCTGAGACAAATCCTGCTGGGATTCATGTACCTCACAGGGTGTTTGTCTGAGACAAATCCTGCTGAGATTCATGTACCTCACAGGGTTTGTGTCTGAGACAAATCCTGCTGAGATCCATGTACCTCACAGGGTGTTTGTCTGAGACAAATCCTGCTGTGATTCATGTACCTCACAGGGTGTTTGTCTGAGACAAATACTGCTGAGATTCACGTACCTCACAGGGTGTGTGTCTGAGACAAATCCTGCTGAGATTCATGTACCTCACAGGGTGTTTGTCTGAGACAAATCCTGCTGAGATTCATGTACCTCACAGGGTGTTTGTCTGAGACGAATCCTGCTGAGATTCATGTACCTCACAGGGTGTTTGTCTGAGACGAATCCTACTGAGATTCATGTACCTCACAGGGTGCTTGTCTGAGACAAATCCTGTTGAGATTCATGTACCTCACAGGGTGTTTGTCTAAGACAAATCCTGGTGAGATTCACGTACCTCACAGGGCGTTTGTCTGAGATAAATCCAGCTGAGATTCACGCACCTCACAGGGTGTTTGTTTGAGAAAAATCCTGCTGAGATTCATGTACCTCACAGGGTGTTTGTCTGAGACAAATACTGCTGAGATTCACGTACCTCACAGGGTGTTTGTCTGAGACAAATCCTGCTGCGATTCATGTACCTCACAGGGTGTTTGTCTGACACAAATCCTGCTGAGATTCATGTACCTCACAGGGTGTTTGTCTGAGACGAATCCTGCTGAGATTCATGTACCTCACAAGGTGTTTGTCTGAGACAAATCCTGCTGAGATTCACGTACTTCACAGGGTGTTTGTCTGAGACAAATCCTGCTGAGATTCATGTACCTCACAGGGTGTTTGTCTGAGACAAATCCTGTTAAGATTCATGTACCTCACAGGGTGTTTGTCTGAGACAAATCCTGCTGAGATTCATGTACCTCACAGGGTGTTTGTCTGAGACAAATCCTGCTGAGATTCATGTACCTCACAAGTTATTTGTCTGAGACAAATCCTGCTGAGATAGTAGTCATCTCCTCAAGGATTAAGGGAAATTAGTCGCTAGTATCACTAGATAGTTGTAATCTTTTAGGAGAATACAGAAAAAGAATCCTAGCATGCAAAGTAGTGCGTGAAAAGATCAACGTCCATTTGTCTTTCCTTTGATAACTTAAACGGGATTCACACGGTGGGATCCATGTACCTCACAAAGTGTTTGTCTGAGACAAATCCTATTGAGATTCGGTACTGGAACACAATCTCCTTGTGTGAATGACCGGGTTCCATTCTGCTGAGACAACCTTTTTCCCTTGCAATTGTCGGCGACAATCACCCCTAACAAGGAACAGAATCTCATGAGATTTTGACTTTAAACAGGTTTAAAATCTATAGGGGCATTTTGGTGAGACAAATGGACCTACTGCGACCACGTACCTTCCCTAGCCAATAGGAGGCCAGCAAGCATAATTACATGTTTGTAACACCCTTCACATCAAGGGTAATTGAGTCCCAAGGTGAGTGGTCACTGTGACTATGTCTGAGATTATGTACCAGGTGAGTCCTCCCATGTGAATCAAATTCGCCATTTTTCCTTGAGACTGATAAAAGTACTTAGACGTGAGAATTTTATACCAAACGAGAATTGTCTGAGACTAGAGAAAAGGTGTGAAGTACACCAGTCTCAGGTACATGAGTCTCTTCGTGTGAATCCCACTTTAGATTTGCAATGCTGACTATTTGATACAGTGGGAAAGCTGACTGTGCGTTTAATCTGTGAATTGTTTCGAAATCACAGATCGGCAAATACTTGCCCCGGCGCCGTTTGTTGATATTAGTATCTCCAAGTTCGTGAATGAGCAACATTTCTCAGATTGTTTTACCTTTATCAGACAATTTGAAATATTTTAATTTCATATGAATTTACCCTAAATCGCCATTTAAAGTCTAATTTGGGCACCCAGAGCTGGTCCGTATAACAGCGTATGGCACAGTATGCCGTACATGATTTTAACAATATAGGAAGCAGAGGTCAGTCAGTATAACAACAGTGTACACAGGTGTATAATAAATACGATATAGGGAGTAGAGGTCAGTAAGTATAAGAACAATGTGTACAGGTGTATAATAAATACGATATAGGGAGTAGAGGTCAGTAGGTATAAGAACAATGTGCACAGGTGTATAATAAATACGATATAGGGAGTAGAGGTCAGTAAGTATAAGAAGTATGTGTACAGGTGTATAATAAATACGATATAGGGATTAGAGGTCAGTAAGTATAAGAACAATGTGCACAGGTGTATAATAAATACTATACAGGGAGTAGAGGTAAGTAAGTATAGGAACAATGTGTACAGGTGTATAATAAATACAATATAGGGAGTAGAGGTCAGTAAGTATAAGAACAATGTGTACAGGTGTACAATAAATACGGTATAGGGAGCAGAGGTCAGTAAGTATAAGAACAATGTGTACAGGTGTACAATAAATATGATATAGGGATCAGAGGTCAGTAAGTATAAGAACAATGTGTACAGGTGTATAAAAGATACTATATAGGGAGCAGAGGTCAGTAAGTATAAGAACAATGTGTACAGGTGTATAATGAATACGATATAGGGAGTAGAGGTCAGTAAGTATAAGAACTATGTGTACAGGTGTATAATAAATACGATATAGGGAGTAGAGGTCAGTAAGTATAGGAACAATGTACACAGGTGTATAATGAATACGATATAGGGAGTAGAGGTCAGTCAGTATAAGAACAATGTGTACAGGTGTATAATAAATACGATATAGGGAGTAGAGGTCAGTAAGTATAAGAACAATGTGTACAGGTATATAATAAATACGATATAGGGAGCAGAGGTCAGTAGGTATAAGAACAATGTGCACGGGTGTATAATAAATATGATATAGGGAGTAGAGGTCAGTAAGTATAGGAACAATGTACACAGGTGTATAATGAATACGATATAGGGAGTAGAGGTCAGTCAGTATAAGAACAATGTGTACAGGTGTATAATAAATACGATATAGGGAGTAGAGGTCAGTAAGTATAAGAACAATGTGTACAGGTATATAATAAATACGATATAGGGAGCAGAGGTCAGTAGGTATAAGAACAATGTGCACGGGTGTATAATAAATATGATATAGGGAGTAGAGGTCAGTAAGTATAGGAACAATGTACACAGGTGTATAATAAATAATATATAGGGAGTAGAAGTCAGTAAGTATAAGAACAATGTGCACAGGTGTATAATGAATACGATATAGGGAGTAGAGGTCAGTCAGTATAAGAACAATGTGTACAGGTGTATAATAAATACGATATAGGGAGTAGAGATCAGTAAGTATAAGAACAATGTGTACAGGTGTATACTAAATACGATATAGGGATCAGAGGTCAGTCAGTATAAGAACAATGTGTACAGGTGTATAATAAATACGATATAGGGATCAGAGGTCAGTAAGTATAAGAACAATGTGTACAGGTGTATACTAAATACTATATAGGGAGCAGAGGTCAGTAAGTATAAAAACAATGTGTACAGGTGTATAATGAATATGATATAGAGAGTAGAGGTCAGTAAGTATAAGAACAATGTGTACAGGTGTATAATGAATATGATATAGAGAGAAGAGGTCAGGAAGTATAAGAACAATGTGTACAGGTGTATAATAAATACGATATAGGGAGTAGAGGTCAGTAAGTATAAGAACAATGTGCACTGGTATATAATAAATACGATATAGGGAGTAGAGGTCAGTAAGTATGAGAACAATGTGTACAGGTGTATAATAAATACGATATAGGGAGCAGAGGTCAGTAAGTATAAGAACAATGTGTACAGGTGTATAATAAATACGATATAGGGAGTAGAGGTCAGTAAGTATAAGAACAATGTGTACAGGTATCTGATATACTGAAAAGAATGTCGCCGACTGCCGAAAGGCAGAATCACATTGGAGAAGATGGCATGTGGCTGTCTTACAGGCTTTATTGTCAGTCTGGGTACATCAGTAGGAGCGCTATGATGGAATCCATCAGGGATATTAAATAAAAAGTCGACGTGTGCTTGGCATTGCGGAGGAAGAGTGTGTCTTTCTTGTCTCATAAGTCACCCCCGCAGCAGCCTCTGTATTCTCCGTACAGGGAACTCGCCTGAATGGCGGGAAATTGCTGCTGGATTGATTCGCGTTTTAAAATTCGTCTGCTGACATGAAACATTGTGATACATGCTGGTAGTTTGATTTCTATCTGCTAATATAAAACGTACATGCGTATTATTATATATAATAATATATAATAATATACCTGTATATATGCAGGTATCTTAAATGACTGAAGATACAAAACATCATAATACACTTTGGTATTTTGATTACTATTTGCTGTCTTGAAACACCATAATACACACTGATATTCTGATAACTATCTGCTAACGTAAAACGTCATATTTTATGCAGGTATTATACATGACTGCAGATACAAAACATCATAACACACACTGATATTTTGATTATTGTCTGCTGACAAAAAACGTCATAACACACACTGATATTCTTACTGTCGCCCACTAACATAAAACGTCATAACACACACTGATATTCTTACTGTCGCCCACTGACATAAAACGTCATAATACACGCTAATATTCTTACTGTCGCCATCTAAGATAAAACGTCATAATACACGCTAATATTCTTACTGTCGCCATCTAAGATAAAACGTCATAATACACGCTAATATTCTTACTGTCGCCCACTAACATAAAACGTCATAATACACGCTAATATTCTTACTGTCGCCCACTAACATAAAACGTCATAATACATGATGAAATTCTTACTGTCGCCTACTGACATAAAACGTCATAATACATGCTGATATTCTTACTGTCGCCATCTAACATAAAACGTCATAATACACGCTAATATTCTTACTGTCGCCCACTAACATAAAACGTCATAATACACGCTGAAATTCTTACTGTCGCCCACTAACATAAAACGTCATAATACACGCTGAAATTCTTACTGTCGCCATCTAACATAAAACGTCATAATACACGCTAATATTCTTACTGTCGCCCACTGACATAAAACGTCATAATACACGCTAATATTCTTACTGTCGCCCACTGACATAAAACGTCATAATACACGCTGAAATTCTTACTGTCGCCATCTAACATAAAACGTCATAATACACGCTAATATTCTTACTGTCGCCCACTGACATAAAACGTCATAATACACGCTAATATTCTAACTGTCGCCTACTGACATAAAACGTCATAATACATGCTAATATTCTTACTGTCGCCTACTGACATAAAACGTCATAATACACGCTAATATTCTTACTGTCGCCTACTGACATAAAACGTCATAATACATGCTGATATTCTTACTGTCACCCACTAACATAAAACGTCATAATACATGCTGATATCATAAATGTCTTCTGCTAACATAAATCGTCACATATTATATACCTATGCCCGTATGACCTACACATACTGCCCGCTGCTACATATGACGTATACTGCTGTGCAGCACACTGTGACGTGCGGGGTATGTGATCACGTGACTAGCTAGGATTTCGCCATTTTTAGGAAATACGAAAACTGCCTGACTGTCTAAGTGCGTCAAAATACGCGGTAAAATTATTAACCAGATACACCCTTCAGCATCGGGATGTATCTGATCAATAATTGTACCGCGTATTTTTGACGTACGAAGAAGGTAAGCCAGTTTCCGTATAACACATCCTACACACAACAGGAACACTCAGCTTCACAAGCAGACCGACATGTCCTGCTTGTATCTCATTGTCACATTGCCTGGAGGAACATGCCACGCCAACTTGTCAGTTCAGTGCAGGTTTTCTGTTTATCTCCTGTCACTTTGAGGTCACGTGACACGACTCGGTGGGATGCTCTTCAGGAAGCAATCCATGAAAGCTGTATTTCTGATTCACAACGGCTCAGCTTCCACGTTACCAAATCATGCTAATTTAACCGTTCCCATTATGTGATGTTCATTTTGTGCCACGGTCACTTGGGGATCAGATGTGAAGTGTGTAGCACTTTTCACATTTCCAATGTTAAATCTAGTTGCACAACATTGGTGACCTTCTAATTTCTTCCCATAGGAACCAATATTATTATATACCTGTTTGCGAATGTCTATTAAATACTGCCCACTGCTAGGAGTGCAGTAATAATAATGTTCGTGCCCGCTGCCACTGGGATTTAATAAGTCATTATAATGGCGTCGTTTTAACCGATTTATGGTATATAATGATAATCAAACATCCTTACTCTGGACAAACTGATTCTCGTTCTCGTTCAGTCGTCGATTTCATACTACCTTCTGCCTATGGCGTCAGGCAGTATAACATCGACGACTGACCTAGAACAGGAACCGTTTCGTCTACAGTAAGTACGTTTCCTAATATTACTTGGCCACGATAGGGATGTATAGACCAAAGATGAGCCTTGTTCAATGGTGATTCCCTCATAACTATGATGACATGTTTCTTATAGGTTTTCTTAAAACTTCAGAACAAAAATCCACAGAACATTTCCCTTTTACTTACTTATTAAGCTCTGAGAAATTTCCAAGGTGGGGAATAAATTGTAGCATGAGTTAGTTCCGGTAATTCTTTTTAGTTCTTGTTAATATTTTTTCACGTTTTTCTAATATATATCTATCATTGAAAAAAAGCAGCTATTGCATGTAGAACCCGACATGGCGTTTTTTCATTCCACACATTTTAATTGTGTGAACCCCCCCCCCCCCCCTCACGTAGAGTGACAAACGAGTTGAAGTAAATCCTTTGTTTGCTGACATGCTTGTTGATAATGAGCTGCCTCTGTGATACAAAAATTGGTTACCCTGCGAAAAACTTGTTTTATCGCCCACTCTATACGCGCATGCGTCTGGACACGGTCTTCCGGTCAGATTTCACGGATTATTGGACGTACTACTATTTTGATGTGATTCTGATGTAAATAAATATAAGAATGTTATTTATGCATGAGAATTACATGTCGTGGTATGTCGTGATATGCTTAATTTCGGCAAATTGTTCACTCTCAAATCGTGGACTTCAACACTGCACATGTCCACGCATGCGCACAAGAACTAGAAATTGAACCTAATCGAACTAGAAATTACTGCATACTTAGACACGCACTGCCCTAAAAAGGAAATGTCACTAAAAGACAGAGGTACCCCATGGCTAACTGACGAAATTATATCAAACATCAAATCCAAAGACGAAGCCCTAAAAAAAGCTAAAAAAAGTAAACTAGAAGCTGACTGGACAATAGCACGTAGACTCAGAAATGATACAAAAACTATGATTAGGAGAGCCAAATCAGCTTTTATTCAGGATAATGTAGACACTGAACCGAAAAAGTTTTGGGACAAACTTAAGGAGATATTACCCAACAATAAAGATAACTCACTAATAAATCTAAAAGATGATACCACTAACCTGCAAGTACCCAAAAATGAACTACCCAACTTTGTAAATAACTTCTTTACGGACATTGGCCCGTCACTGGCTAACAAATTTACTGAAGAATGGATATTTTATGGCAAGACAGTCACAGATATTGAATTATCGTGTACAGAGGCAACCGAGAATGAAGTATTAGATCTCATAAAAGATATAAACATAAACAAGTCGTCATCAATCAAGGATATTTCATCCAGAGTGTTAAAAGACAGCTTTCTAATTATTAGTAAACAAATGACACATGTCTTTAACTGCTCCATACGACAAAACATCTCTCTACCTCCTGGAAAAAAGCCCAAATCATCCCTCTTAAAAAATCTGGTAACCAATTTAATGTCAATAACCTTCGTCCAATTTCACTCCTTCCCCTGCCAGGAAAATTACTCGAAAAAATCATCCACACACAGATCTCCTCCTTTCTTGAAACTAACAATATTCTCGATAGCAACCAGGGCGGTTTCAGAAAAGGACATTCTACCATTTCTACTGTTGCCACATTTACTGACAATATTTTCTCAGGACTTAACATCAATGAGTACACAGCTGCCACATTTATAGATTTGTCAAAAGCGTTTGACACGGTGTCACACGCTATCCTACTACGGAAATGTAAAGCTTACGGGTTACACGACACAACAATTGCCTGGTTACAAAACTACCTACAAGATAGATCGCATACGACAAGAGTAAATGGAATCCTTTCGGATCCAAGATACATATCATGCAGAGTGCCCCAAGGTTCAATCCTGGGGCCTCTCCTATTCTTAATTTACATCAACGACTTGTCCGACGTTCTTACAACCGCCAGTTCCAAGCTCTATGCCGATGATACGGTTGTCTATGCATCCTCACATAACATCAATATAGCAACAGACACCATACAAAAGGACCTGGACCAGCTGGGTGCTTGGGCCAAACGTAACAGGTTAACTATTAACACAAAAAAAACAAAATCAATGATTTTTGCTACTAAAAACATGCTGAAAAAACTGCAAAGGCCTAATAAACTAACACCTAATAACGAAATTATTAAATATGTGACACAATTTGATTACTTAGGTATAAAATTAGACCAAAAATTGACCTACGAACTGCACAAGAAGGAATTGGCCCGCAAGCTAAAGCACAAGATTTACATTTTTGCAAAAATCAGGCAATACTTGAACCGCGATCAAGCAATCAATATCTATAAAACAAAAATCCTTCCCTACGCAGAATATGGCGGCCCCCTAATAATCAACACAAATCAACACACCCTAGATAACCTGCAAAAACTACAAAACAAGGCACTTCGCATTGCACTCAAACTACCGCACCGAACAAACACAACCAGACTACACAATGAAGCAAAAGTTAATTTTCTGAGTGAGAGGCGGGACTCGGCAGCACGCAAAATGGCCTTTATCAGAAGTAGAAACGACAATTATATAGTACGGATGAACAGAAATACAAGATTGTACGATGCGCCAGTACTTGCAGTAACACCTGAAAAAAGAGCAATATTCAAAAGAAGCATGTTATATAAGTGTCCAAACTTGTGGAACCGCCTTCCAACCGAATATAGGCAAATTCCCACGTATCTCCGCTTCAGAAACAAAGAAAAAGATTTTCACAAAAACAGCCGTCTAAACTATTAACTTATGCACTAGATAAGGCATGAGGGCCAGTACGACAAACCCCAGTTGTATTACCTGTACGTATTAACTAGATCAGAGATTCTACCAAAACACATATACTTTTTGCTTATTTTCTGTTTTGATATTGTTATGATTTCGTATGTATAAATTGATCATAAAGGTGAACTTATTGTGCTTTACAAACTCCCTGAGATATATGAATTAGTCTACATACACTATAATAACCGCAACTTACTTGTAAATGGCTCATCTATGAGCAACACATGTTATCTAAGACCATGCATATGTATGACACATGGTTATGATGTATAAGCACCGAAGTGATGTATAAGCACCAATGTGATGTGATTGTTTATGTAGATATTCACGTTAGCTAGTTAGTATCCTCGCGTTATACAGCCCAATTTACAAACATGTATCGTGATAACCAATGCTGGTGTTAACTGAAAACAGGCATACTTGCCTTGTTAAGGCCAGGTTAAATAAAATGATCTAAAAAAAAAAGAAAAAAAAAGATACTAGTGGGCGATAAGACAAGTTTTTCGCAGGGTAACCAATTTTCGCATGACACCGCCATATTTCCTCTGCCACTTCAGCGTGGCAAAATGCCATGTTAGAGTGGGGTATAGGAAGGCAGGCGCTTTGGGAATAAAGTTCATGCTCACCGACATCAGAATGCCACTCAGTGCGGTGTTTGCACTGACTCCGAGGGGAAACACGAATAGTGTGCTGCTGCTTAAATTAAGTTTCCTATAAAAAAAAATGATAATAATAGGAGCAGAATTGAGTTCAAAACAGGTTTTTATAACTAGCAGCAAATGGTGTGTTCATTGATTAATGTTTGTGGAATTATTTCTAAAAATTCAAAGGTTTGGGATGTCCAGTTTATCGGTCATTTTCTATAAACCACTTTGCACCCAGCCATTTCTACAACTACTTTTTCTAGGATCCAAATATGTATCAATCACCAGTTATTCACTGAGGTTTTTCTCGAGTAATTGGGCATGGTCAGCTTTGCACGCCTCTAAGACACTGAGACACTGGCACCCTGCTCCTTTCTCAATATCACAGTGAACAGCATGCAGATAGTGAAGGGATAGCTTTTTTGCAGCACACTGAAAGTATACATGTGACCACTCTAACCTTTAGGCAATGTATATACCTCGTGCAAGCAAGCTCTAATAAGGAAACGGTTTAACTAAGCCTGTACTGATGACTCTTCTTGGTCTGTCAGCCGATAACTACAGTGTTTGGTCCTACCTACAGGATGAAAGACTCCGAATGGCTATTGCTACAGCCTCAGTAACCAAGTTTCCTCACACTACAAAACACTCAAAGACACTAGGCATCTACTTAGTATAGAGCTCGAGTACACACGATATTCCCTCAATAAGATAGCGCAAAAAAACAAAAAAAGGATATGAAAGGGATTTACCACAAAGAATCAGACTCAATTCAATTTCAATTAAAATCAGAGGTGTCTTATTGGTGATAGACGGATGAGGTAGAGTGAAATCAATGTGATGAGTCATTGATGAATCATTCAAAAGCTCAACGAGTGTCTAGCAATGGCGCGCTGACCTGATGCGGTAGCTGTGAGCGTGTAGTGCCGACTTGGAATGCATGGACTTAAACGAGCCCAACCGGTCTCTAAACCACAGATCAATACTATGAAAGGATAGTGATCGTGCATACCTAAAGCTTTCATGGATCTCCGGTCTAACAAAGGCAGAAAACAAAGTTCTTCACGTGATACTTACAGTGCGAGCGATAAAGGAGGTAGTAACCAAGCGCACGAACATAAACAAATCCCGTCTACTGACATGGCAACGCAGGCTATACTAAACAAGGTGAAGGAACTGTCTCAATCAATGAACTGGTTGAAAGAACAAATAGTCGAAATACACACAGAGATGAAAGACGAAAACTCCAAACTCTCAGGGAAAATCGACAAAATCATTGCAGATGCTGCTGACCAAAAGAAAGCAGTCGACAGCCTAACTGAGACAGTGAAGGAACAAACCGAAGAACTCAAGGCGTGTGCCGTAACCACAGCTGACCTGGCCAGTACGGTAGAGGAAAACACGGCAGACATCCTCACATTCAAAACGGATAACGAAAACAAACTGAAACAAGCACGTAACTTGAACATCATTATCAAAGGAATCAAGGAAGATAAAGACGAAATCATGCATGAACTCATGCAAAATTTCCTATCAACGTTGGGAGTAAGCTTTGAATTTTCCTTAACTCAAGGGGCCTTCAGGGTCGGGAAACTTCAAGACCAAAACAAAAATAACAACACGTGGATCCGTCCTGTCAAACTGAAGCTGCTAACCAAGCAGCAAAAATCCGAGATTTTTGGCCTCAAAAACAACCTGTCAGGTACTAAATACGATAAAGTAATGATATCCGGTGATTTAACGGACGACAAACTAATAGACAGAAGAGAACTGCAGTTACTAGCCGCATCCGCCCGCCGACGTGGCGTCCGCGATGCCAAAGTAAGAGGCAACGGAGTCTCTATCGGTGGGAAAACCTACAGGAAAAAAGACTATGGCGATCTACCTCATGAAATCACCACAGAAAACGCATCCACGGTCAGGGTAGGAAACACAATCTTCTTCCAAGGCCATATGAGCCCACTGTCCAATCTCTACCCATGTCCGATTATCGATGTTACAAGCGGCGTACGCGGCCCCACTCTCCAGCATGTATATGCCCTAAAACTTGCAAAACATCACAACGACATAGCAGCGGCACGCAAAATTGCCAACACAGTGAACCCATACTCGCTGAAACAAATCACGCGGCGAATCAAGAAGGATCCCGACTGGAAAAGCAAAGAGGAAGCTATTCTTGAAGACCTGGTACAGCAGAAACTATCGCAGCACTCGTGGATCGAGGATAAGATACGACATTCGGAAGCCACACAGTACTGTGAAGCAACCAAAGACCCTGTCTACGACTGCGGAGTGTCACTCTACGAACTTGACAGTGTGACAGACGACAACACACCGAAAGAGAATCATAGGAACGTGATGGGAAACATACTTACCCGATACAAAAACTCCATGTAAGATCTTCAGCGATTACTACTAGTCCTGCCCACTTGCCACACTATCACTGAAATGTTCAAAGTAGCCTTGGTAACTGACTCTCGCGGCCTTGGTTTCAAGAGCCAACTGACGACCCAGTTAAACCTGCAACACATAAGCAATGTTGACATCAAGTGCTATAGCTACCCAGGGGCAACAATAAGCAAAGCTGTTTCCCAGGCCATACCAGATCTATCCCAACGACCCCAATTTGACCTGATTTATTTTATGGCTGGAATTAACAACTGCTCCATGAAACTGTCGTATAAAAATGTTGCCCCGAGCTTCGACAAGCAACACGAGTTTGCAGACCACATTATCAGTGAACTTGGCAAGGCAAAGTTGGCACTAACGAAGTTTACTAAAATGGTGATATTGTGTGAGCTCGTAGGTATGTCCTTCAATATTTACAACACGCATGGGGAACCCTTCCCAGAAGAGCAGACTGAACTTGACAAAGCAATCTACGACATTAGCCTATCAATACACGAACTTAACTCGTTATCCAACGCAACAACAACCCACATGTATCAACACGTACATAAAACACGTCACCAAAAACTCGCACATAGATATGCAAGTACCACCTCTGACGGAATTCATTACAATCCAGCTACGAAGGATAAATTCACGAGGAACATTGTTTATACAATACCCCACAATATCCACGCCACCTGTAACTAAGATGACATTCACCTCATGTACGCCCATAAATCAACCGTGGTTACACGCGGTTGACTTGAAACAGCTATACGGTCGTGGTCAAACATGACTGTATGCTGTTTACTGTATACTGCCTACTGGTAGAGATGAACGTGGTCACACACAGTCCATCATCATTTTGCAACCAACGAACTCTGACACCCGTGATATCTCTTCTCACCCAGGTTTCTCTTTCATGCCACGATGATGTACTTAACAAATACTATTGATATCTTAAATTATTGAAATAGTCCATGCTCTGATAAAATGTTTTACCTACACCGATTCCTTAGCCCTGTTCTAAACTATATACTTATCATATGTCTAACTATTAACTATGTTTTCTTATCACAGGAATATTTTCGATATTTACAACACAAAGCCGTGAGTAATATGAATATATCATGCCTAAGCGTTTGTTGGCTATTTTCTAGTTATTTGTTTGTATTCCAAGGTTCCCTGCCCTCTAATTAGATAAGCCTGAAATCTAATTATTAATCATTTACAGAATGTCATTTACTTACCAACTTCTGACAACACCGACCTTTATCAACCGACCTAATCTCTTCCTTTTTTTTGTTATGCCTGAGCAGACATATTTCAACATCCACGATTCCCAGTGGACTGTACAGTATATGGAAGTGTGGTGACACACGCTTGACCGGATGAGTTTACAAACCGATACAACACTACCCAAACTGTAAGTCACCCTTACGATCTTTTAGTTATCTTCCCGGACCCTGAACGAGTTGGCCACGCTCCACAGCCGATCACGTCACAGCCCGGAGATACTCGCAGATTGATCAGTAATGGTGAATTTACTCATCCTATCAGTAGCACGGGGCTCACTCAGACCCCTAACATCCAACATGCATAAAACACACCTAAACAGCACCACCCTACACGACCTACTTCGATGCACTCCATGGCGATACCCATGATTTAGATAAGGGGTTCCATATCCTGCACCAAAACGTTCAGAGCCTAGCTGGTAAATTCGACCTAGTCAAATTAAACATCAAACTTGCCAATGCCGATGTGGTAACCCTTTCCGAATCCTGGCTGACTTGTGCCTTAGACAATAACTTATTTAATATTCAGGGATACACATTGTTCAGAAATGACTGCCAGTGGCTTAACGAGAGAGGTGAGGTCAAAATCGGTGGGGGAGTACTGGTATACTCCAAAAATTCGGTTCACACCGAAGAAATTGACGAATACAATATGAGTACACCAAACATTGAATCGTTATGGGTAAAGCTAAAGCTAGAAAATCAAGCAAACTAGATAATTTGCTGTGTATATAGACCAAACTGAGGCAACCCAGAAGTATTTGTAGATACGTTAACAGATCAGATAAGCACCATACGTTCCAACCATAAAGGGGAAATCACCCTAATCGGTGACTTCAACTTAAGCGCCAAAGACAAAAACTCAGCGGAGTACAAACACATACTGAAACTCGAAACACTTAACAACCTAATCCAAACGATCAACATACCAACCAGATATGGTAATATTATCGACCTTGCCTTCACAGATTGCACTAACGTTAAGAAAGCTGGCACATTGTCAATGAATATCAGTGACCATAGCGCCATATACCTAACGAAAAAGAAAGAGAAGCCTAAATTTGAAACAAAACAGTTCTTAGGACGCTCCTACACGAAATATAATCAGATACTATTTCAACAACAGTTAATCGACCTTGATTGGGACGAATTTTATAACATACTCGACCCAGATATTGCGTGGTTACACATGCAAGACAAAATAGCTGAAGTTCTCAACGAAACTTGCCCAATACGCAGGCATCAAATCAAGTACAGGGATGAGCCCTGGATCACCAACCACCTAATGGAGGCCATTTTAGACAAAAACCATGCCTGGCGCAAAGCGTACAAAAGTAGCAAACCAGACGACTGGTCTTTTGCCAGAAATCAAAGAAATCAAGTTAAGCAAATGATTGTTAACGCTAAACGGGAGTACATTCAAAGCTGCTCTACTAAAGACTGCAAAAAATTTTGGAACTGTATGCCTGAACTAACACCCCAAAAAAATAAGTCGGATAAAATAGTACTAATCAATAAAAACAGTAACGACAAAATCCATGAAAGCGACACTTCAGATCACATCAATGACTACTTCGCAAATATAGGGAACAACCTAGCAAGCAAATTCGATAGACCATGGTATGATGACTGCCCAGATTCTCAAGCTAGAATGTTCGACATAGACATAAATGAGGACGACGTCAGAGAAGTTGTCAAAGGTATTGATCCAAACAAATCCTCGTCCATCGATAACTTATCAGCCAGGGTCCTGAAAGATAGTTTTACCATCCTCACACCCCAATTATTGCATATCTTTAACAGATCTATTTTAACTGAGTCATTCCCCTTGAGCTGGAAAAAGGCCACAGTCATACCATTGAAGAAACCCAATTTTAAGCACGAAGTTAACAATCTAAGACCCATATCTCTCCTGCCTCTCACTGGGAAGCTTCTAGAAAAAATAATCCACAAAAAAATCAGTAAATTTCTTGAAGATTTTAACTTACTAAACAGACACCAAGGGGGCTTTAGAAAACTACACTCGACCGACGGTACTGCTTCTGAACTAACAGACGACATACTTAAAGGCATGAACAAAGGGGAAGTAACAATAGCTACATATATTGACATGACCAAGGCGTTTGACACGGTAAATCATCAAATTCTCATACATAAACTTACCAAAATAGGCATAAATCAAAAGCTCGTAAACTGGTCCACAGATTATCTTTCTAACAGAACACAACAAACATTAGCCAACAATATTCTTTCAAACACTCAACCTGTCACCTGTGGAGTTCCCCAAGGTTCAATATTAGGCCCATTATTCTTCTTAATTTACATTAACAATATCGATTCCACTATCTCTCATTGTAAATTCAAACTATACGCGGATGACGCTGTAATCTAGCAATCAGGACCAAATGTGCGTAATGTGACCCAACTGATACAACTTGACCTGAATACCATCTCCAACTGGTGCCACAACAACAGACTTACTGTTAACCCATCGAAGACCAAATCTATGCTTTACGGAACTTAACCAAAATGCGCAAAGTGCCCCCCAATAGACCTGCACATGAACTTATCAATGATTGATGAGGTGACGAAATTCGACTACTTGGGTGTCACTTTGGACAAACAACTATCGTACTCTCTACACATCAATAAAATGATCGCACAAGCTTCCCACAAACTCCACCAACTGGCCTTCATCAGGAAATTTCTGTCTAAAGATCAAGCACTGGCAATATACAAGACCAAAGTTCTTCCATACCTTGAGCAATCGAATACCCTAATCCACAACACTAATGATACACTCCTCACTAAACTGCAATGACTCCAAAATAGGGGACTTCGAACCTGC
This sequence comes from Alentia gelatinosa, assembly GCA_950022655.1. NCBI lineage: Eukaryota > Metazoa > Annelida > Polychaeta > Phyllodocida > Polynoidae > Alentia > Alentia gelatinosa. The sequence continues at coordinate 2,169,747 of OX465581.1, read as the reverse complement.
CTAAACTCTCGTTATGATACGCCGACTGCTGAATTGCACAGATCAGCAACGATAAACACCTTAAAGGATAGAAGGGAGCTGCATCTCAGCATAGCAGCTTTCAAATGCTTACACTCTGATGATAACTTAGACAAAGGTATACGAGTTACCAGACTACAGGAAGCACCTGTCTTAAAGATCGAACCGATCATAAACCTGTCAAAATATAAGTTCTCGGTAGAGTAAAAGGCAGGATCCTGCTGGAACAGACTTGATCCCGCAGTTCGAAGGATAGTTGATCTCGCCACCTTTAAGGCGTCGAGGAAACGACTTCTACAAACTAAATTAGGATGAGTCATGATACCCCCCCCCCCCGACTAGATGACTGCTCATGTATATATAGGGTTATTCGACCACGGTATACCTTGGTGATACACACCTAGAATCGCACTCCATATATTAAGGTGCCACATATTCTTATTTGACAAACTTCGTGCTAATGTAGCGCACACTTTTGTACCGATAACGTATCCAAAAGTATAGTATATACTGGTTCTGATGTATTGTTCCGTTTTGTTGCTATATAGCCTATTTTGTTCTAATTATATGACTCACTTTCATTACTGTCATAACAGCTTGTATCCACTTTTTGTACATACCTCATGTAAGTCCTAAATAGGATATTGGGAGGCAGTTCGCGGATCTTGACACTGGAGCCAGTGGAAGATAGGGTTTTTTCTAACCCAAGCTGATCCCTCCAGTCTAAATAAAAACCTTAAAAAAAAACTAAAAAAACGTTACTATTAACAAAAGTGTTTCAAAAGTGGTTCAGTATATAAAATAGATTTGGGAACCACCATAGCAACTGACCGGAAATTGCAACTCAAAGCAAACCTGTAAGTCTGCTACCGCCCACAAAAATATAGCTCCTCCTAGTTTATCAGTGTGTAGGCCCCGACCAGGGGGATGATACGAAATGAAACAAAGACATTAACCATTCCTGAGGGTATTGTTATCTGAAGCTTGCTGTATATGGAATTATTTATTGCTTTCCCGCTTTAATTAGATGCCAAATACCCCTCCGGGTCCATCATTTTCATATCCCACGTTGTTTTAATCTAAGGCTTCAGTGATTCTAATTAAAATTTGACATTAGATAAAACAGATTTATCAGTGTGAACATAAACTTCTTTATAGTGCAGCAGAAATATTGTGCATTCATATCAAGTCTTGTCTGCCAGAATTCTGTATGGTACAGAGTTATTGTTAGTTCCATGAAAATGCCGCCAGGAGAGTGGCGTAGTTCCAGTGTGACGCGTGAAGATGGCGCCACTGTCGGGGAAGGTTCGCTCCATACTGCTACTTTCATCTATTAACATTTTGACCACTTCTTGCCTACTCACATTTTGGCCGCTTTTTGCCTACTGATTTTTAGGCTGCACCTTGCCTACTGCCTTTTCAGCTAATTCTTATCCACTGATCCGTTTTGCTACTTCTGGCCGACTGATCTTTGGAGCCATTATGACTTCATCATTGAATAATCGGGAGAATTTATTAACTTTAATGGCGTTCGGTGTCGACTGAAGCGCGGGAGTAGATCGTGGCGCCCTCGCGCGGTCTACCTCACGTTAAAGTCAGACGATGACCATGTGGAGGACTTGTGGACGTCGGCTCCGGGTGGCGCATACGGAAAAATAGTGCATATGGAAAAATAGTGCATAACTAAAACAAACTGATATTGACATGCCACATGTCCAGAAAAGGAGGATAATAAATACAATATAGACTGGTTTCAGATACAAGCGGCCGTATGCTCCTCAGAGTTGACTCTCCGCAATATCCTCGCATACGCTCGGATATTACTACGCGTCAACTCCTCGGAGCATACGGCCGCTTGTATCAGAAACCAGTCAATACTGTATTTTTTTATTTTTTTATTTTTTTATTTTTTTTTTATTAGCAAGTAATTCGCCTAAAATAGGCGGTCTTCCATTACAGCGTACAACAGTCCGGGTAATACAAAAGTTCACAAAGTACAAGATCTGGTTTTATGTTTACAAGGTTGGGTGTGGAATATACAGATCAAAAAGTAAACAAAAAGAACTGAGGGAATAAAACCTCAACTTACCTATTTGCGGAAAGGTGATGTATGGGATGAGATGAGATGACACATATAATTATAAAGTAGTATAAGCTTAAATTCATTAAAGTCTGAGATCGCACGCTTAAAACTTGCCTTGCTTGGGAGCTTTGGAATTTGAGCAGGTAGGTTGTTCCAAGCCATTTTGCCCCGGTATTTAGGTGATTTTTTTAAGAAATTCGCTCTTAGGTCTTGGGAGCTTAAAAAGTAGTTTCATGTGTGAGCGTAATACCCTACCACAATGGTCGTCTCTGGGGCATCCATGACATTTTTGTGACCCGGTCATGGGATCGGTTAGTGGGGTCTCATTTTTAGGTAAGTCTATTCCTAGATTTACTGTCTGACCAGAATCTATAGTTGAAGACTTCTTCTGCTTGTATTAGGTTTTTATATAATCAGATGCCATCATTGCAACCACTAGACCCACCAGCTTTGGTCTTTACAACATCACTGAAGCCCATAAAGCCTATAAGACAGCGACCCGACCATTGTCCCCGATCACACCTTTGCCCGAAGAATCCGTCGGGTCGGTCAGAATCGGGTGGCTGTACGCATTTCACAGACCCGATTTTAATCGTGTCGGGCATTACTAGCGTAGGGGTAATGACCGACTCTGCCCGACATTAATCGTGTCGCCGTACGCACTTCACCGACTGTTCCCGATTCTGAGAAGGCCATTTAAACATCGATGCTACCTATTACTGATTTGTAGGGGAGACAGAGGTGATAATGAATCTCAAAACTGTTTCCAAATATCTTAATTAGATCCTAAGTTATCAAACTTTGAATCATTTTCTATGAATCCACACCAGCGGCCCGTAGCTCACCCCAGCTCGGCTCCCGGCGGCTCTCTTTGATCTCAATCGGGTCGCTGTACAAGGTCATAAAGTGGAGATGTGTGATCGGCAAAGGGTATAAGACAGCAACATTCTTGTTCCCGATTATAATCGGTGATCGGATTGGGGACAATCTGTGAAAAATGTCGCTATCTTATGCGCTTTCGACAGCGACATTTTCCACAGATTCTCACCGATCCGATCACCGATTATAATCGGGAACAAGAATGTCGCTGTCTTATACCCTCATACAACAATAGACCAGTGCTTGCGGATCATACCTCCTGGCTTTGATAACTTTGGATCAAAATAAGATATCGGGAAATTGTTTTCAGAGTCATCATCGCCTCTGTCTCCCCTACACATTGATATAAGGCACTTGTAAATCGGACTGGTGGATATATATCATCGCTATATAAGCGGTCGGTGAAGTGCGTACAGCGACACCATTAAGGTCGGGCAGAGTCGGTCATTACCCCAAGGCAAGTAATGCCCGACCCAATTAAAATCGGGTCTGTGAAGTGCGTACATCAACCCGATTCTTCCCGACCCAACGGATTCGTCGGGCAAAGGTGTGATCGGGCACAATGGTCGGGTCGGTGTCTTATAGGCTTTAAACAAAGTGTTGAGACCTTCAGATGTTGGATTATAGAGCACAGAGCAATTGGTAGTTCCCCCATCAGCTGCCGGGAAATTAGCATCTAGCACCAGCTTAGTCGAGGGACATGACAGCACCTAACAAGGGGGAGCAAGACATGTCAAGTAGGTCAACGAAGAATAGGCACTTTATCCCACCCCTGGTATTTTTTCTCTATAGACTTAACATTGGGAACTCGAATCCAACACCCATGAGATATTTAGGAAAAATATCTAATGGGGGTTTATGTCATAAATGTTAGCCCAATAGTCAATGTGAAGGGTGAGATAAAGTCAGAAACCTATTCAAGTTTAGGGTCAGAGCTTGATCCCATCTCGTTTAGATCGCTACGTAATTCACATGGCCTCACCTTGGGAATTACTACACGATTCAAACTCGATAGGATACGAGCTCTGACCCTAAACTTTCATAGGTTTCCTCTATAGAATCATAGGATTTAGGTGATAAAGTCTGAAAAGGCTAATTTGTAATTTTATTGTGATTTATTGTGATGTCAGGAAAACATAATGTGTATTTTGGTGGCTTCTCCTTTATTTTGGTCTTAGGTTAGGTCAGAGTGTCCGTCACTAGTGTGGTCACATTTTCCTGGACTGGAGGCAGTCGAGGAATACGCATCAAGAGTTCCCGGTACGTGATGTTAGAGTTAAAGTGGCTGGACCCTGGGGATTTAATCTCTGCTAACGCTACCGACATAGTGACCAGCATCTATAGTGTACGAGTATACGCGTTTAATGTTTCTGTTGTAAATATCACACCTTATACCCACATAGTGACCAGCATTTATAGTGTATGAGTATACGCGTTTAATGTTTCTGTTGTAAACACCACACCTTATACCCACATAGTGACCAGCATCTATAGTGTACGAGTATACGCGTTTAATGTTTCTGTTGTAAATACCAGACCTTATACCGACATAGTGACCAGCATTTATAGTGTATGAGTATACGCGTTTAATGTTTCTGTGTAAACACCACACCTTATACCCACATAGTGACCAGCATCTATAGCATATGAGTATACGCGTTTAATGTTTCTGTTGTAAATACCAGACCTTATACAGACATAGTGACCAGCATCTATAGTGTATGAGTATACGCGTTTGATGTTTCTGTTGTAAATATCACACCTTATACCCACATAGTGACCAGCATCTATAGTGTACGAGTATACGCGTTTAATGTTTCTGTTGTAAATACCACACCTTATACCCACGTAGTGACCAGCATCTATAGTGTACGAGTATACGCGTTTAATGTTTCTGTTGTAAATACCACACCTTATACATAGTGACCAGCATCTATAGTGTACGAGTATACGCGTTTAATGTTACTGTTGTAAATACCACACCTTATACATAGTGACCAGCATCTATAGTGTACGAGTATACGCGTTTAATGTTTCTGTTGTAAATACCACACCTTATACCGACATAGTGACCAGCATCTATAGTGTATGAGTATACGCGTTTAATGTTTCTGTTGTAAACACCACACCTTATACCCACATAGTGACCAGCATCTATAGTGTATGAGTATACGCGTTTAATGTTACTGTTGTAAATACCAGACCTTATACCCACGTAGTGACCAGCATCTATAGCGTGTGGGTATACGCGTTTAATGTTTCTGTTGTAAATATCACACCTTATACCCACATAGTGACCAGCATCTATAGTGTACGATTATACGCGTTTAATGTTTCTGTTGTAAATACCACACCTTATACGTAGTGACCAGCATCTATAGCGTGTGAGTATACGCGTTTAATGTTACTGTTGTAAATACCACACCTTATACCCACGTAGTGACCAGCATCTATAGTGTACGAGTATACGCGTTTAATGTTTCTGTTGTAAACATCATCCCATATACCGATGTAGCGACCAGCATCTATAGTGTACGAGTATACGCGTTTAATGTTACTGTTGTAAATACCAGACCTTATACCCACGTAGTGACCAGCATCTATAGCGTGTGAGTATACGCGTTTAATGTTTCTGTTGTAAATACCAGACCTTATACCCACGTAGTGACCAGCATCTATAGCGTGTGAGTATACGCGTTTAATGTTTCTGTTGTAAATATCACACCTTATACCCACATAGTGACCAGCATTTATAGTGTATGAGTATACGCGTTTAATGTTTCTGTTGTAAACACCACACCTTATACCCACATAGTGACCAGCATCTATAGTGTACGAGTATACGCGTTTAATGTTTCTGTTGTAAATACCAGACCTTATACCGACATAGTGACCAGCATTTATAGTGTATGAGTATACGCGTTTAATGTTTCTGTGTAAACACCACACCTTATACCCACATAGTGACCAGCATCTATAGCGTATGAGTATACGCGTTTAATGTTTCTGTTGTAAATACCAGACCTTATACAGACATAGTGACCAGCATCTATAGTGTATGAGTATACGCGTTTGATGTTTCTGTTGTAAATATCACACCTTATACCCACATAGTGACCAGCATCTATAGTGTACGAGTATACGCGTTTAATGTTTCTGTTGTAAATACCACACCTTATACCCACGTAGTGACCAGCATCTATAGTGTACGAGTATACGCGTTTAATGTTTCTGTTGTAAATACCACACCTTATACATAGTGACCAGCATCTATAGTGTACGAGTATACGCGTTTAATGTTACTGTTGTAAATACCACACCTTATACATAGTGACCAGCATCTATAGTGTACGAGTATACGCGTTTAATGTTTCTGTTGTAAATACCACACCTTATACCGACATAGTGACCAGCATCTATAGTGTATGAGTATACGCGTTTAATGTTTCTGTTGTAAACACCACACCTTATACCCACATAGTGACCAGCATCTATAGTGTATGAGTATACGCGTTTAATGTTACTGTTGTAAATACCAGACCTTATACCCACGTAGTGACCAGCATCTATAGCGTGTGGGTATACGCGTTTAATGTTTCTGTTGTAAATATCACACCTTATACCCACATAGTGACCAGCATCTATAGTGTACGATTATACGCGTTTAATGTTTCTGTTGTAAATACCACACCTTATACGTAGTGACCAGCATCTATAGCGTGTGAGTATACGCGTTTAATGTTACTGTTGTAAATACCACACCTTATACCCACGTAGTGACCAGCATCTATAGTGTACGAGTATACGCGTTTAATGTTTCTGTTGTAAACATCATCCCATATACCGATGTAGTGACCAGCATCTATAGTGTACGAGTATACGCGTTTAATGTTACTGTTGTAAATACCAGACCTTATACCCACGTAGTGACCAGCATCTATAGCGTGTGAGTATACGCGTTTAATGTTTCTGTTGTAAATACCAGACCTTATACCCACGTAGTGACCAGCATCTATAGCGTGTGAGTATACGCGTTTAATGTTTCTGTTGTAAATACCACACCTTATACCCACATAGTGACCAGCATCTATAGTGTACGATTATACGTGTTTAATGTTTCTGTTGTAAATACCACACCTTATACCGACGTAGTGACCAGCATCTATAGTGTACGAGTATACGCGTTTAATGTTTCTGTTGTAAATACCACACCTTATACCGACATAGTGACCAGCATCTATAGTGTATGAGTATACGCGTTTAATGTTTCTGTTGTAAATACCACACCTTATACCGACATAGTGACCAGCATCTATAGTGTACGAGTATACGCGTTTAATGTTTCTGTTGTAAATACCACACTTTATACCCACGTAGTGACCAGCATCTATAGCGTGTGAGTATACGTGTTTAATGTTTCTGTTGTAAATATCACACCTTATACCGACATAGTGACCAGCATCTATAGTGTACGAGTATACGCGTTTAATGTTTCTGTTGTAAATACCACACTTTATACCCACGTAGTGACCAGCATCTATAGCGTGTGGGTATACGCGTTTAATGTTTCTGTTGTAAATATCACACCCTATACCCACATAGTGACCAGCATTTATAGTGTATGAGTATACGCGTTTAATGTTTCTGTTGTAAATACCAGACCTGATACCCACGTAGTGACCAGCATCTATAGTGTACGAGTATACGCGTTTAATGTTTCTGTTGTAAATACCACACCTTATACCCACATAGTGACCAGCATCTATAGTGTACGATTATACGCGTTTAATGTTTCTGTTGTAAATACCACACCTTATACAGACGTAGTGACCAGCATCTATAGTGTACGAGTATACGCGTTTAATGTTTCTGTTGTAAATACCACACCTTATACGTAGTGACCAGCATCTATAGTGTACGAGTATACGCGTTTAATGTTTCTGTTGTAAATACCACACTTTATACCGACATAGTGACCAGCATCTATAGTGTACGAGTATACGCGTTTAATGTTTCTGTTGTAAATACCACACCTTATACCGACAAAGCTACCAGCATCTATACTATATACACGCATTTGATGGGGTTTTTTTTTTCTTTATTTAACACAAAATTCACCAAATTTGGTGGTCTTCCATTTTGCTAGCTTGTACAGGCGATAGATCTGGTTGTGGATATGTTATCAATATATTTGTTTAAGTATATAAAGTGAGTCTAAGTACATATAGTATAAGTTAGTATAAGTACATAAAGTATAAGTGAGTAAAAGTGCATAAAGTATAAGTACATAAAGTATAAGTACATAAAGTATAAGTTAGTATAAGTACATAAAGTATAAGTTAGTATAAGTACATATAGTATAAGTGCATATAAGTACATAAAGTATAAGTAAGTATAAGTACATATAGTATGAGTGAGTATAAGCACATAAAGTATAAGTGAGTATAAGTACATATAGTATAAGTACATAAAGTATAAGTGAGTATAAGTACATATAGTATAAGTACATAAAGTATAAGTTAGTATAAGTACATAAAGTATAAGTACATAAAGTATAAGTGAGTATAAGTACATATAGTATAAGTACATAAAGTATAAGTTAGTATAAGTACATAAAGTATAAGTACATAAAGTATAAGTGAGTATAAGTGCATATAGTATAAGTACATATAGTATAAGTTAGTATAAGTACATAAAGTATAAGTTAGTATAAGTACATAAAGTATAAGTACATAAAGTATAAGTGAGTACATTTCTGTTGTAAAACCCCCGCCACATGTGGCGGAAGAGCAGAGCGAGAGGTTTGTTAGGAAAAGACTACATAACGAACTCAAAATTCTGTGACAAACCCAGAATTAAAGAAAAAGGTCGTGAAATGTTAAAGCAATGTTATTGTTTATTGGGGAATTTCCACTGAGGCAGGGTCCTCCTTTCAGTTAGTGACGTCAACGGTCATGAAAACATCGCCAATGTAGAGCGCGGGAGATTTAACACTGGAAATGTGACAAGCTACAAACAATTATACACATCACGCCCTATCTCTAAGTGAATGCGGCACGAATAGGCCTTTTTCCGTAGGCCGGTGTCGCACCTTATCTCCCTAGTTACACTACAGCTGAAGCCAAACATTCACCTGGCAGCGTATACTTTAGCACTGGAACACTGAGTGTATGCGCGTAATACGTTAATAATACCTGTGTATATTATTTCCAGAGAAATAATAATGATTGCATCGTATTCTATGGTATTCCAGCTCAACTCTAGTATGTCATACATGCATATTGCCTCAATAATACTCTAGATATAGCATAGATAACATAGGATGACCGAAATTGAATATACATTAATACATTGGCAGGCCTAGCTATTATATGCTTATCTTTCTCCATGTTAATACCAAAACAATTATCAGCTATAAAGTTTTGATAGTCCAGACTTGTTGATACAATGCCTTTAATTGCTCTAGCAGTCCAATCTGTCCAAAACCAACACTACTGCAATCACATCCACCGTTCACACTTTAGCTGTGAATGCTATATATCTTTATGTGAATACCGCTGGACTCAGGCGTGTTTGTCCGAGCGGGCGCGTAACTAGACAGTGGGCCGTTAGGCGGCGCTGAACGGCAACACCTGTATTGAACATCACTTACCGGAAACAGTTCAAATAGCATGATTTGGTGAAGCGGAACTCAGCCGTCAAGGGCTGCTGCACATATTTTAGGAGTTATACCTAGATTCACCAAATCTGACGTTATATTAAAGCAAATTATGTCTCGGGATTATTCATACCATTGAGAAATCAAATTAGATTCCATCTAGGTAATGAATAAGTAGGTAGACAGTACAACCAAAAGATAGACAAGTAGGATTTATGGCGTTTAGTTTTGGAGCGACGTTTCTGGCTGTGTTTCCCTTTATCAAGGTTCGCATTGACAGATGTTTGTTGAGGTTAAAGATGAATGCGGGTAGGTATCGCACTGCCCCCTGTGTAGACACTGGTGCTGCCATCTGGTGTCATGAAAATATAGCAGTTTCCCATAGACACCAATAGTTAAAGGCATATCCTACAATTCACAGTGTCTCCACCTGGTGATTTTTAGATATTCTCAATTATTAGTCCAAACTGGATTCTTAGGATTCATTCTAATTCTACATGAGTAAATTTAACATTTTGTCCAGTTTATCCAATCTCAATAGGTAAAATAGGCCAATTTGCAATTGCTTGATTTACATAGGAAATCTACTGAAAAATATGGTTTTCTTCAATTCTTTCAAAAACAACCACGGTGACCTATGATTTTTAAAGCATGAATAAGTAGTATTATAGGTGTACTATATTCTGTAAAAATTTGAGGAAAATGACATGGGTTTTACCATGGGAAAAAATACTTTTAAGAATTTCTATATATTCTTATATAAAATTATCCTTATATTGATCTATAAATCAAAAACTAGCACGGTGACACCCGATTTTTAAGTTAGATATGTGTTCCACAACACTTGGAGATCATCATATAAAATTCTCAGGAAATTGACATGGGTTTTAATTTTCAAGCCAAATTGTCTGATATGCCTTTAAGTACCTACCTTCTTCAGATGGACTGCCCATAAAATTAGCATGGTGACATAGTATTTTTTCTAGCATTTCTCATTTGTACATGTTCCAACTATAATAATCCAGAATTATTTGAAGATCGCAATAGAACATCAGTATCACCTAGCCATGAAGTCAGAATATTGTACTTTCCCATAGACACCAATAGTTAAGCACTTATCTTTTGAGATGACCTTCCCATAGAAGTTAACATGGTGACATGCCAATTTTTTTGCAATTTCTATTTGCTAATATGTAGACCTTATATCATCCAGAGTTATTTGCAAAAATCAATAGAATTTAGAAATCACCCAACTACCAACATTTGTCTCAAAGGCATATCCTACAATCCACAGTGGCGCCACCTGGTGATATTTGAATAATGTCAAATATTAGTCAAAACTGGTTTCATAGGATTTCATGGATAGATTTAACATTTTGTCACGTTTATCCAATTTTAGTAGGTAAAATAGGCCAATTTACATTTGCTTGATTTACATAGGAAAATATGGTTTTCTTCAATTCATTCAAAAACAAGGACGGTGACCTATGATTTTAACAATCTAAATAGGAAGTACTATATATGTACTATATTCTGTGAACATTTGGCGAAACTGACATGGGTTTTACTACGTGAAAAAATACTTTTTAGAATTTCTATATATTCTAATATAAAATTGTCGTAATATTGATCCATAAATCAAAAACTATGACCCCCGATTTTTAAGTTAGGTATGTGTTCCACAACACTTGGAGATCTTCATATTGAATTTTCAGGAAATTGACATGGGTTTTCATTTTCAAGCCAAATTGTCCGATATGCCTTTAAGTGGGCCGTGAGTCGTGACCGAGAGTTCATTGAATACTCTGTGAGTTGTTCTCTACATAAGATCTTGTTCGGGTATCTGTGCTGGTGCTTTTAGTTGCAGTCTTTGGGGACTGTGTTGCATGCATTGCATTGATGTAAGTACAATTCATGGTGGCTTGCCCTGTTGAGAACTAGGGCTATTTTTGGTAGAATTTCAATGAAGGATACTGCATAGATAGGTATGCGCTTGTTGCTATTTAACTTGTCAAGGGCACAGATGGTACAAAATACAAGGCGTACTATAAGATATTATCTAAACGTACTTTGTACTTCCATTCTCCTTAATTCATAATTTGAGTGGTGAATTATTCATATTTCAAATTCATCGGACTCGGCTGAATTAGGAGGCTAGAATTCTATTAGCTGATGGGTTCCGGACTTCCATTAATTTCCCTTTACTGTGGCAGCTTTCATTTTAATTATTTATTGCCTGCGCAACTTCACATTTCTTGTCTCTGTTCATTTCGGAGAAACCACACACTGAAGAATAAGTATACTTGTATACGGCATTGCCTATGATCCATGGGGGCTGCCATGACGCCCCCCGAGTAGGTGTTCTTCACTAATGGAGGTGAAAAAGTAGCTGTTCCTCACTAATGGAGGTGCAAAAGAAGTGAACGATAATGGGGAAGTGTCACAGCTCTAGCCTTGCTCACATATGTATATATAAAGTGTTACACGTGAAAAACATCATGTCCTGGGTTTTATCATTATATCTTTCTGCTCTGGGATGGGTGTAGTCTCTTTCACGACTGCTTGGGGCACAAGGGTCTGTGGGAGTCTACCAGTACTCGCCGCTGATTGGTAGAGATGCGAATTTTCTAGTTGGCATGCTATAAATAGATGGGATTCAAACCCAGGGAACACCAAACAAATACTCACGTGCGAGCTGTCAGATGATTAAAATTCTCTAATTCACAAAAACAAATTCACAGTCTGTGATCTTCTGATAGATTTATATATATACTATTTATCAGGAAATATAAAACTTTTTGGGAAAGTATTATTCCTGTCCGAAACTGCTTGGTTGATTTTCGGTCCTGCTTCTGCCTGTATATAAACATGTGACGTCATTACTGCCGCCATACTGCTTCCGGGTATGGAATTCCCTACCTCAGCCCCTAGACTCCTACAGGCCCTCCTTGAGCCGTGCACACGCCGTCTGGTGAATGGTGGCCGTGCTACAGGCTAGGATGGGTGCAGAGAGTCAACGGAACCAGGGTAAAACATTGAAGGGCAGTTGAATTTGGTAAGAACAAAGAGCCTAGTAACTATTTCATGAACTAAGAATGGCTCTGTTCCTATTTTTGTTGGTTTTTCTATTGGTGAACAGACATTTATCTGACCCCTGGTATTTTCATCCCACAGGCTTAACATTAGGACCTCATTCTCCATGCCCCTAGGGGTATTTCAGTCTGTTCTCCATGTCTATATCCTGTGTGTTGTCCATTCATTTAGTGCGTACAGGCGTCAACGAGGATGGAGAGCATGTAAAAGGTACGTTTACTTTTATGAAAGTAATGTGTTGATATTTCTATGTAATGGGTTCTTCTTAACTTCTTAACTCAGGTTCTTTATGCTTTTAACTTGGGTTTATTTGGAACCGCAGGGCCTACATTCTAAAGTGAGGGCGGAACTCCTAGCTGCTCTATGCCCTCTTTTACAGAAGAGCTGCATTGCTTTAGTTTAAGTTAGCTACAGGAAACGGGACACTGAGTTGTCTACATGCCTTAAACCATATCCAGCCCCTACAAGTAATACAGTCCGTTCTCCATGGTCTATATCCTGTGTGTTGTCCATTACCTTAGTGTGTACAGGGGTGAGATAAATACAGAAAGCAACTCGTTTTGGTCAAAGAAGTCATTCTCCAACTCATTTGAATGCTACGTGATATTCACTCGGCTATCGCCTTGTTCATATCACTCCGCATCAAACTCTTAGAGAACGACGACTTTGACCAAAATTGTTTGTTTCTTCTTTAGTATTAGCACTTATACCATGCGTGAAACAAATTATGCGTAGACTAATGACCCACTTGATCTAATTAGACGGACTTCATCAAGCAGCTTAGTCATCATGAGACGCAATTAAGACGCTCCAAGGACAAAGGTCAATGGTGCTTTCTGTCGAATCAGAGGGCCTCACTACTTGGCTGACTTGGCTACCTTCAGTTGCACATTAGGAGTATTGTTTGTAGACTATTTGTACATTGAGCCTCAGTGTGTACAATTTTGTACATTATTAGGCCTATTGCGTGTACAATATTTGTATATTAAGCCTATTGTGTACAATATTTGTACATTATTAGGCCTATTGCGTGTACAATATTTGTATATTAAGCCTATTGTGTACAATATTTGTACATTATTAGGCCTATTGCGTGTAGAATATTGGTGCATTAGGCCTATTGTATGTAGAATATTTGTACTTTAGGCCTATTGTATGTAGAATATTTGTACATTAGGCCTATTGTGTGTCGAATATGTGTACATCAAGCCTATTAGTGTGCGCTATTGATACATAAGACCAGACAATAAAAGGAAATATAAAACTCACAACCATTTCGACACGACAGACTCCCCATAAACATCGACACGCACACCCGCCGGCCCGCGGTGGGGTGCAAAAAGAACAGCGACAAGGTTGACGGAATAGCCACCGACGTCGACCAATGGGAAACAAGGATTCGGGGGTTGAAAACAAAAGGCGCGAATTCCAGTTCGCCTACCCGTACACTCTCTACATTGTGGTCGTAAATGCGATAAGGGTAGCACCGAAACGCCTAGTCTTACCCTATATATTGTTCGTACATTAGGCCTATTGCTACAATCCACTTGGATGGTTTTCTCTACAAGGCAGAATTAGTGGTGTTCCAGATGCAACTAAAACATTTTCCAATCGAATATACCCTTTGTGTAGATATTAAGATTAGAGGAAGTTGCCCATTCCTTGGCACCATAGCATCTGTTGTAGACTAGACACTAGTTGTGGTATTCACATCAGCACTTAAGCAAAGTGTAACTCCAGTGGAAGATCTACTACTTTGTAGAACTGGTTGAAATAAAATTTTAAAAAGGTAAAAAAAAAAAAAAGTGTTGAGACATTCAGATGTCTGATTATAGAGCACAGAGTCATTGGTAGTTCTACCGTCAGCTGCCAGAAAATTAGCATGAGAGGAGAGGAGGCTAAAGCCCTTCTACAGTAAGCCCAAAAAATATCCATTAATAGCTGCTCCCGCCACCTGGTGCTTTATTTTTCTTTTGGGGCAAGATGGCTGCCTCCATAACACAATAAGTATCTTCCCTACATAACAACAAAAACATAGCGGTGGTGTCCCTGCCCCAGTATTTGTCATACAAGACACTGCTTTAGGAGACATGTATGACTGATATATCGGCCCAGGGGCAGCGGCTTGCCATTACATCATAAGACTATCTGCAGTTAAGGACATCTCCTGCCTGTGTTACGTTTTTTTATCATCCTCCTGATTTGAGGTCATCATTTAAGACACAACAGGAGTGTGTATTCCTATTGGCAGAGGATACAACATCGATTTATTACCCACCGATTACGTACTCGCCATAGGAAATGTATTGGGTACCTGGAATTAGCCAGCCAGAGATTCTGGCATGTCAGAATCTTTTGCAGGAGATTCTGGAAAAATAGTCCTGTCCACAAGGAGGTCAAATCATCATGTACTTCGAAATAAGTTTCTTGAATGTTCATTCAATGCTAATTATTTAGAATCAATCATAATAATCTCATTTACCATAAGAAATCACTGTCATAACACACTTTGCATGCTGAAATTACAGGTTTAATGGCGAACTATATTATTGGTGTAAGTCTACATCGAATTACTGCTACGCTTAACAGTGATGTAATGTCTGGAACTAAATGGCTTACAGACACTATTTAATCGCAATAGATTTGTCATTAATCGTGTAGGTGGGCAATAAATACAATAACTTGGTTAAAAATAATTTCGAATGTTTCCGTGTTCCTTGTGGGGTTCACTTGTTTCATTCTGAAAAAATACAATAACGACTGGTTCTGTATACGAGTGACCGTAATCTCCTCGTAGTTGACAGCGTAATATCCTCGCTAATCGCTCGAATATTGCTACGCGTCAACTACTCGGAGATTACGGCCACTCATACACAAAACCAGTCATTATAGTGTATGTATTCTCCTACTAGGAGGATACATAAAAATGTCCCTGAAACATCACAGCATACAAAGTAGCGCATGAGAAGAGCGGCAGCCATTTTGTCTTTCCGTCAATAACTTAGATTTACAATGGTGACTGATAAATACAATATTAACCTATCTCTGATACCACTGGGCATATCCTCCGCGTAGTTGAGTCTATGCAATATCCTTGCTCACACTCGGATATTACTATCCATCAACTACAAGGAGGATATATATGCCCGCTCAAATCGAAAACAGGTTAAGAGAAAGGAGAACTGTACATAACAGAACATAGTATTGTTTTAGTCAGACGTTAGATTATACAACAAAAACATAGCATTGGTATCTCTGGCCAAGTATTTGTAATACAAGTCACTGCTTTAAGAGACAAGTACGAGAGAGGCATCGTCCCTGGGGCAGAGGCTGGTTGTTACATGAGTAGGAGACGTGGGCTGTGAGAGACTAATCATTATCTCACCCCTGGTATTTTTCTCCCATAGACTTAACACTCGTACTCAACGCCCGTGGAGTATTGTTGAAAAATACTCAATAGGGGGTGATGTCACACATTTAAGCCAAATAGTCAGTGATAGGGGTGAGATAATAATCTGAACCGCACTCGATCCATAGCCACTGATGATATGCCATTCATTTTGGTTTGCTACATAATCTCACTTGGCTTTGCCTTGTGGGATTACTCCTCAACCAAAACCCATGGCGTATTGTCAGTGACTATGGATCTCGATGCAGTTCCTTATTAGTATCTCTCAGCGCTATCTGTATTTGTCATACAAGTCACTGCTTTATGTGAAATACGACGGATACATTGTTCCTATATTTAGTAATAACAATCGTTAATAGCGACTGTTTTGAGGCGTCAGTGTTCTATAGACCTACGATCATAGGGGATCGGCCAACGATCGTTGGTAGAGGCCCCCCATTACACGTTACTAAACTCCCTAATATCGCCCAGGTATATAAAGGATCTGCTACCGACTTGCTGGCCGCATCACGGCCGCCTGTTCCCCGATGAACAACCGTTTTCTGATTTCTAACTGGAGAAACTGAATATAATTTGAAATGGAGCCACAAAAATAACTGAAATTTCCATTTCTACCATCCGATTTCCAATTTGAAGATTCATAAAAACTGTTAAACTGCAATAATTGCGGGTTATGGGTCAAGGGTCTATCACTATACAACGACGGGAACCAGCTAACTCCGGATCCTGTAAACAGACTGGATTCTGGGATACCCAATATGGTAGGAGATGTGGTGGAAGGTGGGACGGTGAGTGACTAATAACTATCTCTCACCACTATCTGTTTTTGTCATACAAGTCACTGCTTTATGAGACAAGTATGACGGATACATCGACACCGGGCCAGAGGCTGCCCGTTACATTTTTTTTCATTTTTTTTTCATTAGATCAAGAGATCTCTCACCAAGGTGAGTTTTTCAGATGTTACAAGGAAACGCAGGGTACAATGCTTGTGCCTATAATAGGCTTTCAGTAAGATAACCAACAAAGAAAGAAGAAAAAATAAAAATAAAAAACTAATAATGTACGATGATACATGATATAATCAAAAGATGAAAGATAACTTATCAGAATGTTTCTTTAAAAAAATATAACAGATATCAACATGCCCTCTAGCGGATAAACCAGTGTAAAAATGGAGGCATTACCCATAATACACCAAAGGCGTTACCTGGCCTTATATATGTTAGTGAACACTGACGCTATAGGAGACCTAGTGGACGTGGGAGTTGGGATAGTGAGCGGCTAATAACCATCTATCGGCACTATCTGCAGCACGCTGTGTTTCAGAGCCGCCCTTCAAACAAATGGGACTAATCTTAAATGGGACTCCGTCTGGGGACCGTCATTATCCGGGAGGACCGAGGAGAAGGCACGCTCCTCGGTCCCCGTCTCCCGCACAGCAAATAAACAAAAACAAGGCGGCCAAGTCTGTTCTCAGCCAGGGCTGTGTGTATATCAGTCACCCAGCACATCCTACGTGGTCCATGGGCTATATAAGCGGTTTGGGATCTCTGCTGGGAGAGCGTGTGTGCGGGATACCGGAAGTGATGTGTTTATCTCACCCCTGGTATTTTTGATTCATAGACTTAACATTGGGAACTCGTTCTCCATGCCCCTCCGAGTATTACAGGTCGTTCTCTATGGCCTATATCCTGTGTGTCGTCCGTTCTTTTAATGTGTACAGGTGCGATAAATACAGAAAGCAACTCATGTTGGTCAAGGTTGTTATTCTCCAACTTGTTTAAATGCTCCTTGATATTCACTCGGCTATCTCCTCGTTCATATCACTCCGCATCAAACACATGGAGAATGATGACCACAACTTGTTGGTTTCTTCTTGAATATCAGTCAGTTAGTAGATCCTACGTGCTGCATGGGCCTATAGACCCTATTGAGGTATCCCATAATTCAGTCTGTTTACAAGTTCCAGTGTTCGCTGGTTGCCGACATTGTATGGTTATAGACCCTTGAACCGTAACCCACAATTATCCAGTTTAACGGTTTTTATAAATATTCAAATTGGAAATCTGATGTCAGATATCGAAATTTCAGCAATTTCTATATATTAATCCAAAATTATATTCAGGTTCTCCAAATATAAATGGGAAAACTATAGTTCATGTGTTCGTGGTGTGTCCTGTCAGTCGCAAGCGGAACTTGTATTTACCCTGGGCGATAATGGGGAGTTTAGTAACCTCTGGAGGGCGTATTATGAGCGGTTCAGAATCTCTGCTGTGAGAGCGGGTGTGCGGGATGCCGGAAGTGATGCGCACGCATGTGTATGGAACACAGATTTCTTCATCGGGACATTTTTTGTGATCTTGGTTTAAGATTACGTAATCCGAGCGGTGGACTTTTCCTGCAGTTTATGGAAGTGCAGTCAGATTTGGATGGGAGTGGGAAAAAAAGACATGCCATATCGAATTCCCGGAGAAATGGCATTTCCATCCCCGTTTTCAATACGCCAATTCTGTGTTTCGTGAAAGCGCAGGCTGGGCAAGAGGGACATTCTGAATGTAAATGGAGGCTTGTATTCTGAGACAACAATGTACGCACATTCACGGCCTTTGAGTTTGGAGAAGTGCAATCAGACTTAAAACTTTAACAATGACCTTCATTGACCTTCAAAAACTATAAATCCGCTCTCGTAGCACAGCAAGAGATTAACTTAATCTCTTATTGTTTCATTATGCATTTAAAATGAATGCCTTCACAAACTCAGGATGTCCCCCGTCTCAAACAAGGGGCAAGTAGAGTTTCCATCATAGACGGATAAGCGCAGCGCTCGTAAGTTCAATGTGGTAAGGTAAGGTGGTGTTCTGCGATGTATCTGGGAGCAACGGAGATAGATGTTCACAGCTGGCTTTTTTTTACCCACCGAATACGGAGTCTACATAGGAAATGTATAGGGCACCTGGAATTAGCTACCTGGAGATTCTAGCCGGAAAAATAGTCCTGTCCATAAAGAGGTTGAATTATTGTGTACTTCAAAATAAGTTTCTTGAATGTTCCTTCAATGCTAATTATTTTTAAAAAAATCAATCATAATAATCTCATTTACCATCAGAAATCACTGTCATATTACACTTTGCATGCTTGAAGTTCAGGTTAATGGCGAACTATATTATTGGTGTATGTACACCGAATTACTGCCAGACTTGACAGTGCTGTGATGTCTGGAACGAAATGGCTTGCAGAAACTGTTTAATTGCAATAGATTTGTTATCAATCTTGTAGGTGGGTAATAAATACAATAACAACTGGTTTTGTATACGAATGACTGTAATCTCCTCATATTTGATGACGTAATATCCTCGCTAATTGCTTGGATATTACTATGCATCAACTACTCAGAGATTACGGCCACTCGTACACAAAACCAGTCATTATTGTGTATATACACTTTATCTCACCCCTGGAATAAATGTCCATAGGCTTAACATTGGGAACTCGTTCTCCATGCCCCTACAAGTATTGCAGTCTGTTCTTCATGGTCTATATCCTGTGTGTTGTCCATTCTGTAGGTGTGTAAAGGGGTGAGATAAATACAGAAAGCAACTCGTTTTGGTCAAAGAAGTCATTCTCAAACTCGATTGAATGCTATGTGATATTCACTCGGCTGTCGCCTTGTTCATATCACACCGCATCAAACTCATGGAGAACGATGACTTTGATCAAAACTTGTTGGTTTCTTCTTTAGTATCTTTTGGTAAGATATGCAGCTTTTTCGCAGGTACACAGTCTCTTAGTAGATACCTCATGATGCTTGAGCTTAATTATTGCATTGGATTTCTGCTAAAAGGTCTTACATCTACAAACCCTTGTACAGTAAAACCCAGCTTAAGGGGTCACCCTCCGTTCTGAGTAGAGTGTCTCCCTTAAGTGGGGTCTCCCCTTAACTAGGGTGTTCAGTCTGGCGGTGGCAGGGTATTCCCTTAAGCGGGGTTAAGATAAACTCTAAATAAAGGGGAAAATGTCTATTCCAAGAAAATTATCCCTTTAAATGGGGTGGCCCCTTAAATGGGGTGGCCCCTTAAGCGGGGTTAAAATGAACTCTTAATGGAGGGGAAATTGACCATTCTGAGCAAATTTTCCCCTTAAGTGGGGTGACCCTTAAAGGGGTGACCCTTTAAGCGGGCTGTCCCAGGAGCGGGGTTTTACTGTATTGGTATTCCTGTCCTCAGTGTTACGAATAATGTGTTAGATCACAAGTAATTTCCATGTGAATACATTTCGTAGTAAATAAAATCCCGTTCAACACAAAAACATAAAATTCCTATTCTAGAAAAAACACCTACCTTATAAACGTCCCCTGCACGCATATCTTCTATACAGATAAGAACGAGTTAACAGATAACGATTGGCATTCACAAAGGAAGTCGTCCGTGCGCGTGCGTGGTGACCTCGACACTGATGAGCCTCAGAACGAGGCTGTCCAAGATGGCGGCGACCTTGAGAGCCCTCTGTGGGCGGCTGTTGGCATCGAGTCGGCAGCTGGGAGGGAGTGTTCATCACTAATTGATGGCGACTTGATCCTGTCGTCTGCTTCAGTCGGGTTCTGCGGATAAAAACACGCCCCTCCTTCTCGGCTGTAGGTAGAGAGGAGTTTGACTCGGGCAATGTTTGGTTAATGGGCGGAATTAAGGAGACGGGTGAGCGCACCTGAACAAGGTGAGGAGGGACAAAGTCTCGGTTCAGTCAGAATGTAGATGTACTTCCCAGACAAGGAGTAGAGCTTCGGGCTACTGAGAGGTGAAATAGTGTGGAGAAACCAAACAAGAGTTAGGCGTGTTGTTGTTTATTGCACGACGGCAAGATCGCGTATTACTGCGCAAGGCGAAGCCAAGAGCAGTAATACGCGATCTTGCCGGAGTGCGATGAACAATAACACGACTAACTCGAGTTTGGTTTAGAATTTATCCTACCCCGCCCGTCTAAATTACTTCTACATTAACAGATGACGTCATTTGTCAAGTGTATCCCACTAGAGCAATATTTTTCATTTTTCTGAACTCCAGACCGAATACAGTGACCCAATGTTAAGCCTATGGAGTTTTTTATTAGGGGTAGGATAATGTTGTTATTAGTTGTAACAAAGGCCGATGAACTCAGCCAGACTGAAAGACGTCTTTTCTCTAAAATAAATAGATAATCTTGGAGGGGCCCCAATAGAGAGAAGTTGTATCGACATAGGATGAAGGTGTGACCTGAGTAGTGTATCAAAGATCACAGACATCATACATATCATCGTGACAAACGATAAAGGTCATGAGCAAGGTCATATCTATTCCATAGACCGCATTAGTGTGACGTCATTTTACCTGCCGATAGTGGGGTTTTCCTACGTTCTGGTGCCAAACATTGGGATATCCCTTCATAAGTACAGCATTTGGCGATCATTGTTATGAAATCAAATATGGGTCTGACTTCAGCCTTACCAGCAAATATACCACTATTCCAGTGAAAGCTCAGCTCAAAAATATGTTTCCTACTAAATACATTCTTCACTTACTTTATTTTAGCTGGATTACCACAGAAAACATTCATTATTAGTAGGCTGCAGACCTGCCACGATGCTACGCCTTTGCAGTGCTTCTTGGAGTTGGTTTCTGTTTGGCACCAAAATGACGCCAGAGCTATTACGGTCTATATACCTCTAGTTACACCAAACTGCAGGGGATCGAATAACTTATGTTAGGTCACTGGTAGTAATTTCTCCGAGCCAAGTAACATAACATTGACTTTCTCTCACCGTAACATAGTTTCCCTCCAATATTGCCCTGTGATAAACAATACAGGGCAGGTATGTCTATTATAACTATTGGAGAAATTTACGACAGTCCGGAATGTAAGCCATAGCTCTGAGATACGGTGGTTATCCTATACAATGAACATATAGAACACAGGATGACAGGTAAAATGAAGGAGATCTAGGGAGGGGGTGCTGGTAGGGTACAGACAGGTGAGGTAGGAAATAGACAGGTGAGGTAGGACACAGACAGGTGAGGTAGGACACAGACAGGTGAGGTAGGATACAGACAGGTGAGGTAGGACACAGACAGGTGAGGTAGGACACAGACAGGTGAGGTAGGACACAGACAGGTGAGGTAGGATACAGACAGGTGAGGTAGGACACAGACAGGTGAGGTAGGACACAGACAGGTGAGGTAGGACACAGACAGGTGAGGTAGGACACAGACAGGTGAGGTAGGACACAGACATGTGAGGTAGAACACAGACAGGTGAGGTAGGACACAGACAGGTGAGGTAGGACACAGACAGGTGAGGTAGGACACAGACAGGTGAGGTAGGACACAGACAGGTGAGGTAGGACACAGACATGTGAGGTAGAACACAGACAGGTGAGGTGGTAGGACACAGACAGGTGAGGTAGGACACAGACAGGTGAGGTAGGACAGAGACAGGTGAGGTAGGGCACAGACAGGTGAGGTTTTTTTCATTTTTTGAAAAGTATTTATTGACAGAAGGTTGTTATATACACAATACAAGATTTAAACCAAACAGTCAAAAGGTAGAACACAGACAGATGAGGTAGGACACAGACAGGTGAGGTAGGGTACAGACAGGTGAGGTAGGACACAGACAGGTGAGGTGGTAGGACACAGACAGGTGAGGTAGGACACAGACAGGTGAGGTAGGACACAGACAGGTGAGGTAGGACACAGACAGGTGAGGTAGGGTACAGATAGGTGAGGTAGGACACAGACAGGTGAGGTAGGACAAAGACAGGTGAGGTAGGACACAGACAGGTGAGGTGGTAGGACACAGACAGGTGAGGTAGGGCACAGACAGGTGAGGTAGGACACAGACAGGTGAGGTGGTAGGACACAGACAGGTGAGGTAGGGTACAGACAGGTGAGGTAGGACACAGACAGGTGAGGTAGGACACAGGCAGGTGAGGTAGGACACAGACAGGTGAGGTGGTAGGACACAGACAGGTGAGGTAGGCCACAGACAGGTGAGGTAGGACACAGACAGGTGAGGTAGGGTACAGACAGGTGAGGTAGGATACAGACAGGTGAGGTGGTAGGACACAGACAGGTGAGGTAGGACACAGACAGGTGAGGTGGTAGGACACAGACAGGTGAGGTAGGACACAGACAGGTGAGGTAGGACACAGACAGGTGAGGTAGGACACAGACAGGTGAGGTAGGATACAGACAGGTGAAATAGTAGGACACAGACAGGTGAGGTGGTAGGACACAGACAGGTGAGGTGGTAGGACACAGACAAGTCAGGTAGGACACAGACAGGTGAGGTGGTAGGACACAGACAGGTGAGGTAGGACACAGACAGGTGAGGTGGTAGGACACAGACAGGTGAGGTAGGACACAGACAGGTGAGGTAGGACACAGACAGGTGAGGTAGGACACAGACAGGTGAGGTGGTAGGACACAGACAGGTGAGGTAGGACACAGACAGGTGAGGTAGGACACAGACAGGTGAGGTAGGACACAGATAGGTGAGGTAGGACACAGACAGGTGAGGTAGGACACAGACAGGTGAGGTTGCTGGTATTACTATAGTTAGACTTGTACATCACGGGTGCGATGAAGTCAGTGGTGGCAAGTATTATTTTTTAATGTTATTCCTACAGTTAGACCTGTACCAGAGGTGAGATAAAGACAATGGTGGCAGGTATTATTGTACCAGAGTGGTGGCAGGTAGAGATAAGACACAGGTGTCGGTGAGATGTAAACTCAGGTGGGAGGCGGGCGGGGTGACAGGACAGGGTACAGACTGAGAGGTGGGAGGTGGGCGGCGTGAGATGTAAACTCAGGTGGGAGGTGGGCGGGGTGACAGGACAGGCTGCAGACTGAGGCTGACTGAGGGTGACGGGCGGGCGGCGTGAGATGTAAACTCAGGTGGGAGGTGGGCGGGGTGACAGGACAGGGTGCAGACTGAGGCAGACTGAGGCTGACGGGCGGGCGGCGTGAGGGACGGCTGAGTATATTTTTAATGTTATTACTATAGTTAGAGATACGACACAGGTGTGGGTGAGATGTAAACTCAGGTGGGAGGCGGGCGGGGTGACAGGACAGGGTGCCGACTGAGGCTGACGGGCGGGCGGCGTGAGATGTAAACTCAGGTGGGAGGTGGGCGGGGTGACAGGACAGGGTGCAGACTGAGGGTGACGGGCGGGCGGTGTGAGATGTAAACTCAGGTGGGAGGCGGGCGGCGTGACAGGACAGGGTGCAGACTGAGGGTGACGGGCGGGCGGTGTGAGATGTAAACTCAGGTGGGAGGCGGGCGGGGTGACAGGACAGGGTGCCGACTGAGGCTGACGGGCGGGCGGCGTGAGATGTAAACTCAGGTGGGAGGCGGGCGGGGTGACAGGACAGGGTGCCGACTGAGGCTGACGGGCGGGCGGCGTGAGATGTAAACTCAGGTGGGAGGTGGGCGGGGTGACAGGACAGGGTGCCGACTGAGGCTGACGGGCGGGCGGCGTGAGATGTAAACTCAGGTGGGAGGCGGGCGGGGTGACAGGACAGGGTGCCGACTGAGGCTGACGGGCGGGCGGCGTGAGATGTAAACTCAGGTGGGAGGTGGGCGGGGTGACAGGACAGGGTGCCGACTGAGGCTGACAGGCGGGCGGCGTGAGATGTAAACTCAGGTGGGAGGCGGGCGGGGTGACAGGACAGGGTGCCGACTGAGGCTGACGGGCGGGCAGCGTGAGATGTAAACTCAGGTGGGAGGTGGGCAGGGTGACAGGACAGGGTGCAGACTGAGAGGTGGGAGGTGGGCGGCGTGAGATGTAAACTCAGGTGGGAGGTGGGCGGGGTGACAGGACAGGGTGCTGACTGAGGCTGACGGGCGGGCGGCGTGAGATGTAAACTCAGGTGGGAGGTGGGCGGGGTGACAGGACAGGGTGCAGACTGAGAGGTGGGAGGTGGGCGGCGTGAGATGTAAACTCAGGTGGGAGGTGGGCGGGGTGACAGGACAGGGTACAGACTGAGGCTGACGGGCGGGCGGCGTGAGATGTAAACTCAGGTGGGAGGTGGACGGGGCGACACGACAGGGTGCAGACTGAGGCTGACTGAGGGTGACGGGCGGGCGGCGTGAGATGTAAACTCAGGTGGGAGGTGGACGGGGCGACACGACAGGGTGCAGACTGAGGCTGACTGAGGGTGACGGGCGGGCGGCGTGAGGGACGGCTGAGTGGGCTTGTTACTGAATAGGACTGGCGTGGCTGGATTAAGAGCTCTAGTCTTCACATCACGTGCGCTGTGAGCTACTCAAACCTGCCAAGAGCTTAGTGCTCGTCAGTGCTGCTCAGTGCTGCCAAGAACTAAGAGCTACTCAAAGTTCCGAAGAGATAAAAGCTGCCAAGAGCTAAGAGCTGCTCAGAGCTGCCAAGAGCAAAGAGCTGCTCAGAGCTGCCAAGAGCTAAGAGCTGCTCAGAGCTTCCAAGAACTAAGAGCTACTCAACGCTGCCAATAGCTAAGATTTACTCAGAGCTGCCAATAGCTCAGAGCTACTCAGAGCTGCAAAGAGCTAAGAGCTGCTCAGAGTTGTCAATAGCTCAGAGCTACTCAGAGCTGCAAAGAGTTGCTCAGTGCTGCCCAGAGCTGTTCAGTGCTGTTCAGAGCTGTTCAGTGCTGTTCAGTGCTGCTCAGAGCTATTCAGAGCTTTTCAGTGCTGTTTAGAGCTTTGTTAGTGCTGTTCAGAGCTGTTCAATGCTGATCAGAGCTTTCTTAGTGCTGCTCAGTGCTGCTCAGACCTATTGGAAGCTGTATGCACTTCTCAGAGCTGTCCGGAACTGCTTGGAGATACTGAGAGTTACTCTGAACTGCTAAACGCTTTTGAGGGCTGCTCAGTGCTGCTTGAAGCTGTTAATGGCTAGTCAGACCCATTCAAAGCTACTCAGAGCTGCTCAGAGCTGCTCAGTGCTGTTCAGTGCTGTTAGAAGCTGTTTGGAGCTGCTCGGAGCTGCTCGGAGCTGTTTGGAGCTGCTCGGAGCTGCTCGGAGCTGCTCGGAGCTGCTCGGAGCTGCTCGGAGCTGCTCGGAGCTGCTCGGAGCTGCTCGGAGCTGCTCGGAACTGCTTGGAGCTATTCAGAGATGTTCGGTGCTGCTCGGAGCTGCTCAGAGCTGTTCAGTTTTTCTCGAGTACTGCTTAATGATGCTGATAGTTGCCCTGGGCTGCTAAAGGCTGTTCAGAATTGCTCAGTACCGCTCAGAGCTGCTCAGGTTAATCCTAACCTGGCTGTTTCAGCAATGCCCACCTGAGACCTCCAAGGACATGGGCCCAGGGACTATAAGAAGGAACTGCATTGAGATCCGTAGAAGGTGAAAATACGCCATGAGTGTTGGTTGCAGAGTAATCTCACAAGGCAGTGAGATGACGTAGCAAACCAAAATGAGTGGTGTATTTTCAGTAGCTATGGACCGAGTGCGGTTCAGATTTATATCTCAATATTATGACTCACTGATTGGCCAGTATTTGTGACGTCATCGGTCATTGAGTATTAGGCGTTGGGTATGAGTTCCTTATGTTAAGTCTATGGGGAAATCATACCAGAAGTGAGATGAAAAGGTATGCGTAAGTTATAGAGCACATAGCTAGTGTGCTATGGAGGCGGCCATCTTGCTCCCCAAAGCAATCCCAAACATCAGATGGTGAGACCAATTATCAATGAATTTTATCAAAAAATATTTTGCGGGGCTTGCCATGTAGGAATTCTAGACTCTTATCAGTATTATCGTAAAACTGGATGAGTTTCAATCTTGGCCACCGTATGCCATGACTTGAGTTTGGCATAGTGACTTCATGAGATGAAGCCGAGTGATGTCCGAAGCCAAAACTCCAGGAGTGGTATGCGGTGGCCAAGATTAAAACAAATCAGGTTTTGATTTTATCCCACCCCGTCTCCTCGATTTTGGAATATTATGTGATAACAATTCTGTATGCCACTAGTGGCATATAAAACTCTGTATGCCAGTCAGCGTGGCACCGTACCCGTTTTATTTGGTATAGTTTCACTCAAAAATTCGAGGTACATCTAGATATCCTCGTTTAGTTACTATTAAAGACGGTAATTGTAATAAATAAATGTTAATAAGTATATGATACATAATATATTTATATATAGTAGATTGGGCATTAGTAGGTAATGTGATGAGATGAGGTTGTGGGTGGTAAGTGTTAAATAGCGTGATAATATACTTATTAAGGTATTATAATGTCTGCACCAGTAGGCTACCCATGTTTAGATAGATTCCGACTCAGAGTGAGGTTCACGTAAAGGGAACCCATAGATTTATTGTCATTTCTACGGAATGTTCACAATTTATAGGTCGCTTTGAGTAACTGCTTAAAAGCTGTCTTCGAGTTAGCTATTCTCTGTTCTTCTGGGAGTTTATTAGAGCGTGCCTGCACGCCTATATACATCATCTAGAGACCTAGAGGTTAGAGTGGTCACATATATACACTTTCAGCATACTGCCAGAAAACTATCCCTTCACCATCTGCGTGCTATCCACTGTGGTAGTGTGAAAGGAGCAGGGTGCCAGTGTCTCAGGATCTTAGAAGCATGCTCAGTTGACCATGACCAATCACTACAGACCGAAATACCTCATTGACCCACTGTTGCTTGACCTTGATATTCTTGGATCCTAGACTCAGGTGGTTGCAGAAATAGCAGGTTGACTGGGTTCCATTAGGTCACAGAAAACTATCCATAGACTGAATGTTACCCAAACCTTTTAGTTGTTATTAATTTATAATTGCATTTATAATTGCACGCTCATTCATCAATGATGAACATCCTATTTGCTCCTAGTTCCACTGGGTAGTGCCTCGATATCCTTTCTCAGGAGCTCTTCAGGTTGTCGCCCGACTACAGTGGCGCTATCTTACAACTTCTTGGCGGATGATGGCGGAACTAGCAATCACTCTGTGCCCTATAGTGGCGCCTCCAGGGGTGATTATCGAATATCAAATACTAACATGGTGACCCCTTTCCTGAGTTACGCATATGTTCTACAACACTCTAAGATCATCATTTTCAACTTCTTGGAAAATGACATAGGTTTTATGTTTTAAGGTGAATTGCAGGATATGACTTTGATAGTTTGGTTATGTTGAGCACTTTAATTACCCATATTCCGGGAAAGGCCCTGAGATGTGATTTTCTTTAATGGCATTCTCAAGTAAATTACATTACTGGAGGAAGATAAGTGCACACCTTGCTAGATTCCCAAAGGGATTGGATTTTTTCCAAAGTGATTTAGAAACATCGACATGCAAATGCCTCATATCACGAAGTAAGGTGCCCTGCATGTCTGTCTACTGATTCCATTAGTGGTGATGAGTATGTATATAGAGCTATAGGGCACAGAGCGATTCCTAGTTCCCCGTTATCTGCCAGGAAAATGTATAGTGACAACACTAGTATCTGCTGCTATACTCTATAGAAAATCATGAGAAGGGGCTAAAATTCCTCCATGGCAAGCCCAAAATAATATTTTGTTCATAAGATTCATTGATAACTGTACCTGTCACCTGGTGTTTTGTTGGTGTTAGGGGAAAGATGGCCGCCTCCATAGCACAACAGCTATGTGCCCTATAGGGGACACAGCCATTGTTAGTTCATGAAGAAGTCACTAGGTGGCTAGTATGGCAGGCCCATTGGTGGGACAGATCTATATTCTGGCTCTTTGTTCTTATGAAATTCAACTGCCTTTCAATGTTTTACTATGGTTCCCTTAACTCCCTTCACCCATCCCAGAGCAGGATGAGATAATGATTAAACCTAGGACATGATATTTTTCACATGGAACACTTTATATACATATGCAAGCAAGGCTAGAGTTGTGATACTTCCCAATTATAACTCACTTCTTTTGCACCTCCATTAGTGAAGAGCACCTACTTTTTCACCTCCATTAGTGAAGAACACCTACTCGGGGGGCGTCATGGCAGCCCCCATGGCTCATAGGCTATGTGCCCTATAGATTGGACATCTTTTAAATGGCTATAGAGCGGATCTAGGGGGTTGATCCTACCCTTCGTTTCCATTTCCTCCTGTGAAATGATATTAGGATAATATTTAAAGCATCCAGGAAATTGTAATAGTGTTTTAGCTTATAGTTCTATACATAAGACTTTACTCCGATGTTTAAATGTAGTGTTCTGTAACATCCTGGTGCAAACCCATAATCAAATAATTGATGGATTCTGAGCTGTTCTACAGAAACTCATCCTGCAGTGACAAGCACTGTTCCAGGAAAAGGCAGCGGGAAACATCCGTGAGCCAGTGTGTGAGTCATGGTGAGACAGCTTTACCGGGAGTCACTTGTAGGGAAAACCCATCTTGAAGGTGGTGTTGTAATCTATTTTTAGAAACATTACAGTGCTCTCTGAATATTAAATGTACCCAGTATATAAGGGAGGACAGTCTTGAGATGATGAGGAGAAGACCAGCCGTGACCATCAGAGAAAGACCAGCCGTGAAGTCAGCTATTATTGCCATAGAGCTTGGATAATAATTGGGACCACGCTACAAGCAAACATGTGACGGGACATCCTCTATGCTGGAACTACTGCAACCAATGGGACTTGGATGTGCAATACTGTGAACTACAGTCAGTGTTAAATATTGTGCCATGTAGGATTAACAAAGGACTGCTGTGTATATGTGCTGGATATTCATAGTTACTGTATCACTGGATATTGTACCTTGATGTGGATTACATCAATATCTCCCCAGTTTATATTGTTCATTGGATCTTATCTTATGCTCTACATTAAACATCTAAAAGCTCCATCTTCTAGTTATTCCTGTAACCGGGAACATTACATATGGCTAGGTTACAAAATCTATAAAGTCTATACCTCTGACTATACAGGATATACTTAATATGATAACTTTCTATTTTTGTCCGTGGGCCACAAGCTCATATACTCTGCTATATACTATGATATGTATGTAGACGTCTAAACAGCTCAAGCGACTGCTCATATGCACCCGAGGAAGATCTTTTGAAATATATACTATGATATGGTCACATGGACTTACGATTTGCGAAATAATTTGTGTCAGGACTGTTAGGGTGATGGTGTAAACCTAGCATAAATATGTAACATGTGACTACTGGAGTATTAGTTGTTAGGCCATACTAAGCTAATCATTTTATTAATTTCGGTATATATAGTAAATGTAAAAACCGAGAAGAGTCTCTGCTCAGTAAAGTTAGACTTTACACCGTAATCACCTTCGTCCGTCCCACAATCTGCTAATTGGCGAGATCCAGAGGGCATCCTGACGGTAAGTAGGACAGGGAGACGCGGCGCATGCTCAGACGCTGCTTCCGGTAGACGCAGACGTCACGCGACTCCGCCACGTTTAGGAAACAGCCCCCTGGGAGTAATTTAATTACGATGAATATGCCAGAGAGTGTGCTTCTGTATTGTTGTGAAGTGACTCAATCATAGCGTGGTACTGTCTCACAGGATGGCAATAGAAGAATATAGCATTAAATATGGAGTTATCGCTGCAATGACTCCATCGCAACTGTTTTGTTATTTCTGAAACAGTTAATTATCTAGAAATGGCTCCCTTAAGTGTTCCCTCTCAGTGTCAGACCGGATAGTTTCTATATGCAATTGATGATATATCGTTAAATGGAATTCTATAGATTATTTTCTGTATATCTCCTCCATATGTCATTTTCATGTGTCTCATCCATAGGCCATTTCTGTCTGTGTCTCAGCTATAGTCCATTTCTCTGTGTGTTTGACCTATAGGCTATTTCTATATGTGTCTGAACTATAGGCCATATTTATGTGTATCTCATCCACAGGCCATTTCTATGTGTCTCACCTATAGGCCATTTCTATATGTGTCTCATTTATGGTTCATTTTTGTATGTGTCTTATCTATAGAACTGAGAGATATAAACATAGCCCGTTATATCAGGGTAATGAAATATGCAACCTCCTGAAGCATAGAACACAAATGCTAATATCATCTAAGGATTTTAAAAATGAGATTAAAACATATCTACTGAAACCTGACATACATGCCAAATTACCAGCTATATGTCAATAACAGTCATATGACCTTACAGGGTTTCTGGGAGTCATATGAGTCATACCTCAGCAGTAATAATATGGCTATTTCCTTGTGTGCGGATAAATAACAATATTTGGGAACAAGGTTTTCTGAAAAAGTTTTAAGGTGGTGCTTCATATCCAGACTCATGAGCAACTATATTGTATTTGTCCTGCTTTGTTTTTGTCCTTGTTCTTGTACAATGTGATGTATATATGTTTCCAGACCATGCAAGGAAAAAGCCCATAAATTAGGTGATTGTAATGTCTGTTTTTGAAAAAACAAAAATGAAATAATAGGTCATTTCTATGTTTGTCTTAGTTATAGGACATTTCTGCATGTGTCTCATCTATAGATCATTTCCATGTTTGTCCCATCTCCAGGCACCATCTCCAGGCACCATCTCAGGCACCATCTCCAGGCACCATCTACAGGCACCATCTCCAGGCACTATCTCCAGGCACCATCTACAGGCACCATCTACAGGCACCATCTCCAGGCACCATCTACAGGCACCATCTACAGGCACCATCTACAGGCACCATCTA
Organism: Alentia gelatinosa; assembly: GCA_950022655.1. Lineage (NCBI taxonomy): Eukaryota > Metazoa > Annelida > Polychaeta > Phyllodocida > Polynoidae > Alentia > Alentia gelatinosa. The sequence goes on along the minus strand of OX465581.1, from coordinate 2,137,942 downwards.
CAGGCACCATCTACAGGCACCATCTACAGGCACCATCTACAGGCACCATCTACAGGCACCATCTACAGGCACCATCTACAGGCACCATCTACAGGCACCATCTACAGGCACCATCTCCAGGCACCATCTCCAGGCACCATCTCCAGGCACCATCTCCAGGCACCATCTCCAGGCACCATCTCCAGGCACTTTCTCCAGGCACCATCTCCAGGCACCATCTCCAGGCACCATCTCCAGGCACCATCTTCAGGCACCATCTCTAGGCAACATCTACAGGCAACATCTACAGGCACCATCTTTAATTTTTCTTCAGCCAATTGCATCGAAACCACAATCTGTCTCTTCTTTACACTTATACCTCTACAACCCCTCCTCTCTCTCTCTACATCTCACCTCTACACCATGTCCCTGTGTGTCTTACCTGTGCACTTATACCACCCCTCCTCTCTCTCACTACACCTCACCTCTACACCATGTCCCTGTGTGTCTTACCTGTATACCTGTACCACCCCTCCTCTCTCTCACTTCACCTCACCTCTACACCATGTCCCTGTGTGTCTTACCTGTACACTTATACCAGTACCACCCCTCCTCTCTCTCTCTTCACCTCACCTCTACACCATGTCCCTGTGTGTCTTACCTGTACACTTATACCTGTACCACCCCTCCTCTCTCTCACTACACCTCACCTCTACACCATGTCCCTGTGTGTCTTACCTGTACACTTATACCTGTACCACCCCGCCTCTCTCTCACTACACGTCACCTCTACACCATGTCCCTGTGTGTCTTACCTGTACACCTGTACCACCCCTCCTCTCTCTCACTACACCTCACCTCTACACCATGTCCCTGTGTGTCTTATCTGTACACCTGTACCACCCCTCCTCTCTCTCTCTACACCTCACCTCTACACCATGTCCCTGTGTGTCTTACCTGTACACTTATACCTGTACCACCCTCCTCTCGCTCACTACACCTCACCTCTACACCATGTCCCTGTTTGTCTTACCTGTACACTTATACCTGTACCACCCCTCCTCTCTCTCTCTACACCTCACCTCTACACCATGTCCCTGTGTGTCTTACCTGTACACTTATACCTGTACCACCCCACCTCTCTCTCACTACACCTCACCTCTACACCATGTCCCTGTGTGTCTTACCTGTACACTTATACCTGTACCACCCCTCCTCTCTCTCACTACACCTATCCTCTACACCATGTCCCTGTGTGTCTTACCTGTATACCTGTACCACCCCTCCTCTCTCTCACTACACCTCACCTCTACACCATGTCCCTGTGTGTCTTACCTGTACACTTATACCTGTACCACCCCTCCTCTCTCTCTCTACACCTCACCTCTACACCATGTCCCTGTGTGTCTTACCTGTACACTTATACCTGTACCACCCCTCCTCTCTCTCACTACACCTATCCTCTACACCATGTCCCTGTGTATCTTACCTGTATACCTGTACCACCCCTCCTCTCTCTCACTACACCTCACCTCTACACCATGTCCCTGTGTGTCTTACCTGTACACTTATACCTGTACCACCCCTCCTCTCTCTCACTACACCTCACCTCTACACCATGTCCCTGTGTGTCTTACCTGTATACCTGTACCACCCCTCCTCTCTCTCACTACACCTCACCTCTACACCATGTCCCTGTGTGACTCACCTGTACACTTATACCTGTACCACCCCTCCTCTCTCTCACTACACCTATCCCCTACACCATGTCCCTGTGTATCTTACCTGTATACCTGTACCACCCCTCCTCTCTCTCTCTACACCTCACCTCTACACCATGTCCCTGTGTGTCTTACCTGTACACTTATACCTGTACCACCCCTCCTCTCTCTCACTACACCTATCCTCTACACCATGTCCCTGTGTGTCTTACCTGTATACCTGTACCACCCCTCCTCTCTCTCACTACACCTCACCTCTACACCATGTCCCTGTGTGACTCACCTGTACACTTATACCTGTACCACCCCTCCTCTCTCTCACTACACCTATCCTCTACACCATGTCCGTGTGTATCTTACCTGTATACCTGTACCACCCCTCCTCTCTCTCACTACACCTCACCTCTACACCATGTCCCTGTGTGTCTTACCTGTACACTTATACCTGTACCACCCCTCCTCTCTCTCACTACACCTCACCTCTACACCATGTCCCTGTGTGTCTTACCTGTACACTTATACCTGTACCACCCCTCCTCTCTCTCTCTACACCTCACCTCTACACCATGTCCCTGTGTGTCTTACCTGTACACTTATACCTGTACCACCCCTCCTCTCTCACTACACCTCACCTCTACACCATGTCCCTGTGTGTCTTACCTGTACACTTATACCTGTACCACCCCTCCTCTCTCTCACTACACCTCACCTCTACACCATGTCCCTGTGTGTCTTACCTGTATACCTGTACCACCCCTCCTCTCTCTCACTACACCTCACCTCTACACCATGTCCCTGTGTGTCTTACCTGTATACCTGTACCACCCCTCCTCTCTCTCTCTACACCTCACCTCTACACCATGTCCCTGTGTGTCTTACCTGTACACTTATACCTGTACCACCCCTCCTCTCTCTCTACACCTCACCTCTACACCATGTCCCTGTGTGTCTTACCTGTACACTTATACCTGTACCAGCCCTCCTCTCTCACTACACCACACCTCTACACCATGTCCCTGTGTGTCTTACCTGTACACTTATACCTGTACCACCCCTCCTCTCTTTCACTACACCTCACCTCTACACCATGTCCCTGTGTGTCTTACCTGTATACCTGTACCACCCCTCCTCTCTCTCACTACACCTCACCTGTACACCATGTCCCTGTGTGTCTTACCTGTACACTTATACCTGTACCACCCCTCCTCTCTCTCTCTACACCTCACCTCTACACCATGTCCCTGTGTGTCTAACCTGTACACTTATACCTGTACCACCCCTCCTCTCTCTCACTACACCTCACCTCTACACCATGTCCCTGTGTGTCTTACCTGTACACTTATACCTGTACCATCCCTCCTCTCTCTCACTACACCTCACCTCTACACCATGTCCCTGTGTGTCTTACCTGTACACCTGTACCACCCCTCCTCTCTCTCACCACACCTCACCTCTACACCATGTCCCTGTGTGTCTTACCTGTACACTTATACCTGTACCACCCCTCCTCTCTCTCTACACCTCACCTCTACACCATGTCCCTGTGTGTCTTACCTGTACACTTATACCTGTACCACCCCTCCTCTCTCTCTCTACACCTCACCTCTACACCATGTCCCTGTGTGTCTTACCTGTATACCTGTTCCACCCCTCCTCTCTCACTACACCTCACCTCTACACCATGTCCCTGTGTGTCTTACCTGTACACCTGTACCACCCCTCATCTCTCTCTACACCTCACCTCTACACCATGTCCCTGTGTATCTTACCTGTACACTTATACCTGTACCACCCCTCCCCTCTCTCACTACACCTCACCTCTACACCATGTCCCTGTGTGTCTTACCTGTATACCTGTACCACCCCTCCTCTCTCTCTCTACACCTCACCTCTACACCATGTCCCTGTGTGTCTTATCTGTACACTTATACCTGTACCACCCCTCCTCTCTCTCTCTACCCCTGGCCTTTACACCATGTCCCTGTGTGTCTTATCTGTACACTTATACCTGTTCCACCCCTCCTCTCTCTCTCTACCCCTGACCTCTACACCATGTCCCTGTGTGTCTTATCTGTACACTTATACCTGTACCACCCCTCCTCTCTCTCTCTACACCTCACCTCTACACCAAGTCCCTGTGTTTTACCTGTATACCTGTACCACCCCTCCTCTCTCTCTACACCTCACCTCTACACCATGTCCCTGTGTGTCTTACCTGTATACCTGTACCACCCCTCCTCTCTCTCTCTACACCTCACCTCTACACCATGTCCCTGTGTGTCTTACCTGTATACCTGTACCACCCCTCCTCTCTCTCACTACACCTCACCTCTACACCATGTCCCTTTGTGTCTTACCTGTATACTTATACCTGTACCACCCCTCCTGTCTCACTACACCTCACCTCTACACCATGTCCCTGTGTGACTCACCTGTACACTTATACCTGTACCACCCCTCCTCTCTCTCACTACACCTCACCTCTACACCATGTCCCTGTGTGTCTTACCTGTACACTTATACCTGTACCACCCCTCCTCTCTCACTACACCTCACCTCTACACCATGTCCCTGTGTGTATTACCTGTACACCTGTACCACCCCTCCTCTCTCTCTCTACACCTCACCTCTACACCATGTCCCTGTGTGTCTTACCTGTACACTTATACCTGTACCACCCCTCCTCATTCACTACACCTCACCTCTACACCATGTCCCTGTCTGTATTACCTGTACACCTGTACCACCCCTTCTCTCTCTCTACACCTCACCTCTACACCATGTCCCTGTGTGCCTTACCTCTACACTTATACCTGTACCACCCCTCCTCTCTCTCACTACACCTCACCTCTACACCATGTCCCTGTGTGTCTTACCTGTACACTTATACCTGTACCACCCCTCCTCTCTCTCTACACCTCACCTCTACACCATGTCCCTGTGTGTCTTACCTGTAGACTTATACCTGTACCACCCCTCCTCTCTCTCTCTACACCTCACCTCTACACCATGTCCCTGTGTGCCTTACCTCTACACTTATACCTGTACCATCCCTCCTCTCTCTCTCTACACCTCACCTCTACACCATGTCCCTGTGTGTCTAACCTGTACACCTGTACCACCCCTCCTCTGTCTAACTACACCTCACCTCTACACCATGTCCCTGTGTGTCTTACCTGTACACTTATACCTGTACCACCCCTCCTCTCTCTCACTACACCTCACCTCTACACCATGTCCCTGTGTGTCTTACCTGTACACTTATACCTGTAACACCCCTCCTCTCTCTCTCTACACCTCACCTCTACACCATGTCCCTGTGTATCTTACCTGTATACCTGTACCACCCCTCCTCTCTCTCTCTACACCTCACCTCTACACCATGTCCCTGTGTGTCTTACCTGTACACTTATACCTGTACCACCCCTCCTCTCTCTCACTACACCTATCCTCTACACCATGTCCCTGTGTGTCTTACCTGTATACCTGTACCACCCCTCCTCTCTCTTACTACACCTCACCTCTACACCATGTCCCTGTCTGACTCACCTGTACACTTATACCTGTACCACCCCTCCTCTCTCTCACTACACCTATCCTCTACACCATGTCCCTGTGTGTCTTACCTGTATACCTGTACCACCCCTCCTCTCTCTCACTACACCTCACCTCTACACCATGTCCCTGTGTGTCTTACCTGTACACTTATACCTGTACCACCCCTCCTCTCTCTCACTACACCTCACCTCTACACCATGTCCCTGTGTGTCTTACCTGTACACTTATACCTGTACCACCCCTCCTCTCTCTCTCTACACCTCACCTCTACATCATGTCCCTGTGTGTCTTACCTGTACACTTATACCTGTACCATCCCTCCTCTCTCACTACACCTCACCTCTACACCATGTCCCTGTGTGTCTTACCTGTACACTTATACCTGTACCACCCCTCCTCTCTCTCACTACACCTCACCTCTACACCATGTCCCTGTGTGTCTTACCTGTATACCTGTACCACCCCTCCTCTCTCTCACTACACCTCACCTCTACACCATGTCCCTGTGTGTCTTACCTGTATACCTGTACCACCCCTCCTCTCTCTCTCTACACCTCACCTCTACACCATGTCCCTGTGTGTCTTACCTGTACACTTATACCTGTACCACCCCTCCTCTCTCTCTACACCTCACCTCTACACCATGTCCCTGTGTGTCTTACCTGTACACTTATACCTGTACCAGCCCTCCTCTCTCACTACACCTCACCTCTACACCATGTCCCTGTGTGTCTTACCTGTACACTTATACCTGTACCACCCCTCCTCTCTTTCACTACACCTCACCTCTACACCATGTCCCTGTGTGTCTTACCTGTATACCTGTACCACCCCTCCTCTCTCTCACTACACCTCACCTGTACACCATGTCCCTGTGTGTCTTACCTGTACACTTATACCTGTACCACCCCTCCTCTCTCTCTCTACACCTCACCTCTACACCATGTCCCTGTGTGTCTTACCTGTACACTTATACCTGTACCACCCCTCCTCTCTCTCACTACACCTCACCTCTACACCATGTCCCTGTGTGTCTTACCTGTACACTTATACCTGTACCATCCCTCCTCTCTCTCACTACACCTCACCTCTACACCATGTCCCTGTGTGTCTTACCTGTACACTTATACCTGTACCACCCCTCCTCTCTCTCTACACCTCACCTCTACACCATGTCCCTGTGTGTCTTACCTGTAGACTTATACCTGTACCACCCCTCCTCTCTCTCTCTACACCTCACCTCTACACCATGTCCCTGTGTGCCTTACCTCTACACTTATACCTGTACCATCCCTCCTCTCTCTCTCTACACCTCACCTCTACACCATGTCCCTGTGTGTCTAACCTGTACACCTGTACCACCCCTCCTCTGTCTAACTACACCTCACCTCTACACCATGTCCCTGTGTGTCTTACCTGTACACTTATACCTGTACCACCCCTCCTCTCTCTCACTACACCTCACCTCTACACCATGTCCCTGTGTGTCTTACCTGTACACTTATACCTGTAACACCCCTCCTCTCTCTCTCTACACCTCACCTCTACACCATGTCCCTGTGTGTCTTACCTGTATACCTGTACCACCCCTCCTCTCTCTCTCTACACCTCACCTCTACACCATGTCCCTGTGTGTCTTACCTGTACACTTATACCTGTACCACCCCTCCTCTCTCTCACTACACCTATCCTCTACACCATGTCCCTGTGTGTCTTACCTGTATACCTGTACCACCCCTCCTCTCTCTTACTACACCTCACCTCTACACCATGTCCCTGTGTGACTCACCTGTACACTTATACCTGTACCACCCCTCCTCTCTCTCACTACACCTATCCTCTACACCATGTCCGTGTGTATCTTACCTGTATACCTGTACCACCCCTCCTCTCTCTCACTACACCTCACCTCTACACCATGTCCCTGTGTGTCTTACCTGTACACTTATACCTGTACCACCCCTCCTCTCTCTCACTACACCTCACCTCTACACCATGTCCCTGTGTGTCTTACCTGTACAATTATACCTGTACCACCCCTCCTCTCTCTCTCTACACCTCACCTCTACATCATGTCCCTGTGTGTCTTACCTGTACACTTATACCTGTACCACCCCTCCTCTCTCACTACACCTCACCTCTACACCATGTCCCTGTGTGTCTTACCTGTACACTTATACCTGTACCACCCCTCCTCTCTCTCACTACACCTCACCTCTACACCATGTCCCTGTGTGTCTTACCTGTATACCTGTACCACCCCTCCTCTCTCTCACTACACCTCACCTCTACACCATGTCCCTGTGTGTCTTACCTGTATACCTGTACCACCCCTCCTCTCTCTCTCTACACCTCACCTCTACACCATGTCCCTGTGTGTCTTACCTGTACACTTATACCTGTACCACCCCTCCTCTCTCTCTACACCTCACCTCTACACCATGTCCCTGTGTGTCTTACCTGTACACTTATACCTGTACCAGCCCTCCTCTCTCACTACACCTCACCTCTACACCATGTCCCTGTGTGTCTTACTTGTACACTTATACCTGTACCACCCCTCCTCTCTTTCACTACACCTCACCTCTACACCATGTCCCTGTGTGTCTTACCTGTATACCTGTACCACCCCTCCTCTCTCTCACTACACCTCACCTGTACACCATGTCCCTGTGTGTCTTACCTGTACACTTATACCTGTACCACCCCTCCTCTCTCTCTCTACACCTCACCTCTACACCATGTCCCTGTGTGTCTTACCTGTACACTTATACCTGTACCACCCCTCCTCTCTCTCACTACACCTCACCTCTACACCATGTCCCTGTGTGTCTTACCTGTACACTTATACCTGTACCATCCCTCCTCTCTCTCACTACACCTCACCTCTACACCATGTCCCTGTGTGTCTTACCTGTACACCTGTACCACCCCTCCTCTCTCTCACCACACCTCACCTCTACACCATGTCCCTGTGTGTCTTACCTGTACACTTATACCTGTACCACCCCTCCTCTCTCTCTACACCTCACCTCTACACCATGTCCCTGTGTGTCTTACCTGTACACTTATACCTGTACCACCCCTCCTCTCTCTCTCTACACCTCACCTCTACACCATGTCCCTGTGTGTCTTACCTGTATACCTGTTCCACCCCTCCTCTCTCACTACACCTCACCTCTACACCATGTCCCTGTGTGTCTTACCTGTACACCTGTACCACCCCTCATCTCTCTCTACACCTCACCTCTACACCATGTCCCTGTGTATCTTACCTGTACACTTATACCTGTACCACCCCTCCCCTCTCTCACTACACCTCACCTCTACACCATGTCCCTGTGTGTCTTACCTGTATACCTGTACCACCCCTCCTCTCTCTCTCTACACCTCACCTCTACACCATGTCCCTGTGTGTCTTATCTGTACACTTATACCTGTACCACCCCTCCTCTCTCTCTCTACCCCTGGCCTTTACACCATGTCCCTGTGTGTCTTATCTGTACACTTATACCTGTTCCACCCCTCCTCTCTCTCTCTACCCCTGACCTCTACACCATGTCCCTGTGTGTCTTATCTGTACACTTATACCTGTACCACCCCTCCTCTCTCTCTCTACACCTCACCTCTACACCATGTCCCTGTGTGTCTTACCTGTATACCTGTACCACCCCTCCTCTCTCTCTCTACACCTCACCTCTACACCATGTCCCTGTGTGTCTTACCTGTATACCTGTACCACCCCTCCTCTCTCTCACTACACCTCACCTCTACACCATGTCCCTTTGTGTCTTACCTGTACACTTATACCTGTCCCACCCCTCCTCTCTCACTACACCTCACCTCTACACCATGTCCCTGTGTGACTCACCTGTACACTTATACCTGTACCACCCCTCCTCTCTCTCACTACACCTCACCTCTACACCATGTCCCTGTGTGTCTTACCTGTACACTTATACCTGTACCACCCCTCCTCTCTCACTACACCTCACCTCTACACCATGTCCCTGTGTGTATTACCTGTACACCTGTACCACCCCTCCTCTCTCTCTCTACACCTCACCTCTACACCATGTCCCTGTGTGTCTTACCTGTACACTTATACCTGTACCACCCCTCCTCATTCACTACACCTCACCTCTACACCATGTCCCTGTCTGTATTACCTGTACACCTGTACCACCCCTTCTCTCTCTCTACACCTCACCTCTACACCATGTCCCTGTGTGCCTTACCTTTACACTTATACCTGTACCACCCCTCCTCTCTCTCACTACACCTCACCTCTACACCATGTCCCTGTGTGTCTTACCTGTACACTTATACCTGTACCACCCCTCCTCTCTCTCTACACCTCACCTCTACACCATGTCCCTGTGTGTCTTACCTGTACACTTATACCTGTACCACCCCTCCTCTCTCTCTCTACACCTCACCTCTACACCATGTCCCTGTGTGCCTTACCTCTACACTTATACCTGTACCATCCCTCCTCTCTCTCTCTACACCTCACCTCTACACCATGTCCCTGTGTGTCTTACCTGTACACCTGTACCACCCCTCCTCTGTCTCTCTACACCTCACCTCTACACCATGTCCCTGTGTGTCTTACCTGTACACTTATACCTGTACCACCCCTCCTCTCTCTCACTACACCTCACCTCTACACCATGTCCCTGTGTGTCTTACCTGTATACCTGTACCACCCCTCCTCTCTCTCACTACACCTCACCTCTACACCATGTCCCTGTGTGTCTTACCTGTATACCTGTACCACCCCTCCTCTCTCTCTCTACACCTCACCTCTACACCATGTCCCTGTGTGTCTTACCTGTACACTTATACCTGTACCACCCCTCCTCTCTCTCTACACCTCACCTCTACACCATGTCCCTGTGTGTCTTACCTGTACACTTATACCTGTACCAGCCCTCCTCTCTCACTACACCTCACCTCTACACCATGTCCCTGTGTGTCTTACCTGTACACTTATACCTGTACCACCCCTCCTCTCTTTCACTACACCTCACCTCTACACCATGTCCCTGTGTGTCTTACCTGTATACCTGTACCACCCCTCCTCTCTCTCACTACACCTCACCTGTACACCATGTCCCTGTGTGTCTTACCTGTACACTTATACCTGTACCACCCCTCCTCTCTCTCTCTACACCTCACCTCTACACCATGTCCCTGTGTGTCTTACCTGTACACTTATACCTGTACCACCCCTCCTCTCTCTCACTACACCTCACCTCTACACCATGTCCCTGTGTGTCTTACCTGTACACTTATACCTGTACCATCCCTCCTCTCTCTCACTACACCTCACCTCTACACCATGTCCCTGTGTGTCTTACCTGTACACTTATACCTGTACCACCCCTCCTCTCTCTCTACACCTCACCTCTACACCATGTCCCTGTGTGTCTTACCTGTAGACTTATACCTGTACCACCCCTCCTCTCTCTCTCTACACCTCACCTCTACACCATGTCCCTGTGTGCCTTACCTCTACACTTATACCTGTACCATCCCTCCTCTCTCTCTCTACACCTCACCTCTACACCATGTCCCTGTGTGTCTAACCTGTACACCTGTACCACCCCTCCTCTGTCTAACTACACCTCACCTCTACACCATGTCCCTGTGTGTCTTACCTGTACACTTATACCTGTACCACCCCTCCTCTCTCTCACTACACCTCACCTCTACACCATGTCCCTGTGTGTCTTACCTGTACACTTATACCTGTAACACCCCTCCTCTCTCTCTCTACACCTCACCTCTACACCATGTCCCTGTGTGTCTTACCTGTATACCTGTACCACCCCTCCTCTCTCTCTCTACACCTCACCTCTACACCATGTCCCTGTGTGTCTTACCTGTACACTTATACCTGTACCACCCCTCCTCTCTCTCACTACACCTATCCTCTACACCATGTCCCTGTGTGTCTTACCTGTATACCTGTACCACCCCTCCTCTCTCTTACTACACCTCACCTCTACACCATGTCCCTGTGTGACTCACCTGTACACTTATACCTGTACCACCCCTCCTCTCTCTCACTACACCTATCCTCTACACCATGTCCGTGTGTATCTTACCTGTATACCTGTACCACCCCTCCTCTCTCTCACTACACCTCACCTCTACACCATGTCCCTGTGTGTCTTACCTGTACACTTATACCTGTACCACCCCTCCTCTCTCTCACTACACCTCACCTCTACACCATGTCCCTGTGTGTCTTACCTGTACACTTATACCTGTACCACCCCTCCTCTCTCTCTCTACACCTCACCTCTACATCATGTCCCTGTGTGTCTTACCTGTACACTTATACCTGTACCACCCCTCCTCTCTCACTACACCTCACCTCTACACCATGTCCCTGTGTGTCTTACCTGTACACTTATACCTGTACCACCCCTCCTCTCTCTCACTACACCTCACCTCTACACCATGTCCCTGTGTGTCTTACCTGTATACCTGTACCACCCCTCCTCTCTCTCACTACACCTCACCTCTACACCATGTCCCTGTGTGTCTTACCTGTATACCTGTACCACCCCTCCTCTCTCTCTCTACACCTCACCTCTACACCATGTCCCTGTGTGTCTTACCTGTACACTTATACCTGTACCACCCCTCCTCTCTCTCTACACCTCACCTCTACACCATGTCCCTGTGTGTCTTACCTGTACACTTATACCTGTACCACCCCTCCTCTCTCACTACACCTCACCTCTACACCATGTCCCTGTGTGTCTTACCTGTACACTTATACCTGTACCACCCCTCCTCTCTTTCACTACACCTCACCTCTACACCATGTCCCTGTGTGTCTTACCTGTATACCTGTACCACCCCTCCTCTCTCTCACTACACCTCACCTGTACACCATGTCCCTGTGTGTCTTACCTGTACACTTATACCTGTACCACCCCTCCTCTCTCTCTCTACACCTCACCTCTACACCATGTCCCTGTGTGTCTTACCTGTACACTTATACCTGTACCACCCCTCCTCTCTCTCACTACACCTCACCTCTACACCATGTCCCTGTGTGTCTTACCTGTACACTTATACCTGTACCATCCCTCCTCTCTCTCACTACACCTCACCTCTACACCATGTCCCTGTGTGTCTTACCTGTACACCTGTACCACCCCTCCTCTCTCTCACCACACCTCACCTCTACACCATGTCCCTGTGTGTCTTACCTGTACACTTATACCTGTACCACCCCTCCTCTCTCTCTACACCTCACCTCTACACCATGTCCCTGTGTGTCTTACCTGTACACTTATACCTGTACCACCCCTCCTCTCTCTCTCTACACCTCACCTCTACACCATGTCCCTGTGTGTCTTACCTGTATACCTGTTCCACCCCTCCTCTCTCACTACACCTCACCTCTACACCATGTCCCTGTGTGTCTTACCTGTACACCTGTACCACCCCTCATCTCTCTCTACACCTCACCTCTACACCATGTCCCTGTGTATCTTACCTGTACACTTATACCTGTACCACCCCTCCCCTCTCTCACTACACCTCACCTCTACACCATGTCCCTGTGTGTCTTACCTGTATACCTGTACCACCCCTCCTCTCTCTCTCTACACCTCACCTCTACACCATGTCCCTGTGTGTCTTATCTGTACACTTATACCTGTACCACCCCTCCTCTCTCTCTCTACCCCTGGCCTTTACACCATGTCCCTGTGTGTCTTATCTGTACACTTATACCTGTTCCACCCCTCCTCTCTCTCTCTACCCCTGACCTCTACACCATGTCCCTGTGTGTCTTATCTGTACACTTATACCTGTACCACCCCTCCTCTCTCTCTCTACACCTCACCTCTACACCATGTCCCTGTGTGTCTTACCTGTATACCTGTACCACCCCTCCTCTCTCTCTCTACACCTCACCTCTACACCATGTCCCTGTGTGTCTTACCTGTATACCTGTACCACCCCTCCTCTCTCTCACTACACCTCACCTCTACACCATGTCCCTTTGTGTCTTACCTGTACACTTATACCTGTCCCACCCCTCCTCTCTCACTACACCTCACCTCTACACCATGTCCCTGTGTGACTCACCTGTACACTTATACCTGTACCACCCCTCCTCTCTCTCACTACACCTCACCTCTACACCATGTCCCTGTGTGTCTTACCTGTACACTTATACCTGTACCACCCCTCCTCTCTCACTACACCTCACCTCTACACCATGTCCCTGTGTGTATTACCTGTACACCTGTACCACCCCTCCTCTCTCTCTCTACACCTCACCTCTACACCATGTCCCTGTGTGTCTTACCTGTACACTTATACCTGTACCACCCCTCCTCATTCACTACACCTCACCTCTACACCATGTCCCTGTCTGTATTACCTGTACACCTGTACCACCCCTTCTCTCTCTCTACACCTCACCTCTACACCATGTCCCTGTGTGCCTTACCTTTACACTTATACCTGTACCACCCCTCCTCTCTCTCACTACACCTCACCTCTACACCATGTCCCTGTGTGTCTTACCTGTACACTTATACCTGTACCACCCCTCCTCTCTCTCTACACCTCACCTCTACACCATGTCCCTGTGTGTCTTACCTGTACACTTATACCTGTACCACCCCTCCTCTCTCTCTCTACACCTCACCTCTACACCATGTCCCTGTGTGCCTTACCTCTACACTTATACCTGTACCATCCCTCCTCTCTCTCTCTACACCTCACCTCTACACCATGTCCCTGTGTGTCTTACCTGTACACCTGTACCACCCCTCCTCTGTCTAACTACACCTCACCTCTACACCATGTCCCTGTGTGTCTTACCTGTACACTTATACCTGTACCACCCCTCCTCTCTCTCACTACACCTCACCTCTACACCATGTCCCTGTGTGTCTTACCTGTATACCTGTACCACCCCTCCTCTCTCTCACTACACCTCACCTGTACACCATGTCCCTGTGTGTCTTACCTGTACACTTATACCTGTACCACCCCTCCTCTCTCTCTCTACACCTCACCTCTACACCATGTCCCTGTGTGTCTTACCTGTACACTTATACCTGTACCACCCCTCCTCTCTCTCACTACACCTCACCTCTACACCATGTCCCTGTGTGTCTTACCTGTACACTTATACCTGTACCATCCCTCCTCTCTCTCACTACACCTCACCTCTACACCATGTCCCTGTGTGTCTTACCTGTACACCTGTACCACCCCTCCTCTCTCTCACCACACCTCACCTCTACACCATGTCCCTGTGTGTCTTACCTGTACACTTATACCTGTACCACCCCTCCTCTCTCTCTACACCTCACCTCTACACCATGTCCCTGTGTGTCTTACCTGTACACTTATACCTGTACCACCCCTCCTCTCTCTCTCTACACCTCACCTCTACACCATGTCCCTGTGTGTCTTACCTGTATACCTGTTCCACCCCTCCTCTCTCACTACACCTCACCTCTACACCATGTCCCTGTGTGTCTTACCTGTACACCTGTACCACCCCTCATCTCTCTCTACACCTCACCTCTACACCATGTCCCTGTGTATCTTACCTGTACACTTATACCTGTACCACCCCTCCCCTCTCTCACTACACCTCACCTCTACACCATGTCCCTGTGTGTCTTACCTGTATACCTGTACCACCCCTCCTCTCTCTCTCTACACCTCACCTCTACACCATGTCCCTGTGTGTCTTATCTGTACACTTATACCTGTACCACCCCTCCTCTCTCTCTCTACCCCTGGCCTTTACACCATGTCCCTGTGTGTCTTATCTGTACACTTATACCTGTTCCACCCCTCCTCTCTCTCTCTACCCCTGACCTCTACACCATGTCCCTGTGTGTCTTATCTGTACACTTATACCTGTACCACCCCTCCTCTCTCTCTCTACACCTCACCTCTACACCAAGTCCCTGTGTTTTACCTGTATACCTGTACCACCCCTCCTCTCTCTCTACACCTCACCTCTACACCATGTCCCTGTGTGTCTTACCTGTATACCTGTACCACCCCTCCTCTCTCTCTCTACACCTCACCTCTACACCATGTCCCTGTGTGTCTTACCTGTACACTTATACCTGTAACACCCCTCCTCTCTCTCTCTACACCTCACCTCTACACCATGTCCCTGTGTCTTACCTGTACACTTATACCTGTACCATCCCCTCCTCTCTCTCTACACCTCACCTCTACACCAAGTCCCTGTGTGTCTTACCTGTACACTTATACCTGTACCACCCCTCCTCTCTCTCTCTCTACACCTCACCTCTACACCATGTCCCTGTGTGTCTTACCTGTATACCTGTACCACCCCTCCTCTCTCTCACTACACTTCACCTCTACACCATGTCCCTGTGTGTCTTACCTGTACACTTATACCTGTACCACCCCTCCTCTCTCTCACTACACCTATCCTCTACACCATGTCCCTGTGTGTCTTACCTGTACACTTATACCTGTACCACCCCTCCTCTCTCTCACTACACCTCACCTCTACACCATGTCCCTGTGTGTCTTACCTGTACACTTATACCTGTACCACCCCTCCTCTCTCTCTCTACACCTCACCTCTACACCATGTCCCTGTGTGTCTTACCTGTATACCTGTACCACCCCTCCTCTCTTTCTCTACACCTCACCTCTACACCATGTCCCTGTGTGTCTGACCTGTACACTTATACCTGTACCACCCCTCCTCTCTCTCACTACACCTCACCTCTACACCATGTCCCTGTGTGTCTTACCTGTATACTTATACCTGTACCACCCCTCCTCTCTCTCACTACACCTCACCTCTACACCATGTCCCTGTGTGTCTTACCTGTATACCTGTACCACCCCTCCTCTCTCTCACTACACCTCACCTGTACACCATGTCCCTGTGTGTCTTCCCTGTACACTTATACCTGTACCACCCCTCCTCTCTCTCACTACACCTCACCTGTACACCATGTCCCTGTGTGTCTTACCTGTATACCTGTACCACCCCTCCTCTCTCTCACTACACCTCACCTGTACACCATGTCCCTGTGTGTCTTACCTGTACACCTGTACCACCCCTCCTCTCTCTCACTACACCTCACCTGTACACCATGTCCCTGTGTGTCTTCCCTGTACACTTATACCTGTACCACCCCTCCTCTCTCTCACCACACCTCACCTCTACACCATGTCCCTGTGTGTCTTACCTGTACACTTATACCTGTACCATCCCTCCTCTCTCACTACACCTCACCTCTACACCATGTCCCTGTGTGTCTTACCTGTACACTTATACCTGTACCACCCCTCCTCTCTCTCTCTACACCTCACCTCTACACCATGTCCCTGTGTGTCTTACCTGTACACTTATACCTGTACCACCCCTCCTCTCTCTCTACACCTCACCTCTACACCATGTCCCTGTGTGTCTTCCCTGTACACTTATACCTGTACCACCCCTCCTCTCTCTCAACACCTCACCTCTACACCATGTCCCTGTGTGTCTTACCTGTACACTTATACCTGTACCACCCCTCCTCTCTCTCTACACCTCACCTCTACACCATGTCCCTGTGTGTCTTACCTGTACACTTATACCTGTACCATCCCTCCTCTCTCTCTACACCTCACCTCTACACCATGTCCCTGTTTGTCTTACCTGTACACTTATACCTGTACCATCCCTCCTCTCTCTCTACACCTCACCTCTACACCATGTCCCTGTGTGTCTTACCTGTACACTTATACCTGTACCACCCCTCCTCTCTCTCACTACACCTCACCTCTACACCATGTCCCTGTGTGTCTTACCTGTATAACTGTACCACCCCTTCTCTCTCTCTCTTCACCTCACCTCTACACCATGTCCCTGTGTGTCTTACCTGTACACTTATACCTGTACCACCCCTTCTCTCTCTCACTACACCTCACCTCTACACCATGTCCCTGTGTGTCTTACCTGTATACCTGTACCACCCCTCCTCTCTCTCACTACACTTCACCTCTACACGATGTCCCTGTATGTCTTACCTGTACACTTATACCTGTACCACCCCTCCTCTCTCTCTTCACCTCACCTCTACACCATGTCCCTGTGTGTCTTACCTGTACACTTATACCTGTACCACCCCTCCTCTCTCACCACACCTCACCTCTACACCATGTCCCTGTGTGTCTTACCTGTATACCTGTACCACCCCTCCTCTCTCTCACTACACCTCACCTCTACACCATGTCCCTGTGTGTCTTACCTGTACACTTATACCTGTACCACCCCTCCTCTCTCACTACACCTCACCTCTACACCATGTCCCTGTGTGTCTTACCTGTACACTTATACCTGTACCACCCCTCCTCTCTCTCACCACACCTCACCTCTACACCATGTCCCTGTGTGTCTTACCTGTATACTTATACCTGTACCACCCCTCCTCTCTCACTACACCTCACCTCTACACCATGTCCCTGTGTGTCTTACCTGTATACCTGTACCACCCCTCCTCTCTCACTACACCTCACCTCTACATCATGTCCCTGTGTGTCTTACCTGTACACTTATACCTGTACCACCCCTCCTCTCTCTCACTACACCTTACCTCTACACCATGTCCCTGTGTGTCTTACCTGTACACTTATACCTGTACCACCCCTCCTCTCTCTCACTACACCTCACCTCTACACCATGTCCCTGTGTGTCTTACCTGTACACTTATACCTGTACCACCCCTCCTCTCTCTCACTACACCTTACCTCTACACCATGTCCCTGTGTGTCTTACCTGTACACTTACACCTGTACCACCCCTCCTCTCTCTCACTACACCTTACCTCTACACCATGTCCCTGTGTGTCTTACCTGTACACTTATACCTGTACCACCCCTCCTCTCTCTCACTACACCTATCCTCTACACCATGTCCCTGTGTGTCTTACCTGTATACCTGTACCACCCCTCCTCTCTCTCTCTACACCTCACCTCTACACGATGTCCCTGTGTGTCTTACCTGTACACTTATACCTGTACCACCCCTCCTCTCTCTCACTACACCTCACCTCTACACCATGTCCCTGTGTGTCTTACCTGTATACCTGTACCACCCCTCCTCTCTCTCTCTACACCTCACCTCTACACGATGTCCCTGTGTGTCCTACCTGTACACCTGAATCCCCCCTCCTCTGTCAGAGTAAGGACTTTAACAGGCGATCTATGTGTTAGATGTGGTGGGATGTAACGACTCCCTCTCAGCTCGTTCCCTTTAACAGACCTGTGGACACAAGACAGCTTAATGAGGAAAGGCCAGGGCCAAGTATATCACACAGATCTAGACCAAAGAGCCACCTCAGCAACTCGGTTTCTTCTCCAAGGAACCGTTTCATAAGTAACTTTGGACAATAAACTGATAGTAGCGAGATCGATAACGGAAATTTATACAAGAACTCTATTATAAGGAAGGTGAAAATAAAAATCAAGATAAACAATTTGATGTTATATACTAATGAAAAACAACGTCGGAAATGAATGAATAAAGAACACCATGGTTTGCGGCTGCCTGTCCACAAAACCATCGTTTATTGTCTCTATCCACAGCCCTGAACCTCAAACAAAACCAACCAGAGATTAAAGAAGAAACCAACAAGTTCTGGTCAAAGTCGTCGTTCTCCACGAGTTTAATGCGGAGTGATATGAACGAGGCGACAGCCGAGTGAATATCATGTAGCATTCAAATGAGTTGGAGAATGACTTCTTTGACCAAAACGAGTTACTTTCTGTATTTGTCTCACCCCTGTACACGCTAAAAGAACAGACAACACACAGGATACAGACCATGGAAAACGGACTGCAGTACTTGTAGGGGCATGGTGAACGAGTTCCCTATGTTAAGCCTATGTGACATTTATTCCAGGGGTGAGATAAATGGATCATTCTCAGTCATTCTCCCCCACAGCCGTTTGGCCCCAAACGCATTGGTCCCTAAAGGCATTGGGTCTCAAAGGCCGAGAGTTGCCTACAGAGAGTTTACATCGCCACAGAGCCTCAGAGCCTCCAGTTACCGTGTGGCTGTCTCATGTACGAGACTGACCTGTTAATAGACGTATTGCATGTTGAGTGGAGCACCAAAACGAGGCTGGATACCGTCTGGGAAGTCATATCAGATATATATCATAAATAACAGGGGAGCTAGCGCCGATCCCTGCTCTACGCCGAGCGCAGGGCCACTGCAGATATAGACACATCTGTGGTTTGTTAGAGTTCCCGGAACGGTGTAGTTAACAAGGAGTAAGCCATTTCTCATTTTCCCAGCGTACAATAAAATGTCATCTGGGAATCTATGTATGGCTGGGATTTGTCGTATAAATCAGTATCTGGTCCAGTATTTGGTATTTACTGCAATTAATGCATACTGAATGGTATACATAGACAATAATCGATGGTTTTGTGGACAGGCGGCCGTAAACCATGAGAGGTTGACGCGTAGTAATACACGAGCGCTAGCGAGTGTATTACGACGTCAACCTCGAGTGGTTTACAGAGCCGCCTGTCCACAAAACCATCGTTTGTTGTATTTAATATCCATCTTCTCCAATGAATTGAACCCAGTTATTGCCATATCAAAAGGTACAACAATAGGGACTATTTCTTTGCTCTATAGCGCAAAGGGACTATTTTCCCCGCATACCATGGTTTTGAGGCCGTATACCACAGGTTTGAATCCGTATACCACAGTTATGGTATCTGACAGGTTTTATATAATGGGTCATGGTTTACTGAGTCCCCATACATTTTCAATGGGGGCTTTGTATACGATGGATAATAGATATGATACCACAGTATTATTATGTTCCAATTTCTCTATTAGGGAAACAGATGTGCATTTTCCCTTGGCCTAACTAATCTTGCTATCTCTGTGTGACACTCTACAAGGGGTGTCCTTTAGTTACGATCAACACAGTCACGAAAACACAGAGCTACCCTTATAGTGCGATATCTTGATGTATCGCCTGTCTGTCCATGGCTAGCTGTCATTGCAGTAACACCAGCGATAAAGTTTGTAATGGGACAAAATTTTGGAGTCAAATATTTAAAATAACATCCATATATGCTGATAGTAACACTGGTGGAGAACTCCTAAGATACCAAGTGCGATCTCCCACTAGCGAAAAAACCACTAGACCTGGGACCTGTTTCACTAGTTTCGTGACATGTCTAGATGGTGTCTAGATGGTGTGTCCGGTTCCTGTAATATACCTTTTAGTTTTTCTGTAGTTATAGGAAGGCATTATATTCTGATACAACTTTATCAGAGGTAAAGCGTTACAGTGATAAGAGATTAGATAAATGGTTTTTTGTAGAAGATGGAGCCTTGTATGTTTTAACTTTTTTCGCTGTGATTTGGTCGAGGCTAAATTCCGTTAAAACGTGGATTTCAATCTGGAATCTGGCAGTGCTGACACAAATGTTCTAAATGAGATTTGTTTTTTTTGCAGATGGCCCTTCCCCTGCTGAAGTCCCGACATTGGCTGAACTTCAGCCTGAAGTCAGGAACCTGTCCAGGCAATTTGACAGCAGCATGTCACCTGTAGTGAACCAGGTGAGTTTTTACTGAACCGACGAGAAATAGCTCTAGTCATACATATCACCCTCACCCTGCCCCACAACTGCAGGCGTCAGTCCTGGGGAGTTACCAGGGACCTGTTTCACTAGTTTCGTGACATGTCTAGATGGCGTCTAGATGGTGTGTCCGGTTTCATAAGAACTAGACATTAGACTTTGTTTTGTCCGTTCTTGCTTGCACTGTTGGTGCTGCTTTCCATGACTGTCTAACAATTTTGTCACAAAACTAGTGAAACAGGTCCATGATGTGTAGATTTGTCTAATTCTTATGTTTGGGGTCTGTCTTTACCTGAGGGCAGCTACTTGTGGTGTCACAAAACTAGACAACCCCAATGTCTGTATGGTGTCACAGACATGTCACGAAACTAGTGAAACAGGTCCCTGATGTGTAGATTTGTCTAATTCTTATGTTAGGGGCAGCTACTTGTGTTGTCACAAAACTAGACAACCCCAATGTCTGTATGGTGTCACAGACATGTCACGAAACTAGTGAAACAGGTCCCTGATGTGTAGATTTGTCTAATTCTTATGTTAGGGGCAGCTACTTGTGTTGTCACGAAACTAGACAACCCCAATGTCTGTAGGGTGTCACAGACATGTCACAAACCTAGTGAAACAGGGAACTGTTTCAAAACGTGGGTTAAGTCTATGGTTTTGAAACAGCTCCCTGGTCCCTGACTGAATCCATCCAGGGACTGTTTACTACATGAAGAGTGATCTCTCCGTGTGTGCTGTGAGAAGAGTCCCTATGTGGTTCTCTTTGAATGAGCCAGGTCTGTCCTTTCTAATGGCAGTCACAAGAATGGGTCTTTGTAATATCCTCTCTGTGTGTTTAATAAAACTCTCCTAATCCTGACTTTCATCCGCCACACTCTCCCTCTGTAACCCTCCTCAAGCAGGCCTTAATAATAAAAACTACCGGTCTACTATAAACTTATTTATAACCTCAATGATCTTTGTCTCATGAAAACTAGTATAATGAGATGTTTGAATTCAACTATTATTACCTTATTGTAAC
Organism: Alentia gelatinosa; assembly: GCA_950022655.1. Taxonomy (NCBI): domain Eukaryota; kingdom Metazoa; phylum Annelida; class Polychaeta; order Phyllodocida; family Polynoidae; genus Alentia; species Alentia gelatinosa. Next base: position 2,116,018 of record OX465581.1, on the reverse strand, counting down.
CCATCCCAGTTTCTTGAGATTCTGTTAAATGTTGTATCTACCTCAGGGGCTTGTGTCTCACTGACCTTTGACCATGTTCAGGTCGCTGTACGCGGGTATCATAACACTGATTATCCCCTCTTCATTCTGACCATCAGAGTGGGGTTATTTATTGTGGGTTTTTTTATTAAGATCAATCCAGATTCTGTTACAACAGATCTTCCATCTGGAGGAAGAAAAGTGGAAGATTGTTAGAATCAGAGATCAGTTCATGTTGTGTTGATTAAAGGCATATCTGACAATTTACCTTCTAAAGTAAAATCCCTGTTAATGTCCTGAAAATTGAATATGATGTTCTCCAAGTGTTGTAGAGCATATAGTGGTTTTAAAAAATGGGGGTCACCATGCAGGTTTTTGATTTAGAGGTGAATATCATAACATTATCGAGGAGAAAGGGCACGGAACAATCTACCAGAGGGGGTACAGAAATCACCGAGCAAAGCTGTTTTCAAGCATGCAATCTCTACACTAGAGATACTCTGATCACTGAGCGTATATCTCCCCATCCCCATATCGTCATCTCACCACATCCAATAATCCTGTTTGAATATCGCCTGAAGACTAAACTTTATTTAAAATACTATATCACACTATGATATGTAGTAGTCTTCAGTAGATTATGTAAGTAACTGGATTTGTTAGATTATATATTATACATATCCTATTTATCATGTAAAATAGTGAATATTCAAGTAATCTCCAGAATTGCACTCGTCAGGACCGTCCTACGCTGTAATGGAAGACAGCCTATCCTAGGTGAATTACTTTGCTAATAAAAAGAAAAAAAATTAAAAATTATAATAGGTTATATAGAAATTCTAAAAGGTTGTATTTCACATAGTAGAACCCATGTTATTTTCTTCAGACTTTCACAGAATATAGTGAATGTGCCAGACTACACAATTAAGTTTTTAAACTAGAGGCCACTATCATTGTCTTTTTTTAGAACGGAATAAATATTTATGTACATTCCCTGTGGAAAGCAAACAAACAAAAAGGTGCCTGTAGGGTTAAGTCAAACTAAACAAAATATTATATTTTACTCATTTGGCATTAAAATAAATAACAACAAAACAGATCATCACCAATATTGACCAAAAAAACACCAGATGGCACCACTGTGAATTGTAGGATACGCCTTTAAGTGACTCACATACAAACTGGACCACAGAGTGAGTTCAGCAACTTGGTTTGATTTCCAGGACACCAACCTGCCTATCAAACCCGCAAGAGGGATTGGAGGTGGGGGGATTTCCCCAGAATTGTGCGTACATACTTGACCTCACTGACAACCACAGACATTCAGGTACACGTGACAACTTAGCGTTGAGATCTTTGTGTCGCCCCCTAGTGTCTAGATTGACATACTATCCTGTTATTTTTTGACCGACCACCGCTAGGTGGACACATAGTCGCATCAGAGAATTGTTGATTTCGGATAACATGGATGTATCAAAAAAGTATGGCTTTATTATGATAATTCAGTATTTGTAATAAATGAAATATACCAGGGCCCTCTAATTATAAAGAACCCATTTATTTGGTGATTTAACCTTCAATGGTCTTTGAACAGTAAAACCTGTGGATCATGGACTTCCCTCTAGTCACTCCAGTCTATTTTAAAGTCTTTTAAATCTTATTTAATTTTCTCTGATTTTATTGGCGAAGGGAACATTAAATTTAGGAATTTTGGATCATAATTCTGTTCGGTATCGAATTACAAGATCTTAAACCCATTCCATTTATTTTAGTATTTAGGGTAATTGTCTGATCAGAAATTAATTCACTGACATTTAATGACACTGGCTAAATAGTTATACACTGCTATATACAATAGTGGAAGCTTTAGGGTTTTGTGCCTTTGCTAAGTATCGAAAGTCTTTCTCAAATAGATATATTTTTAAAACTTAAAATATATGTTATCTTTCGTTCGGTTCCATCGAAATACTTATCGACCGGTCTTTTTTTTATCATTTCTATCAGCATTAAACGTAAAATACAAGTCATCGACGGGAACACTTATTTTATTGTTTATTGTGTGAAAAATGTGATTGATTAACGAACCGGTATTTCGTCGAGTGAGACATGTGTTATAAAGAAACACATGTACACGGTGTTAAGATGCTGCCACATTCACATGAACACGGTGTTAAGATGCTGCCACATTCACATGAACAGTGATGCTAGTCATGTTTAGAACGGGAAAAATGGAAATCAAATATAGAAAAGGGAATGACCATGCTCAGAGCTGTGAGATGTGTGAATATAGATCAGTTAATGGGGAATCCCTCACTTCCTGATATTAAAAAGATTGATACCTTTTGGTGGCCTCTCGGTTGTGTGCCACCGGGGTTCAGTCGAGCTATGGCCGGGTGCAGCCGACTTGTCGATATTGGGGATTTTTTATTTCTATTAATATGATAAACATCTTGAAATTGAATAATTGATAATATATTTTCATTTGCATTCCTGCACAAGAAGTTTTTTTTAATCCACACATAAGTATCTAGCTTCATTCGGGACAAAGATGGTTTTCTTTACTACATTCATTGCCCAATCTTTAGTCAAGTACTACTTACATTCTCTATATACACACGTACAGACCTAATGGGGGAGGTTCCACTTAGCCAATGTACTGCTTCCGGTAAGTGACGTCAACCACCATGAAAATATCACCAATGTTGTGCACAGTAGACTAGAAATGTGACAAGTGCTACAAATAATAATAAAACACTAGTACACTTCACGTCTTATCGCCAAGTGACTGTGGCACAAAATAAACATCACTTTCCGGAAACAGTTGAAATAGCATGGTATAGTGGAAACTGAGCCATTCAATGACGAAAACAAACGGTAAGTTGTCCCTATTTATCATACCATCTCTACCTGAGAGTGTAACACCGCCATACGTTCAAGCATAATCATAGATTAACAAATATAACTTCAGATTGGAATTGTCGCTACGCGTAATATGTCCAACTGTTAGCTGGCTACAGTTTTCTCTGTGTTTCCGATGTCCTTTATTTGCTCGCTATTGTCTGGCACCTCGTCGGGCGTTGTATCGAATGGATCTTTAGTGTCTGTGTCGTCCTTGTCATCTTTGTCGTGGTCGTAGAGTTCGGGGTACTGCGACATACACTCCTGCATCTCTTTGAATTTGTCGTAACACTCTGCGCCCTTCATCTCCTCCTGGCTGTAGTGGAAACACGAGAAGGCTTCGCGAAACTCGACCCCGCAGGGACCGGTCGCCATGCCACCCAGACATGGGCACGACCAGTTTATGTCGCCATTATCCAGAATTAATCCTGTCAACACACAAAGGATTGTCTTTAACAACAGAATGAACTACTATTAACTATTTAGTCAATGACATATATCATTGCAATCTCCAATCTGTGCTTAAATTGTTAAGTACTACTTGAAATATAAAAAAGTTAAGGTAAATTACCTATTCATGGAAGAACTATGTACTAGACAGAATGAATGACGATTCATTTTTAAAAACTTTTCTTAATTTTAAGAAAATCACGCACGATTCTTGTCTCAAAAGCTGTGACATTGAAATATACAATAAATATAAACAACTTTATTGTAGAACAGAAATAAATTCGGATTTGATTGTGGCTAGAAGTAGCCGCCGACGAATAGCCTTTGATATTTTTTCCCCTTAAATGAGACACTCATGCCTCCCAGCACCAAGTTTCCTCAATATAGGTTTTTTTAATAGGTTTTAAAAATCAAACTAAGTTTTTACAGGTTTTCCAAGGCCAAAAACATAGGCTTTTATAGGTTTTTAGGGTTTACATATTCAGCATGATGGAGTTAAAATAAAGAGAATCGCTTATCTTCAGTTCATGATTTCTAGAATGTTTTACCTAGTACTAATTTACAGGATGTCAGGATGTCTGGCTCATAAGGTTTCCAACAGGTAAGCCAGACTGGCTAGAAGTCATACGAACTGATGATTGTTAAACACTTTTAAGATTTCTTGAATACACTGATAATCTAGATTTCTTATTTGACAATCTGACTTTGTGTTAAGTTAACTTCTAAAATTATGTGCATAAATCAATCTGCATGCAAGGAAAAAATAAAGGTTTTTATAGGTTTTATAGTTTACATTAATAAAATAAAGGTTCAAGAATTGAAATGTAGGTTTTTATAGGTTTTAAAGGTTTCACTGGGAGGCATAGACACTATACCCTGAATGGGACACTTGGTATAAGGGACACCCATGGAAATGGGTCATCCACAATGTTAAGATTTTTGTGAATAATAAACTTCGATTTGCACATAGATGTATTAATTTTAGAGTTTTACAAAAGACGTACCCGGCTCCTCCTCCTCGTCCTCCGCCAACGACGCCGTGCTGGGTTTGTCGTCGTCTTCTTTGGTAAGGAATATTATTTTATCTTTACCATTCACTCCTAAAACAAGAAAGGCAACTTTTAGTTAACAATCAGCAGCTATAGTGACAAGATGTTTGAGTTGTTTCGTCGCCAGCACGCTTGGGACACTAAGTAATTCTGACGATACGCTTCGTTTTCACAAGATAGCCTGATGGTCGCCTCAAACACTAGGCTTGCTTTCATGCCGTTGTTTGTGACAATTAAACTCGATTGTAAAATTCCCATGATCTAGTTACACCTTGTTAGCTACAAGACATTGGAGTTTCTACGTCAATTCGAGACACAGTTCTTACATCAAATTTAAGTGGTGTTGCAACAAAGCATCAGTCACCTTCCGAAAACCAACGTGTGCTGGCGAAAAAGTGTAGTGTCCAGATACCAAAGGATGTAACACTTAGTAAAAGGGGATACATACACTCCATACTGACCAAAAATCATTGCCCTGTACTGTTTGGAAGGGGGGGGGGGGCAACAACGGAAATCAAACATGAAAAGAGGTTTTCCATTCTTTAAATGGGTATCCCACAATCTGGGGTTTCTACTGAAGTCCCACACATACCTGGAACCTTCGGCATCCCACGTTTCATAATAACCAAATCTGATTCAATTTTAGGTGAGCTAGCGAATCAATTATTCATTGTTGATAAGTGCAACTACGAGTATGGGAACTGGCAGTTAAACTCTATCGGTGGATCTGACATGTTAATACAATATTAAACAGGAAACAACAAATATGTCATAATCGTGTTTACCCACGGCTCAGAGACGGGTGAAGGTCGCGTCAACTCAGTCCACTCATGTCACTCGGTCGCCGGTGAACGATAACAGGGGATTTACAGAAAATACCTCGATTCAAAGACAAGTAAGGCTTTACAAAGATCACGACATAGTTCAATACAAACCTTCTTCCTTGCAGTATGACATGTTGAAGGTTATTGCTATGAACTTGGCTAAAGATGACTATGATGGTAATTCCTTGAGGTTTTGCGTCAGATTCGACCTCGACAGGAAAGTAAGCACATGGGGAACGTCCTTCTGAAGCTGGTTCCCGGCGCGCGCTCCTCACCGAGAGGCAAGTACCCGGCGGGTGAGTTCCGTCCTTCTTCACCAGAGGGCGCCACAGAGCGTATCTCCTTCACAAACCGTCAGACGGCGCTCACAGCAGCCTGCCTGCTGTAGGTGGCATGAGCTGAATTCAGACTGAACTTTAGGCCTACTGGAAAACTGGATCTATGTGGTGTTGTAAATCTTTAACAATCACTATATAAATTAGGTATACCTACAGGCGAATGTCTTATTTTACTGACCAGGGCCCTGTTTTTCAGTCGTGACAATTAGAAGTTGAGACCGTTTGAGGGGCAAAGTGTTTTTCAGTTGTGACGATCTTAAGTTCAGGGATCTCAGCCTGAGATGCAATCGTTTGGGGTGATTTAGGTGCTTTTCAGTTGTGGCGATCTCAAGGGATTTCAAGTGAAATTATTTCAAAGGCGGTCTCAACTCGAGACCAGTTGATACTTGTCATAACTTTTTTTACAGATGCTAAAACTTATTTAAATTAGAAAATATTTAGTGCGAAGATTACTAATAAACTGACATACCTATATCCCAAATTTTATAGTTTTTCTGTGTTTTTTTGGACTGTGATAAACATTTGTCTGGATATCTGAAAAATGCAGGCACTGCACCACTCAGGCAACTTGTGTATAACCACGGACTTGGAATATAGGTCCGTGGTATAACCTACCGGTACTGCAATACTCGCTTTTTATTTGTCAAGGTTACTCCATATTTAAAAATAACACCCATTCCAAAAATTAAACATGTCTCAATTATGGAAAACTCAACGAAAAAATATGAAATTTTAGGATTTGATCAAATGGACAGGGACAATTATTCACTGTAAATATGATCTAATTTGAATAAGGATTTGAGGATCAGAACCTCACAGGCTCTATGCCAACTAATCAGGATTCTCACCATATTTTAAGCGATGAGAAAAAAGGCGATACATAGTGGGTAAACAGTTCAAAACAATAGGTACACGATTAGGGTTTTCACCGGTTATACTCAGTGGCTAATTGGGTGATCCATTTGATCAAGGCATAATGTTATACGGGGTGAGATAATATCGTAAAACTGGATGAGTTTTAATCTTGGCCACTGTATGCCATGACTGGAGTTTAGCATAGTGACTTCATGAGGCGAAGCCGAGTGAAGTCCGGAGCCAGAACTCTAGGAGTGGAATGCGGTGGCCAAGATTAAAACGAATCAGGTTTGGATATTATCCTACCCTGTCTCCTCGATTTTTGAATATTATGTGATAACACTTCTGTATGCTACTAGTGGCATATAAGACTCGATATGCCAGTCAGCGTGGCATACGGAAACTCCATGTTAAGCCTATGGGATAAAATCAGAAACCCACTCGATGAAAAGAACTTGGTCCGCACTCCACCTTGTTTGACCGCAGATTAATTCACTCAGCTTCGCTTCGTGGATTACTCTGCAGTCAAACTCGATGGAGTACGGACCAAGCTATTTTCATCTCGTGGGTTTCCTTCTAAATCTGGCTAGATGCGCCGGAAGTCTCTACTCCAAACACTGAGATTCAGTCACATAACTTCATTGATTATTCTGCTGTTATTTCTTGCAACATTTAATGATTTTATCTGAGCTCTTATTTATTCCCCATGCGTTAAAGACGGTAAGAATATCCCATCATGTACCGGACCATGTCAACAAAGTTTGTTCATTTATCCACAGATAGAGTACAATGTACATAAATATATATTTCTTAATACTCCAAATATTTGATAATACATCTTCAGATCTTTCGGATGCTGAACCCATAACATAATTATTGCTCGGGTAATTTAACATTATGTAAATCAACACAAAGTCTCAATCTGGATTTTTTTTAAACAATTTTATTTGATCATTGTTATTTCTACAACAGATTACAGAATGCTACCTGATATAGATATACATGTGTGTCACATTCATTTCACAGTTGCCGCCGCTTCCAATCACAGGGTTCACAACATTCACGCAACGCGGCGCCACACGCCCACCCACCAGCAACAAGTTAACAAGCTCGAGCTGGTTTCTAGTCGCTTTCGTTGTAAATTCAGCACGCTGATAGTCACCTTCCATGCGCCGTGCGCGTCTAGTTTGATGAACCCAGTCAACACCCAATCGCCACTTCCACATCTGTGTTTGTGAGTTTGTGAGTGGATAGAGAGTTAAAATAATCCTCAAATAGCAATGATAATAGCCTGGATGTTAAAACGGAATCTGTCAATAATGCCCCTGTTTTCGGACACGGGTGTGGGTTTTTTAACAGCGGACGGGGGGAACAAGACACGGCACCCCTCACACGTTCTCACAGGCTCTATGCCAACTAATCACGATTCTCACTGCACTTTAAGCAGTGAGAAAAAAGGCGATACATAGTGGGTAAACAGCTCAAAACAATAGGTCCACGATTAGGGGTTTTCACCGGTTATAAGCCATACTTACTGAGAAATCTCACAGCTTAGAGCCGTGAGAAGTGAAGAGGGGGCACGAATCTCACGGTATCTAGTCCCTGCATGAAGCATAAAGGCCGAGGATAGTATTTACAGGCAAGGCTTGCTGGGTGTGTGTTTGTGTTCTTTACCGTTTTCTTTTAACTACGTACATCAATAAAACCAAAGTACGGAGACACTTTGCTGGTGTTTTTAACATAATTAACATGCAGAAGCTAGAGACGAACCTGGTGAAAACAGTGTCCTCAATGTCAAAGTGGTCTTCCTAGGAACCTGGCTAGATGTGCCTGAAGACTCTACTCTAAACCCCGGCACAACTACAATCACTAATCAAATCCACAGAGAAATAATTCCGTATAAAGTAGTCTCAAAACGCGAGGACGGGTTGGCCTGTCAGAGGAAACTTTGCGGTGTAGTGGTGAGGAATTTAAACTAGTTCCGAGTCCGTGTCCAATATCAATGATTGTGGTAGTTTCAAGAGCGGGTTATATGCACGTTTTGCGTCAAAGTGGATAAGGCAGCGCTTACTAAAGACAAACACCCACATCTAGTCAGTTAAAACTCTGTAAGTCCATCCTCTAATACTGCGGCCGTACACTGGGTGTGGGAATCACCATTCAATTCATCTTTGTTACTTCTTGTTCAAAGTTTCATTTTCTGGAGATTGATTTGGGAGTTGGGATCTATACAGAGATGGCGTCGTTAGGTTTACCTCAGTCAAAGTCTTGTAAGAAATGACCGTTTTGGGGCCATCCATAAAGTGCGTACACAAGTATAGGAAGGAAAAATCATGGATGTTTTGCAACAGTTTCTTCTTTAATGTATTGTGTACAAGTTGGGAAGGGGTTGAGGGTAGGGGTTAGAACTGTTCAGAAATGTTGCGTACTTAATAAATGGCCCCCTTCTGACATGACCGGAATGTTAGTCCACCCCAAGGTTTGGTAATCAGGGATAAAGTCACGGAAAAAACAGAGAAATAAAATGTAGAAAGAAACCTGACTGGGCAGTATGATGGCTGAGTAGTAAAACCTGCTCGGAGCTGTGGGGCGGGTACATACAGATCAGTTAAAGACAATCATTCATTTCTGAAAATCAAGATGTCGGCCATTTTAGTGGCCCAATCGTGCACTTGTAGATATCGCGGGAATCTTATAATCATAAAGGACAATTTTTGACTATCAGATATTCATCAGAATACTCGCACCCCAGATAAATAGGATGCAGATCTCTAGAGGAAGTGACTTATATTATTATATACCAGTGGACGTATCACCTACACATACTGCCCACTGTTAACCATGACGTATTTATGACCATACGTCACACTGAGACGTATTGGGCACGACTTACGTCACTAATAAAATTTCACCATTTTTAGGTGTACAAAAACAGGCTGACTGTCTTCGTACGTCAAACTACTTGGAGAAATTATCAATCAGATTTAATATCCCTCGTCCTTCGGTATCGGGATGCATCTAATTGATAATGTCACCGGGTATTTTTGACATACGGCGAGAGTCGGTCAGTTTCTGTATACTACGTAGCATCCCTGCACGAATCACTGCCTCTGGGAGTAACAATAAAAGCTGGGCCGCGTCACTCGGCCTCCGAGCTCGATTTACATGCCGCTACAGAACATTACTCGGTTAATCAAAAGCAAAATCTCGTATCAGTCTTTTCCTATATTACCTTTTTTTTTTAGTATAATCTTGGACATGAATAAAACCGCCAGAAGCAACCACACCAAGAGAACGACTATACAGATTCCCAAATTAGTCAGTTTTTTTTCTTTCCACGTGGGGGGAAAGTCAATGTATATTATTAAAAAAAAATCATTGTTTAAATGTTTAATAGCATGCAAGCTGCTGTGATATTGTGTAAAATGTGAGCTTTCTGTAAAGTCCTTCCTTCATAGTGGAACTCTCCTCACGAAACAATGGAGGGGAAAAAACACGTTAGGCAGTGGCGCGCCCTGTCGGCAGGCGCCTGAACTAGACAATCTAAGATTTACAACTGTACACACTTTGTCTCATGGTCAATGATTATCTTAGTACTCCACGCTGGGTTAATAACAGAACTTGTCACGGGAAATATTACAGATATTGTTTGTACACACATATAAATATAAATACTCCCCCTTTTCCTCGGGGGGTGTTTTGGGGTCGCAGTGACTTCTACACTTATTCGTATTCCACGGGGGTGGCGTACAGGCCTCCCGTATTTCATGACGTTTTTATGTGATCCGTTTTACGCAAACAACTTAACAATAACTTATAAAGTTCACAATGATCGCTACAAAAATATATTGCCACTTGTTACAGCAATCACTGCACAAGCCTACAGACAAGGTACTTTTATGACGAGGTGATATATTAGTATACTCCATTGGACGACACATAGATATATACGCTATTGGGGAAATGATCATTTTTTTCAGAATTCAAATCACCAATTGGAGGCTTGATTGAAGGTAATCTCTGAATTTCAACACATGAGTGGATTCAAAATTGAGCGTGGGAGGGTTTTAATTACTTGTTATAAAATCAAAACCCGAGCTCACATTGATTTAATCTAAAAGATCCTCTTTATCGTACAATGAAGAAAATGACAATGTTGCGTGGCACGGTCTCTCACAATTGCTGATATAAAAACCACGATAAGCCAAAGCTGCTGGCAACGAGGCGACGAGAGCGAGTCAAAGTCAACTTACGGAAACGGCAGATACCTGTTCACAAAACATCACTTTACGCGACACACAGTCAGGCCGTCAACCAAGTGTGGTTTGAGAATATAAGCCTCATTCACAAAGCGTGGAAATTCATATAATCAATTCTCACCAGGACTCATTGTAATTTATTTCGCATTTATAACAGAAACAATCATGGTATAGTGCCACTCAGTACAATAGTGACAGACCAAATTTTAGCCACAAATCTCAAACGGCGTAAACATCAATGCCTCGTTTTTAGTTGTCTTCGAAAGTACTGTTTCGCGAATGATTATCTACTGTTTCGGTCAGTTCACTTTGGCTCGCAAACCCCTCTTTTCAGTGATCATGATACAAGGTGGGGGTTTCAAACTGCATACTCATAACAGAAAATCTGGCATTTTGTAGCCACGGCCCACTCTCTATATATGTATATATATATATATATATTTATCTATATATATCTTCATCTCTATATGTATAAATAACGCGTGAACCGGCCCTTCGTAACAACAGAGTGAGGATCTGCAGTTATACGACTGTCCCGAACCCTCCCCGAACATGACCCGCTTCGCATGACTGACTTTACTTAACCGTGGGGTGTGCATGCTGGGTGCCCACTGGGGCGTGGATTCAAAGAGTCAGACAGGGGTGTGGGTGGGGTGTGTGCGGAATTTTCGTTTTCCCTATCAAATTATGTGCACGTATTTACAAGTAGGACTGAGTCCATGGGGAGGACCGAAGGGGGTAGTAGGGCGGTCATGCTCCACTGCACTCTCCTAGCGCGTGTTAAGAACGATGGCGAGAGGTGGACAGGTGCACACTGGTACCATGTACACGATGACTAGGGGCAGGCGACAGTGGTGGGGCGGAACTATATCCCTGGGGATCTGGCGGTGAGGAAAAAGGTTTTTAGTTTGTAAATACAGAAGAAACTCAATATGAAGACAACACGCCGAAGCGTAAGCAACGCAAGAGGTGGGAAACCGTGGAGGGTGTTCAAAGTCTGCCACGAACGGGCTCGAAAAGTGAGGGTTGCGCCCGAAACAGGGGGTAAAACCCTCGTAAGAGGCGAAGGGGGAGAGTTTTGCTGGGTCTCTTGTCAGATGAGTGAGATTTAACAATTTTATGAATATAGAAAAAGGGAAACAAACTACAAAACTTCCTCCCCTTCATCCAGGTCCCTCAGAAATCTCCGAACAAGATCCCTCAAAAAATCTCCACTCTTCGCTCTTCTTGTCATAAAAGTTAAAAATCTCGTCAATTCTTGCTCCCCATCGTGGCAGTCTTTTTCAACCCTTTTTACACTTTTTAACGGTAAACAATGCTCAATGGCCAAACCATGCACAATCCTTTCGCTCGCTCGGTTTCACATCGGGCTCGTCACATTAACAAATAAACTCTTCCCAATTTGTTTCTCTTTTCTGGAATGTTTCATAAATCACTTATTTTCCTTCCATCGCTGTCCTCGCCACGTGATGACGTCACACGCCGCGTTTCCTCGGTGACGTTGCACACGGAGTGTTGCAGTCTGTGTGAAGTAGTAGTCGTAGTTATAGAGTGTGAACATGGGATGTCGCCGTGTCCCCCTAGCGGGCAGGCGGGCATATCGCAGTGCCACCTGGTGGGGGCCCACCATGCCCCTGGTGGCGGAGAGAAGAGGGGGCTGGGAGGGCGGCTGAACGCACGTCGCCAGAGGTCCTCACCGCGCACACTGTCAAACTGCACCATGGCTCAAAGTCTCGACCGCCAAACGCACCTGAAAAAAGCAAATTAAATCTCATTTAGGATCCATTATATATATGGGACGAGGCTAGATCTGAGTCTGTTCTAGTTTGCAAAAAAAAAAAAAAATTAAAAAAAAAAAATCATTTAGAATCCATTGAATAAAAATGATTTGTGACAAGTAGAATTTAATCTGATAAATTAGGGATGTCAGTTGATGTCTAGAAAAAAAAAGTGGAAATATTTTCCATGTGTAATTTGCTGCTTCAGAGTAACTGAGAAAACGCGGAAAACTTGTCAGTGTCAATATGATGATCTCCAAGTGTTGTGGAACAGATATCTAACTCAAAAATCGACTAGTTTTTGACTAAGGGTGTGTGGGGCATTTTAGTTTTAGCTTTAGTTTCTTCATTGCATCTCTCGTTTGCCCGAGTTTTTCAGATACAATTCAAACTCGGTGGGATACGAGCTCTGACCCTAAACTCTCATAGTTTCCTCTTTAGGAAGAACCACAGCATGTTGTCTAGTTCTAGTTCACGTTCGACCCACTAGATGGCGGCAGTGTTTGGGTAAGATCTAGTTCAAGAGGTTCTGACTGTTTAGCGGTTCAGACAGTCAGAGAGCAGTCCCATAGACCCTTAGGTTAACAGGTCGACCAGATTGGTAAAGCTCAGCTCAGCAGGCGTTTTGATTGTAAATAGAGGTAGCACCTTTCTAATTGTGTTGTAGACAGCTTCATTCTGAACAGTGTCATTTGTATTGTATTTCTGAATGTGTGATTTTTTTTGTATCAGGGATGTCAGTTGAGGTCAGAAAAAAAGTGGAAATTTACTGCCTAGGTGAGATTGAGAAAATTTGGAAAATACATCAAAGTTGCCATGGAATGGGGCTGAGGGTCTGTGGGGAAGTTTAATCACTGTTTTATCAGCGTGAGTGAGGCTCAATTTATACCATCTTTGATTCATACAAGAAAAATAATTTCCTACATAGTGCCATAAATAGGTCCTGAAACCTTCTGGTGGAGAAACGTATTTATGGCATCAAAAAGCTGAGAGTGGCATCCCTACGGACTCAGTAACCACGTTGTTATTACATACCTAAATATCATGGAAAAAAACCCATTTATGTACTTATTTCATGTACCTATTGACCCGAACATTCACTGCGAGCACAGTGTACCCGAACATTCACTACAGGCACAGTGCGCCCGAACATTCACTAAGGGCACAGTGTACCCGAACATTCACTACAGGCACAGTGCGCCCGAACATTCACTACGGGCACAGTGTACCCGAACATTCACTACAGGCACAGTGCGCCAGAACATTCACTACGGGCACAGTGTACCCGAACATTCACTACGGGCACAGTGTGCCTGAACATTCACTACGGGCACAGTGTGCCTGAACATTCACTACGGGCACAGTGCGCCCGAACATTCACTACGGGCACAGTGTGCCTGAACATTCACTACGGACACAGTGCGCCCGAACATTCACTATGGGCACAGTGCGCCCGAACATTCAGTTCCTGCAGGTACTGATCAGAAAAACTGGCACGTGATATGATGACTGAGGAGTCTTTATATACAAGTGGTCTGTGTTTCTGCGTGTTACGAGGCTGTCACTAGCGACTCGTCCTGTACGTGTTTACTGTCCGTGTGACAGCTCCACAGAACGCTGATAACCACAGTCCCCCACATGGGGCTCTATCTACACACTGACACACACGTTTACCGCCAGCAGTAGACTTGCCCAAGTCTGTGACGATAGACTTTTAACGAAGAATGAAATTGTTTTTTTAAATACAAATCTATTGTACTTAAGACATGGCGAAAGACTACTCTCAATTTTTTCTCCTTTTTTTTCTTCTTCCAAATTTGAATTTATTACCAGATATTGATGCCTACTTCTATTTAGAACCATTCTACTCCTATAAACTATAATGTTGGATATGTGTTTTAAACATAGGATTTCTAGTCTTGATATTCCCCCTTCTTAGATTATCAAGACTATTGTTGGAGTCTCCTTTACCCTTTTTCATCACCATGAATTGGTATAAGCCCAGAAATAATATAAATAAGTGTAGTGGATAAGTGCACGACCAGATTTTACAGGATTTATCGCGATTCCTCCAGATGCAGCAAGGTGCAACAAAGCACAGCCCGGCATAAAAATCGTGCTGGTGGAATCAGCCCTTTGGAGGTGTGAAGTATGTGGAGGGCTCGATGAAGGAATCGGAGCCTGAATTCTATTATCACCGATTCGTTGGTCGGAATGAATCAGTAACAATCAGTGTCAAGGTACGATACAGCAACACGACTATGATCAAAGGGTGCCGTCACAGGCCCGGCCTGACCGGCGGGCAGAGGCGGTAATATCCCATGTGCGCGCAACGACCAACAAATATCAGCGGGGCAATAAAATCAGGTCAGCGAAATTGCGTACATCAAAAACAATGTCACTGAATGTCACTGATCTGACAAATTCAATGGCCAGAATCGGATCGGAGAATATCAGCATGTGAATGCCTTAAGGCCATGTTCCACTGTAGCTGATCACGTGGAGATTAGGTGGCGATCATTTGGTCGCTGGCCGCTCGGCACCTAGTCGCCGATAGTGGAGCTGCAGTGGAGCTACGGTCGGCACTCAAACTCCTAGCGGTCTCTAATCAGCCCCCATGTTCTCCTCATGGTCATACATGAGGCAAGAACAATCGGAGAACGGGTGGAGATTGGGTGAAGATTGTTCAGAGACCAACAATCGGCACAATGGAGCACCACCTTTATAGGCTTTATTTATAGGCTTATTTTACAGACTGCGGCCAGTCTAGGCCTGAACGTGCAGCTCGGCACGTACTCAGGGGCTCGGCACGTACTTAGGGCCTGGCCCCTCCCTCACTACACCGACACATGTAGACCAGGACATGTGCCGGGGCCATGTGGTCGGACTGTGAACCCTCACGTAATTACGGCCTAAAGCGAGCCTAATCAAGCCTAATCGCCCTCACATGGCCTCAGTTCAGCTGACACTCTTCTATAACTCAATAATCCAGTCTGACGCTTTCCTAATCATGGGTTTCTTGTTTATAGACTTTATCTAATGTTATCATAAAGCAACACTAAATCTAATAAATTTACCGCACATTTTTGTTATATATTTTGATTTAAAATACGGGGCGAAAAGCACTTCAGATCCCAACCGATGCTACCTTGATAATGACAAGAACTCGTCAATCCAAACCGTTGCTATGCGATCTCTATGTGTCCAGTATCATAAAGAACAATGCAGCATAACAACCACCCCTCACAACAACAACATGGTATTGATGTGGGCGCTCTCCAATCGTAATTCGGATCGGATGGCAAAAAAAAAGAAGTTTCATATTTTGGGCATTGCTCTTTATATTCTTCAAATCTTTACATGTGCTCATAATTCAACCTCCTTTCTTCAGCAGCCTGTTCCTCTTGATACTTAATATATCCACAGTCTCATATTCAATATATCTACATAACATTAATATCTAAATGTTAACCTTCATATTTCTCTCACATATATGTGTTCAGTCTACTGCTCTCATCGACTTGTCTTTTTCATCAGATATCTCTTTTTTGCTCCCCACATTGTTGTTTTCGTTGCTCGGCGTCCGCATTTCCGCGGCTGACCAATCAGGGACCGCGTGACGTCACGGGAGAGTGCATTCTGATCACGTGATCACGTGCGGTTTGCAAAACGCTCTTCTCGGTAGCAAAGTTGGTAGCATTGTGCGATCTAAGTGGTCTTGGTCTAGATTTTTTTGGTTATTTTTTGAGCGGAGTAGTCCTTGAGTGTTGAGTGCTGTGATTCCTGCGACACAGTAACAACAACAACATCTCGACCCCAAGGAGGAAGAAATACCAGTGATTCTCCGAGTCATCCTCCGATCCGGCCTGGAAGTAGGTGGCGCTGCGAACCGCCTTGGCGGCCATTTTGGAGACACACCTCTGCAGTGCTAAGCCTATGGGCCGTTTTGACGTCCATTTATGATACTTTTTAAAGTGTGAGGATGTTTTAAGTACTTCTGAAGAATTTCTCCTGACAAAATCAGACTTCCCTCGCAATTTCAGATCAAATAACTATGTGGTAGCCCTAGTTAGACTACAAACGCGATATCAACAAATCGTCGAAACAAGCGATTTTCTTTGAGTTGGCACATTTAAATTATGTCTGAATAGTGTAAATAATCCTGTTTTAACTATTACATGTACAGAATGCACAAGAGAATGTCGATTAATACAATTTTTTTCGCCATTTTAGACTCTGACAGCGCTTTGTATTCACCAGGCAAGATGGTGGATCGCTCCGTTGTCAGGTAAATTAGTATGATTTGGAGGGTATTTTGAACCGGAAGTGTCAAGTCGGATCGGAGAATCTGGTGACTTCCGGTTTGAAATACCCTCTGAATTCCCTTAACAACGGATATGTCCGCCATCTTGCTGGTGACAACAAATTGCTGTCAGAGTGTAAAATAGTGGAAGACTCTAATAATCTACTTTATAATCTGTAATTTACACATGTAATAGTTGAAATAAGGTTATTTACACTATCCAGACATGATTTAAACGTGCCAACTGGAAGAAAATCGTTGTTTTGACGATTTGTTGACATCGCGTTCGGAGGCTAAACTGAGGCCATCACGTAATCATTTGATCTGTAACTGCCAGAGAGGTCTGGTTTTTTTTTCAAGAGATTGGCTTGAGGGTTACTTAACACATCCCCACATATCAAATAATATCAGAAATGAACGTTTGAATTCGCCATAGGCTAAACGAAGGGGGTTCGATGCGCCACCAACTTCCAGGTTGACTCGACGAATTATGGTCCTAGCAAAGTAGACTAGGCCACATCGAAAATAAAGTGTATTCACACAAATCTATTTTGATTCATCATTATCGTGATTGTTTCCCATTTTCTATTAAACCACAATAAATACACTGGTCCGCTGTGCCTGAAGGACACAGTACACACAGGGCAGAGCAGAGAAGGTACAGGCGGGCCTGCCTCCTACACTGGTCCGCTGTGCCTGAAGGACACAGTACACACAGGGCAGAGCAGAGAAGGTACAGGCGGGCCGTCCACCTCCTACACTGGTCCGCTGTGCCTGAAGGACACAGTACACACAGGGCAGAGCGGAGAAGGTACAGGCGGGCCTGCCTCCTACACTGGTCCGCTGTGCCTGAAGGACACAGTACACACAGGGCAGAGCGGAGAAGGTACAGGCGGGCCGTCCACCTCCTACACTGGTCCGCTGTGCCTGAAGGACACAGTACACACAGGGCAGAGCGGAGAAGGTACAGGCGGGCCGTCCGCCTCCTACACTGGTCCGCTGTGCCTGAAGGACACAGTACACACAGAGCGGAGCGGAGAAGGTACAGGCGGGCCGTCCGCCTCCTACACTGGTCCACTGTGCCCGTACGTGGAGTGTAGGTACACACACAGCGGAGACGGTACAGGCGGGCCGTCCTCCTCCTACACTGGTCCGCTGTGCCCGTACGTGGAGTGTAGGTACACACACAGCGGAGAAGGTACAGGCGGGCCGTCCGCCTCCTACACTGGTCCACTGTGCCCGTACGTGGAGTGTAGGTACACACACAGCGGAGACGGTACAGGCGGGCCGTCCTCCTCCTACACTGGTCCGCTGTGCCCGTACGTGGAGTGTAGGTACACACACAGCGGAGAAGGTACAGGCGGGCCGTCCTCCTCCTACACTGGTCCGCTGTGCCCGTACGTGGAGTGTAGGTACACACACAGCGGAGAAGGTACAGGCGGGCCGTCCGCCTCCTACACTGGTCCGCTGTGCCCGTACGTGGAGTGTAGGTACACACACAGCGGAGACGGTACAGGCGGGCCGTCCTCCTCCTACACTGGTCCGCTGTGCCCGTACGTGGAGTGTAGGTGCACACACAGCGGAGACGGTACAGGCGGGCCGTCCTCCTCCTACACTGGTCCGCTGTGCCCGTACGTGGAGTGTAGGTGCACACACAGCGGAGACGGTACAGGCGGGCCGTGTTGTAGGGTGCTGGTATGAGGTGTTGGTGGCGGATCCTGTCTGGGCAGATCCTAATCGTGTGGCTGGGCGCTAACCCCCCCTCCCCCCCCCCCCTCTCTACCAGCATGCTCACTGAGTCACCCCAGGCGCCCACCAGACGTGTGTACAGCGACTCGCTGACCGTGAGGCCCGCACGACACCCAGCACCACCACATACTGTTCACACCCAATCCTCAAATTGAATTATGACAAAGGATACGGGTTGCTATGTGGCGGCCAACTCCACCGCGTTTCTATGAAGCCAGCTTCAGTTTTCGCTGAGTAGAAAAGAAGATCTGTATTCTCTGATTCTGAATTTGTCGGATCAGTGATAGTCAATGAAATATTTTTTTATATTATCCTTTTTTTTAAATTCCTTTTTTTTTAGAATTCCATTTTACAACCATAACATTTGTCGTATGGTAGACGATCGTCCATATATGCACTTAATTGACCCGATTTTATTGCGTACATGTGGGATATGACCCAAGTCTGTTCATGGCCCGCACCCAGCTAGGCCCAGCATGCAGCGGCACCCTTTGATCACAGTCAGGTCGTGGTACGCGGGTATTGTAACACCGATTGACCCTACTTCATTCTGACCATTGAATCAGGGATCAGTATTGATATCTAAGATATCCCCATACCAATATTCTCCGATCCCATTATTTTGGATTAAATTGTCGATCCACTAATTCAGTGCTATTTTTTTGTGATATTTAGACTTCATCGACCCGATTTTATTGCCCCACCTATGCTGATTGCTCATTATTCACATATGGGATATAACTGATTCTGTTCACTCCGTAACCCAGCTGGGCCCAGCCCGCAGCAGCACCCTTTGATCACAGTCATATCGTATCATACATCGCACCGCTTGTTACCGCTTCATTCTGACCCATCAGAATCAGTGATTAGTGAGAATCGGAGATGGACGCAGACAGGTTTTACGGCTCGTGAGCTACCCTGGCCACCTGCGACTAACTCCTCTCTGACCCATGAGATGAGATGAGTGAGTTAGTGCGGAGCTCAACTGTAATCTGTCACCCCAACCTCACTCTGTCCTAGATTCCCGCACTTTGATGATGATTTGCCTGCAGCACTCAGCCGTCAGCTGACACACTATGTCATATTATTATTTTTTTTATTTTTTTCATATTATTACTCAGGGATGTCAGTTCGGGTCAGAAGGAAAAAAGAAAAGGAAATAATTTTCAAGTGGAATTTGCTGCCACAAAAACATGGGAAACTTCTGATGTTGGCAACAGCGTGAGGAGGTTTAACCCACTGTTTTATTAGCAAGAATGAGGTAGAATCAATATCATTTTTGTTTTACATATAAAAAAAAAAATTATAGACTGAAAATGAAAACAAGCATTTCCAAGTAAAAGTGGAAAACTGCCATCTCTGGACCAACATGAAATCATGGTCTAGTCTACGTGTAAGAGAACACCTCAACCTCACATCGGCCCAGATTCCTGATATTTGATGAGGACTTGACCCTCCACCTTCACCACTCTTAAACCATCTGACACACTTTTATTTTATTATTTATTTTATTGGGGTTAGACCTTTCTGCCTCTTTCTTTGAATACATAATTTGTTGTAATTATCATATTTCTGACACTTTATATAGTGATTTTGATACTGATTTGATGTTTTTTTAGGTGAGATTTGGCTGGCGGTGGTGTGAGCCGTGTGTGAGGTCCACGATCTAGTGCAGTATGCGGGATCACAACTACAGGCTCGACTTGTCCAAGTCTGTGATTATGGACATTATTATTTTATTTTTATTTTCATTGGGACAATCTTCAGAGGCTGGCTGGTGTGAGTGAATCTCCCAAATCTATTAAGAAATAAAACTTACAATATTTGGACTAACGCCTGACAGGCCCAGGGGTCCTGGTGAGGAGGTATGGAGTAGGTGGAGGGGTAGGTATAGGGTACAGGGACAGGAGCCAGTCTACTACAGGCTTAACACTGGCACCGCCGAGAATTACGTCAGGTTTCTGCGTATCCCCCCCCCCCGTCCCCCCCCCCCCCCCCCCGTCCCCGGGTCTGTCTGTGGGGCGGTGGGGATGCAGGTTGACCTTTGAGCAGGGTGCAGTTTTCTGACTAGATCTCTTTTTACTTTCTAGCTTCTGTTATCTGTATATTCATGTGTATGTGTCATATATATATATATATATATATATATATATATATATATATATATATATATATATACACACATATACACGTACATATATATATATATATGTATATCTTCATATCTTCATGTATATACAAAAGGAATATATTCATGTATATACATATATTATATCCATAAGATACATACAAATTCTCTCAAAATGTGCATGCTCAAGTGTCAAAACATGAAAAACAAATCGTTTAAAAATTGTTTTCTAACCACGAAGTTTCTTGACGGAATGAAAGAAAATCTACAAACAACTGAAATACAAATCGACCGAAAGTTCAAGGGTTTTCTCCCCGACTTTTGGAGAAATTGATCTCATCATTACGGGATAAGATAAAACATACATCCTCTTTCTGTTAACTAGATTGTGTTTGTTATACGGAGTTGCATATCTTTATGCGCGTAATTATTTGGAGGGTTCGACTAGTATTCAATTAATAATACCCAATACTGAGAGGGATTTGAGTCACTCAAACCCTACATGATGAGGAAACTAGACCCAGATTTATAAAAAATGTCTATTAAATACTGCCCGCTGCTAGGGGTGCAATAATAATAATGTTCGTGCCCGCTGTGACTGCGACTTTGTATATCATTAAAATGGCGAATTTTCACCAATTAAAGGTATATAATAATAAGCAAACGTCCTCACTGTAGACGAAACGGTTCCTGTTCGAGGTCAGTCGTCGATTTCATACTGCCTGACGCCATAGGCTTTTCCTAATAATACACACTTAACCCCAGAAGAGAAAGGTACCAAAGTACTCATACACACATTTAAAGTAGACAAACAACAACAACAGTGTAGGCCAGATACAGGGGCATCGAGGCACTAAGTCACGATGAGTCACTTTCCCAGTACTCCAGTAAATACGTCAGATTAAACAACTCAGCGGGGGATGCACCTCTCTCCGCTAGACACGATCCCCGCGAGTGAGAGAGTGAGTGTGAGAGTGAGTGAGTGAGTGAGTGAGTGAGTGAGTGAGTGAGTGAGTGAGTGAGTGTGAGAGTGAGAGAGTGAGTTTGAGAGTGAGAGAGAGTGAGTGTGAGAGTGAGTGTCCCAGTACTCCAGTAAATACGTCAGATTAAACAACTCACGAGGGGACGCACCTCTCTCCGCTAGACACGATCCCCGAGAGTGTGAGAGTGTGAGAGAGTGAGTGAGTGTGAGAGTGTGTCAGTGTGAGAGTGAGTGTGAGAGTGAGTGTGAGAGTGAGTGAGTGAGTGAGTGTGAGAGTGTGAGTGAGTGTCCCAGTACTCCAGTAAATACGTCAGATTAAACAACTCACGAGGGGACGCACCTCTCACCGCTAGACACGATCCCCGAGAGTGTGAGAGTGAGAGAGTGTGAGAGTGTGAGTGTGAGAGTGAGTGAGTGAGAGTGTGAGAGTGAGTGAGTGAGAGTGTGAGAGTGAGAGAGTGAGTGTCCCAGTACTCCAGTAAATACGTCAGATTAACTCTTTCAGTCCGAACAATGCCTGGAGGCATTCCCACCCAGGGGACGAGGAATGCCTCCAGGCATTGTTTAATATCATATTTATGTTTATGTGTCATCATCACAAACGTTATGTTTTATGAGAAATAATGAATAGATTTACACCATTTTTTCACAATTAATAAAAAAATACCATGTTCATCATTCTACTCTGTTGGTATTCGATAAGTAACTATAGTTACTTGTATCCAAAGGTTGCTAAGTGACGCCCATATGATAAACAGACACCATACGGCGATAGTCTCGTCCCCTTGGGGTTTATAGAGGTATTATGCCTCGTCCTATAGTGCCTGCGCTCTCCAATCAGGCTCGGACAGAAAGAGTTAAACAACTCAGCGGGGGACGCACCTCTCTCCGCTAGACACGATCCCCGAGAGTGTGAGAGTGAGTGAGTGTGAGAGTGTGAGAGTGTGAGTGTGAGAGTGAGTGAGTGAGAGAGTGAGTGTGAGAGTGTGAGAGTGAGAGTGTGTGAGAGTCCCAGTACTCCAGTAAATACGTCAGATTAAACAACTCACGAGGGGACGCACCTCTCACCGCTAGACACGATCCCCGAGAGTGTGAGAGTGAGTGTGAAAGTGTGAGAGTGAGTGTGAGAGTGAGTGTGAGAGAGTGAGAGAGTGTGAGAGTGAGAGTGTGTGAGAGTCCCAGTACTCCAGTAAATACGTCAGATTAAACAACTCACGAGGGGACGCACCTCTCACCGCTAGACACGATCCCCGAGAGTGTGAGAGTGAGAGAGTGTGAGAGTGAGAGAGTGAGAGTGTGAGAGTGAGAGTCCCAGTACTCCAGTAAATACGTCAGATTAAACAACTCAGCGGGGGACGCACCTCTCTCCGCTAGACACGATCCCCGGGAGTGTGAGAGTGAGTGAGTGTGAGAGTGAGAGTGAGAGTGTGAGTGTGGTTTGTATTTAGGTAAACAATGCCATACTACTTTGTGTTGTACTGGCAACAGTTTATTTCTAATTTTTAGATTGTTGAATAGAAATGCTCAGGAAAAGTAAATCAATATTTCAAGGAAAGAAATTAAGAATAAGTGTGAAAGTGAGCGAGTGTGACAATGAGTGAGTGAGTGACTGTGAGTGTGAGAGTGTGAGTGTGAATGTGACAGTGTGTGAGTGTGACAGTGAGTGTTTTTTGTTGTTATGTCCTACATCCTGTCTCTACATGTAGGTCGGCGCGGTGCTACACAAACCCCCGTGTGTGGTTTGAGTGTGAGTGTAAGTGTGAGTATGTGAGTGTGACAGTGAGTGTTTTTTGTTGTTTTGTCCTACATCCTGTATCTACATGTAGGTCGGCGCGGTGCTACACAAACCCCCGTGTGTGGTTTGAGTGTGAGAGTGAGAGTGAGTGTGAGTGTGAATGTGACAGTGTGTGAGTGTGACAGTGAGTGTTTTTTGTTGTTTTGTCCTACATCCTGTATCTACATGTAGGTCGGCGCGGTGCTACACAAACCCCCGTGTGTGGTTTGAGTGTGAGAGTGAGTGTGAGTGTGAGTGTGAATGTGACAGTGTGTGAGTGTGACAGTGAGTGTTTTTTGTTGTTTTGTCCTACATCCTGTCTCTACATGTAGGTTGGCGCGGTGCTACACAAACCCCCGTGTGTGGTTTGAGTGTGAGTGTGACAGTGAGTGTTTGAGTGTGAGTGTGAGTGTGAGTGTGAGAGTATGTGAGTGTGACAGTGAGTGTTTTTTGTTGTTTTGTCCTACATCCTGTCTCTACATGTAGGTCGGCGCGGTGCTACACAAACCCCCGTGTGTGGTTTGAGTGTGAGTGTGAGTGTGAGTATGTAAGTGTGACAGTGAGTGTTTTTTGTTGTTTTGTCCTACATCCTGTCTCTACATGTAGGTCGGCGCGGTGCTACACAAACCCCCGTGTGTGGTTTGAGTGTGAGAGTGAGAGTGAGTGTGAGTGTGAATGTGACAGTGTGTGAGTGTGACAGTGAGTGTTTTTTGTTGTTTTGTCCTACATCCTGTATCTACATGTAGGTCGGCGCGGTGCTACACAAACCCCCGTGTGTGGTTTGACCCTGTCACTACTACTTCACGTGGAGGGTGTGACCGTAATGCGGTCTATGTCTCATCTACTGTGATAACAACACCCAACATGTGTCCTTTTATTATCCACTTAATACAGTCTCCATACTGAACCTGTGTAATTCACAGGGCAGAGATTACGGAGTCTCCATACTGAACCTAAAGTCAGGGTGTAATTCACTGGGCGGAGATTATGGGTCTCCATACTGAACCTATAGTTAGTGTGTAATTCACAGGGCAGAGATTACGGGTCTCCATACTGAACCTATAGTTAGTGTGTAATTCACTGGGCGGAGATTACGGAGTCTCCATACTGAACCTATAGTCAGGGTGTAATTCACTGGGCGGAGATTACGGGTCTCCATACTGAACCTATAGTCAGGGTGTAATTCACTGGGCGGAGATTACGGGTCTCCATAGGGAGTTGTAATTCACCAGGCGGAGATTATTGAGTCTCCACACTAAACCTAGAAGGAATGTGTAATTCACTGGACGGAGATTACGGAGTCTCATACTGAACCCATAGGGAGTATAATTCGCCATGCAGAGATTGCGGAGTCTCCAAACTAAATCTATAGGGAGTGTGTAATTCACCAGGCTGTGATTACGGAGTCTCCACACTAAACCTAGAGGGAATGTGTAATTCACCGGACGGACATTACGGAGTCTCATACTGAACCCATAGGGAGTATAATTCGCCATGCAGAGATTGCGGAGTCTCCAATCTAAACCTATAGGGAGTGTGTAATTCTCCAAACAGAGATTACGGAGTCTCCATACTGAACCTATAGGGATTGTGTAATCCACTGGACGGTGTGGCTGTAAAAGTGGAGAGTTACGAGCCATGTGGCTGTGTGAGCAGACTGAGCCTATTAGCAGGGTTCATCTCCCTGAGACTCGTTCCCTGCCCGCCCGTCTCACCCCGCGTTGTGTGGCTGTGGAAGAGGAGTGTTAGGAGCTGTGAAAGCAGACAGATCGTTTTAGCGGGGCTCGTCTCCCTGATGCCCGTTCCCTGCCCGTCTCGCCCCGCGTTGATGATCACTGAGTGTCGAGTTACACGGAGACCCCTCTCCCCGCAGGCCGTTAGAACCAGGCTGAGAGCTGCTCCAACATCTCACAGGACACAGCTAGACAGGCGCCAGTCCCTGCCTCCTATGTTTACCTCACCCCTCCTCACTGTGATACAGGCGCCAGTCCCTGCATCCTATGTTTACCTCACCCCTCCTCACCGTGATACTGGCTCCAGTCCCTGTATCCTATGTTTACCTCACCCCTCCTCACTGTGATACAGGCGCCAGTCCCTGCATCCTATGTTTACCTCACCCCTCCTCACCGTGATACTGGCTCCCCGAGAGTGTGAGAGTGAGTGTGAGAGTGTGAGAGTGAGTGTGAGAGTGAGTGTGAGAGAGTCCCTGTATCCTATGGTCAGGCAGGTCAGTTGAGGTCAGGGAAAAAAGTGGAAATAGTTTCATGTGGATTTTTCTGCCTCAGAGAGGTTGAAAAATCTAGGATAATATGTCCTTGTAGGCCATGGCATGGGGCTGTGGGTTTCTGGGGAGTTTTTTTTTATAGCAATTTTTACGGGGATATTGTGTTACACAATCACCGAATTCGGCTATACGGCCGTCCCTCCACTCAGGCCCTTGCCTCCTACTCCTCATTCTAATGGCAGGTGTTAAGCCGAATGGGCAGTGGGTACCATTGTTGTGTAAGTCTTTGGTATGACCTGACCGGGGTTTGAACCCACGACCTCCCATGCTCGAGGCGAACACCCTGACCACTTGGCCACCGAGCCACTGTTTTATTATCGCAAATGAAGTTAAATGAATACTATCTTTGTTTGACTCAAGGGAGAGCAATTACTTATATTGAATATAAAAAAGTGGATTTTCACGGAAAAATGGAAAACTGACATCTCTGTGTGTGTTGACCTCACTACCTACTCCACCCCTCGTCGTAGTGAAACAGGTTTGATTCCTGGGCCTGTCCGGCGTTAGGGGAAGTCCTCATGTTGCAAAGTAGTGTACAACGACTTGAGCAAGTCTAAAGCCCAGCTAGCACCACGTTAACGAATCAGTAACGTGAAGTGAACGTTACGACAGCCGCCAGGTCCCCACCCAAACCAGGCGCAGCTGAATATCAGGGACCTCATTGGGGATGATCAGGGAAAAAGATGTGGGACTATTTTCCATATGGAATTTGCTTGAGAGAAATGGAAAACGGTTGGGGATCCGAGGGGTGGTACTTCTCCATCCCATAATTTCACAGATAGTGTGAAGAAATGTGATTCATATCAATGATTAGCGGAGTAAGTAAACTTACTTCTTCATCCCATAATTTCACCGATTCGTCAATGATTAGCCAAGTTCGTAAACATGGGGGTGACCGTTTTTCATATTTCAGGCCCAGATTGCACTGGTCCATGAGGGTCGCCACAGTTACCAAATACAAAGCGGACTGTCAACTTGTATGTAGGCTTAGCTAGCCCTGGTTCAGGCGGCATTTCCAGGCCTAGGCTGACCTAGGCCCACGTCGACACTGTCGGCCACTCCTATCATAGATATCAATGCCAGCCTCATCATGCTCACTTTCATTTTCTGACTATGATGCGCTCCTTAAGATAGCAGAGAGAGTGATGAATATTGAAAGTACGTATCCCTGTAAATCCGTGCAGTACTATGGAGAAACCAAACAAGAGTTAGTCATGTTGTTGTTTATCGCACGACGGCAAGATCGCGATATTACTGCGCGAGGCGAAGACGAGAGCAGTAATACGCAATCTTGCCGGAGTGCGATGAACAATAACATGACTAACTCGAGTTTGGTTTAGAATTTATCCTACCCCGCCCGTCTAAATTACTTCTACATTAACAAATGACGTCATTTGTCAAGTGTATCCCACTAGAGCGATATTTTTCATTTTTCTGAACTCCAGACCGAATACAGTGACCCAATGTTAAGCCTATGGTGTTTTTTATTAGGGGTAGGATAAAAACAGATACTCAGCTGACAGTTATATCTGATCAGTTGTCCACACACCACTCTGAGTAGTGTGGGAGGCCAGATGAGTGTGAACCGTTTTTCAACCCTTTTCCTCAGAGTTTTTGCCCCCACGCTGACTAACTTAGCGACAGGCCTGACAAGCCTCGATAGTCCTATTTCGCCTCACACGACCTGACAAGCCTAGACACAGGCCTAACAAGCCTAGGCAAGGCCTGTTGGGCCTGAGAAATGCCAGTATAGCTGAACCATGCACTGATCATTGATACCAGTCTCTGAGATAATAAATACACAATGTTACCATGATTTGGATCTGAGTGATCGTATTCTCCGCGTAGTTGAAATAGTATAGTGTCAACTACGCGGAGAATACAGCCACACAGATCCAAATCATGGTTATGTTGTATTTATTGCTCACCTTTCGACTGATTGATAAGAAAACAATCTTGTAAGATTATTAGGAAAACAATCTTGTAAATAATTAGAAATTTGACACAAGCGCAGTTCATATAAAATAGTTTCTTATAATGCCCGTCAGGTGGCCGAAAGAGCTCTTGGGAGAATACGGCTTTCCGTATTCTACTCAGTAGCGATCTTGAGGCTCCATAGGCTTAGCATGGACACTCCGTATCAGGTAGTTAATGAATACATTACCATGATTTGGATCTGCGTGGTCGTATTCTCCGCGTGGTCGATGCGTAGTAAAACTCCGAGTGATGGAGGATTACTACGCGTCAACTACGCGGAGAATACGACCACGCAGATCCACTTTTCGACTAATTATTTCAGCAGACTGACCTTAGAAGAGGCCGCAGTCCTTGAGGTTGTTCTTGATGATGACGTCCGTGACGGCGTCGAACACGAACTGCACGTTGTTGGTGTCGCAGGCGCACGTGAAGTGTGTGTAGATCTCTTTGGTCTCGCGCCGCTTGTTGAGGTTCTCAAACTGCAGCTGGATGTAGGCCGCCGCCTCCTCGTACGTGTTCGCCCCTACACAGAAATAAAAATAAGGTCAATTAATTATATACCAAACAGAAATCACAATAAGGTCAAATTAATTATATACCAAACAGAAAGGCCGCCGCCTCCTCGTACGTGTTCGCCCCTACAGAAATAAAAATAACGTCAATTAATTATATACCAAACAGAAAGGCCGCCGCCTCCTCGTACGTGTTCGCCCCTACACAGAAATAAAAATAACGTCAAATTAATTATATCCCAAACAGAAATATAAATAAGGCCAAATTAATTATATACCAAACAGAAATAAAAATAAGGTCAAATTAATTATATACCAAACAGAAATCACGATAAGGTCAAATTAATTACATACCAAACAGAAATCACAATAAGGTCAATTAATGACATACCAAACAGAAATCACAATAAGGTCAAATTAATTATATACCAAACAGAAATCACGATAAGGTCAATTTAATTATATACCAAACAGAAATCACAATAAGGTCAATTTGATTATATACCAAACAGAAATCACGATAAGGTCAAATTAATTATATACTAAACACAAATCACGATACGGTCAAATTAATTATATACCAAACAGAAATCACGATAAGGTCAATTTAATTATATCCCAAACAGAAATCACGATATGGTCAATTTAATTATATCCCAAACAGAAATCACGATAATGTCAATTTAATTATATACCAAACAGAAATCACGATAAGGTCAATTTAATTATATACCAAACAGAAATCACGATAAGGTCAATTTAATTATATACCAAACAGAAATTAAGATCCGGTCAATTTAATTATATCCCAAACAGAAATCACGATAAGGTCAATTTAATTATATACCAAACAGAAATCACGATAAGGTCAATTTAATTATATACCAAACAGAAATCACGATATCGTCGATTTAATTGTATACCAAACAGAAATCACGATAAGGTCAATTTAATTCTATGGTGGAATCTTAGTCCCCTCGTACATGTTTAACCCTACCAAATGGAAATCAAGATAACGTCAATTTAATTCTATTTGATATAAGTCGGTCCGTATGTTACAGAACTCGCCCCTCGCGAAGTCGGCCCACACTTCAAAGGAGAACTGAATAAACCTGCGGATTCGGAAGATACCTCCAGTCCGGTTTAGGGTTAGGGTTGGGTTACGGGTAGGTTAGGGATAGGGATAGGGATAGGGATCAGGTTCAGGATAGGGATTTCTGTTTGTTTTCTTCCCCCCCCCCCCCCCCCCGAGAATTCTTATTTACCTTTATCTCACCCCTGGTATTTTTTCTCCATAGGATTAACATTGTAAACGCCCATTAGATATTTAGGCAAAATATCCAATGGGGGATTATGTTACAAATGTTAGCCCATTATTCAATGTTAAGGGTGAGATAAATTCAGAAACCCATTCAAGTTTAGTGTCAGAGCTCGATCCCATCTCGTTTGAATCACTGCTGTATAAATATCACCTACAAACGTTTATTATCGGTAAAGATGCCTTTGGAAAAACAAGATGGCCGACTTGCCTACTATAATCTATTTCAGTAGCGCCACACTGGAGTTGTTACGTAACACAAGGGCGTTCAATATAAACGTGTTGGGTTACGCTCACACTCTTAATGAACACATAATAGTTGGCGTGTTTATAAAATACCGGGTTTTTTTTTGTTGACAGGAAGTTTTCATTAACATTGTAGCATTGGCTTTATTCCGGTGTTTCTAACCACAACATCTTCAATACAAAATAAATATCAGCGCTTATAACGAGTTAAACACTACGCATGCGCGGGAACGTGACGTATGCGGTCACGTGACGCTGCAGGATTAAATGTCGTCTGCCGAGACGCAGCACATCAAAGTGAAAAAGATAAAAATAAGAAAAAACCCTTCATCACTTGATGTTAAGTGTCTAAGGGCTCACATGGTGACAGCCAGACGCCGCATGGACTTTACTTTCCTTTCCGCTTCGATTCTAATCGATCCTCCTTGTTAAAACGCCCTCTGGTGTCAGAAGTCTGAGGTATCGATTAGAGGATGACGGAGACGCGCTGAGAGGCGCATGCGTCAAAGAGCCAATAGAGGGCGCCACTTGTCAAGGTCATTGATGAATAGAGGGCGCCACTTGTCAAGTCTATCCATGAATAGAGGGCGCCACTTGTCAAGGTCATCGATGAATAGAGGGCGCCACTTGTCAAGGTCATCGATTTTTTTCCCCGTTTTTGTGTTGTTTGTGGCTCCTTTATTGTTATTTAAAGTGTTTTGATTAATACTGTGAAGGTATTAAGCATCCAGTAACATTTCCTAATTGTAATTTTAATCAAGTATCATTAAAATATATGGCAAATTTTTCCTGTCGTATGGTCATTGGTCGGATGAGACCTGTGTACCACTTCCAGCAGAAATTTTTTTAGTATCATTAAAAGTTTAATTAATATTGCTGGTGTTTTGTGAAATTTACATTTCTTAAAACGTGAATTTCTCTTAAAAAAAACCACCATTAATATAGCACTGAGAAGGTGATTTATCGAAGGAATCCCTGATCCTATGCAGAACGGCACCTTACTTCATAGGTTCTATTCCCTGGCATGGGCTTTGTCCTACCCCTAATAAAAAAAAACCCATAGGCTTAACATATTCAATGAGGCATGGCATCTTATGCAACTATTTATTTAATCTAAAATCGTGGAGACGGGGTAGGATAAATACTAAACAACGCTCAGTGAGAATCCGTTTGGATTTACGCAACTCGGCCCGTACTGCTTCTGTCTTCACACGGTTACCGCCTCGCAAAGATCACTACGCACACAGGGGCCTTGTCGCATGAATCCAGATTGACTCTCACCTAGGTGCGTATTTACTAAATACGTACCTGTGTACTCGGGGAAGCAGACGTTGAGCGGAGACTTCTTGATCTTCTCCTCGAAGAGATCCTTCTTGTTTAAGAAGAGGATGATGGAGGTGTCGGTGAACCACTTGTTGTTGCAGATGGAGTCGAACAGCTTCATGCTCTCCATCATTCGGTTCTACAGCGACAAGACCATCCCGTTAAGTCAGACATTTCATTCTATCCACTCATTTCATCGTACAAACTGACAATTCCTACTTTAAAGGCATATCCCACATTATCATATACACCTGCAGTATATTTGATAATTAGGTACATCTGCTCCCTGTGCAGTATAAATTGTGTACTGAACCCTGTGCAGTACACTGTTATACTGCACACATGTGCTTTGATTTTTAAGATAGAACCATTTATAACATAAGGTAGAAGGATGACACCCGTCCTTAAAGGGTTAATGATTCATTGAAAAGAAAAGAAAAAAAGAGAAAAGCTCTTATTTAGAAAAAAAAATAATTTTTAAATGAAAAAAAATCAATTTTTTTTAAAAGACAAAAAAATATGTACATGTAACTTATTTTCTAGAAGCTCACCATTTCCTGGTCCTCGGCGAGTGTGAGGTCGTATTCGGACATGGCCACGATGAAGATGATCGCAGTGACGCCCTCAAAACAGTGGATCCACTTCTTACGTTCTGACCGCTGTCCGCCCACGTCAAACATCCTGAAACACGAGGAAAAACATGATAAATCAATAAACATCTTGAAACACCAGAAAAAAACAAAATGATTGATAAAAAACAGGGAAAAAAACCAAAATAATTAATAAAAAAAACCAGAAAAAAACAAAAAATTAATAAAAACTAGAAAATAACAAAATCAATAAACATCCTAAAACACCAGAAAAAAACAAAAAATAAATCAACACCAGAAAAGAACACAAAAAATATATAAAAAACAGAAAAAAACAAAATTAATTAACACCTGAAAAAAAAACAAAAAAAATAAGAAAAACCAGAAAAAAAACAAAATAATAAACATCCTGAAAAAACACAAAATTAATAAACATTCTGCCAGCAGAAAAACTCATTAATAAACATCTCCGTGCTTCCTCTCGGGAAGTCCACTTCCTCCTTCCTTTTGTTATTTCCTTCAGTATCTCAAATGGGTTCTTTAATTTGATCATCTCTTCATAAGTACCCGTCTTTTTGGTCTCTTGGAGATCCGTGACGTTGAGTTTTCCGTTAATACTGATTTCCAAGGCTTGGTGTCACATATATTTAACACCTATCACTTGTCACATATATTTAACACGTATCACTTAGGAATATGATTACCGCATAGAACGAGACTCCTCCACCGTTATTTTGGCTGGTCACTGAGGTTCTAATCAGGTTATATTGTACTTGACTTTGCTAAACACTTTCTTACCCATTGAACATGTATGGGGTCACAGTAAACCACTACCCATTGTTTATTAGTGGCCGTAAACCACACCCATGGTTTACAGCTTTTCCAAACCCAATATCGAAATTCTAGGAATGTAAATTATCATTAATGACAATGGATGGGAAATACAACAATAGATGGTTTTTGGACAGTCAGCTCTCGCGATTGGCGACGTAATATTCTCGCTATAGTTCGTGTATTACTACGCGTCAACCTCTCGTGGTTTACGGCCGCCCGTTCACAAAATCATCGATTATTGTCTGTGTAATGAATTGAGCAGCACAAAAATTAAATTGATTTATTTCATTAAATGGGATGTTGTTTTCATATTTCCCTGTTTGGATTATAAAGCATTTTGAAAGATTTTGAAAGAATAACATTTTAAAAACCCACTTTATAATTAAAACAGGGACTTTCTTTTTTTTAAGAAATAGGTCAACCATATTTTGAGGATAGCTCTATTCTCTATGAATTTTCCCGTTTAGATTATAAAGTATCTTATCATATATTTGGAAAGAAAAAACAAAAATCATATTAAATTACAAAAACTAGATTGCTAATCTAATTCTTTTAAAAAGATTGTTAATCTAAACGGGTGCTGCATTGAGAAGTGGCCGTGTTGAGTTTAGCCACTGACGCTGTAGGTGGGGGGCGGTGTGGTTCAGGGAGCTGCCACCAGGGGTGTTTATTGTATAGATAGGTCACGTGACGTACTTGAAGTGGAGGTCCTTGAAGGTGAAGTGCGTCTCGACGATGCCGGTCGTCTTAACACGTGTCCGCAGCACGTCCTGCTCTGTCGGCATGTAGGTGGGTTGTGAGATACGGTCCAGGGCGTTCAGGTAACTAGAAAATACATAAAATAAAACAATGTAGCTGGGTTGTGAGATATGGTCCAGGGCGTTCAGGTAACTGGAAAATACATAAAATAAAACGATGTAGGTGGGTTGTGAGATACGGTCCAGGGCGTTCAGGTAACTGGAAAATACATAAAACAAAACGATGTAGGTGGGTTGTGAGATACGGTCCAGGGCGTTCAGGTAACTGGAAAATACATAAAACAAAACGATGTAGGTGGGTTGTGAGATACGGTCCAGGGCGTTTAGGTAACTGGAAAATACATAAAATAAAACAATGTAGCTGGGTTGTGAGATACGGTCCAGGGCGGTCAGGTAACTAGAAAATAGATAAAATAAAACAATGTAGCTGGGTTGTGAGATACGGTCCTGGGCGTTCAGGTAACTAGAAAATACATAAAATAAAACAATGTAGCTGGGTTGTGAGATACGGTCCAGGGCGTTTAGGTAACTGGAAAATACATAAAACAAAACGATGTAGCTGGGTTGTGAGATACAGTCCAGGGCGTTCAGGTAACTGGAAAATACATAAAATAAAACAATGTAGCTGGGTTGTGAGATACGGTCCAGGGCGTTCAGGTAACTGGAAAATACATAAAATAAAACGATGTAGCTGGGTTGTGAGATACAGTCCAGGGTGTTCAGGTAACTGGAAAATACATAAAATAAAACGATGTAGCTGGGTTGTGAGATACGGTCCAGGGCGTTCAGGTAACTAGAAAATAGATAAAATATAACGATGTAGGTGGGTTGTGAGATACGGTCCAGGGCGTTCAGGTAACTGGAAAATAGATAAAATAAAACGATGTAGCTGGGTTGTGAGATACAGTCCAGGGCGTTCAGGTAACTGGAAAATAGATAAAATAAAACGATGTAGCTGGGTTGTGAGATACGGTCCTGGGCGTTCAGGTAACTGGAAAATAGATAAAATAAAACGATGTAGCTGGGTTGTGAGATATGGTCCAGGGCGTTCAGGTAACTGGAAAATACATAAAATAAAACGATGTAGGTGGGTTGTGAGATACGGTCCAGGGCGTTCAGGTAACTGGAAAATACATAAAATAAAACGATGTAGGTGGGTTGTGAGATACGGTCCAGGGCGTTCAGGTAACTGGAAAATAGATAAAATAAAACGATGTAGCTGGGTTGTGAGATACGGTCCAGGGCGTTCAGGTAACTAGAAAATAGATAAAATATAACGATGTAGCTGGGTTGTGAGATACAGTCCAGGGCGTTCAGGTAACTGGAAAATAGATAAAATAAAACAATGTAGCTGGGTTGTGAGATACGGTCCTGGGCGTTCAGGTAACTGGAAAATAGATAAAATAAAACGATGTAGCTGGGTTGTGAGATACGGTCCTGGGCGTTCAGGTAACTGGAAAATACATAAAATAAAACGATGTAGCTGGGTTGTGAGATACGGTCCAGGGCGTTCAGGTAACTAGAAAATACATAAAATAAAACGATGTAGCTGGGTTGTGAGATACGGTCCTGGGCGTTCAGGTAACTGGAAAATAGATCAAATAAAACAATGTAGCTGGGTTGTGAGATACGGTCCAGGGCGTTCAGGTAACTAGATTATAAAAAATAGACATGCTATTTCAATGAGAATGAAATAAAACTGTGCAGCTCGGTTATGAAATATGGTAACAGCAACCAGATCTTACAGGATTCAGGACGATCCAGCAAGATCTATGCGGCCAGCTACTACGAGACACGGCCCGACTCTGCCAGCCACAAAAATACCGCAAGTGTCCGATCAGCACTTTATCATAAGTTTCCGTAGACACACGTAAGCCTCATTTAAGCAGAACCCACTTCTCTACCTCCCACCACCACGCACATACTCTCATTGTTAAACTGGCTCCACCCTGTTACTCACTGGGAGGTACGTCCTTTGGGTAATAAGTTGTCAGAATGAAGTCATGATTAAATCAAGTAAATCGAGTGAGTAACCCCCCCCCCCCCCGACGCGCGTCCTCCTGACACCGTTCTCAACCCACACTCAGTCAGTCCCAGTCTCTCCGGGATCCCTGCTGCAGTAGATATCCTTTTTTTTTCAGTTGATTTTTATTCTGGAGTTACATTATTTAATATTAGGGTGCTAGGCAGTCCAATGTTCAGTAGGCTCCAGAGCCAATATATCTCTCTAGCATGATATTCATTAAGAAAAATAGATAGAATAAGAAGTAACAGTTGTGATCATTGACATTTCACAGGGCAAGCTCCCTGATGCATCATTGTGGTCAGGTCGTCCATGCCTACAAGCTATACAAGAGAATGTCTTAATCTAGATGGTATATGTACATTATGGGTATCAATATGAGCTATATTATTCCTTATTTTGTAGGTAGGACTTGGCTAGGACAATTCCAGGAAGTGTTAAATATGAGTAACCGCTATGGATTAGATATATATGTTTTGTAGGCAATTTTCCTCCCGTATGCCTTCTAGCAGCCACCACTGCACACTCCTTAATAGGCGGTGTACGGGGGGCAGGTCACGTGACTCTCCAGTGTCACGTGTCACTACTCTGGCCACCAGAGCACACTGATGTGAGCTCTGGTGGAGTCCGATCCGCAGCCACATTGACTGTAGCCTGGAAGCCCGGTCTAGTCACATTATAGGCCAGGTAACGGGTAGCCTGGAAGCCTCGCCTAGTCACACTATAGGCCAGGTAACGGGTAGCCTGGAAGCCCGGCCTAGTCACATTATAGGCCAGGTAACGGGTAGCCTGGAAGCCCGGCCTAGTCACATTATAGGCCAGGTAACGGGTAGCCTGGAAGCCTGGCCTAGTCACATTATAGGCCAGGTAACGGGTAGCCTGGAAGCCTGGCCTAGTCACATTATAGGCCAGGTAACGGGTAGCCTGGAAGCCTGGCCTAGTCACATTATAGGCCAGGTAACGGGTAGCCTGGAAGCCCGGCCTAGTCACATTATAGGCCAGGTAACGGGTAGCCTGGAAGCCTGGCCTAGTTAGACTATAGGCCAGGTAACGGGTTCCATTTTTATGGTGCATTATTGGTAACGCCTCCTGGTTTCCCGGTCATCCGCTAGAGGGCTCGGCGGAACTAGGTCTATGACAAGCGGATACCAGCCAAACCACTATGCTGGTTCCCGGGGTATCTGCTAGTCACAGGTGGGCACCCGCCAAAGTTTAAGGTCGTGCCTGTGAAGGACATAGGAAGCCGTTACCTGTCCCTTATTCCATTAGGGCAGGGAACCAGTCCAGGTAACGGGTTCCATTTTCTTTGGTGCACTATGGGTAACGCCTCCATGCATTTGCATTGTGGGATTGCGCCTGTAGTA
This sequence comes from Alentia gelatinosa, assembly GCA_950022655.1. Lineage (NCBI taxonomy): Eukaryota > Metazoa > Annelida > Polychaeta > Phyllodocida > Polynoidae > Alentia > Alentia gelatinosa. The sequence continues at coordinate 2,079,384 of OX465581.1, read as the reverse complement.
GGGCCACCATTCACCACACGGCGTGTTCATGGCTCAAGGTGGCAGACCTACCACAGAGTAAAAACAGCCTTAGCCTGTTCTCGTGAGAACTGGCGTGACTGACGGCTCAAGGATGTGTGTGAGTGTTACGTAGGAACCCGTTACCAGTTTCATTTGGGCAGGGAACCAGTCTACAGTGACTGTCACTCTGCTACACTGGCAACCAGAGCCACACTATGTTAGCTCTGGTCGGGTTAAATAAGCGGCCGCCTTGACCCAGTAGCGGGACCTGTTATTACTCTCCTACCAGATCTTACACACTGTTTGGAGAGTGTGTTATGTCATAATCTTGAAGCCAATCTTCCTTTTTCTTATTTCCTTTCCTGTGTATTTTTTCAAAATATAATGAACATTGTGTCGTAGCTCAGTGCATAAAGTTGCCAATCCACTCTGCCAGCTGATATTCCGAATACTCTACTCATAATCTCTGCTGGAAGAGTAAGTTTTGTAGCAGCTGCTCATTCTCCTAGCAGATCTTTAAGTGTGCTTGGAGATTGAAGTACTCTCGAAGCTCCTTAATCGTGTTATCTTTTTCTTTGTGTATTTGGGTAATAAGACCAGGAAGTTAGACTTAACTATCAATTAGCTAAGGTAAGCATGTTTTGGAGTAAGTATTTATATAGAACGTGCTGACCATGTTGTACAAGTCACTGAAAGAGATGCTAATTTACGGTTTGTACGGACCGAGGCGTTTACGCCGGGTTCTGTACAAATTATCATCGAGTTCTGTGACTTGAACAAGCATGGTTGGACATTATATATTCACTGTATACCCGAAATATAAAAAAAATTGTTAATTTCATTGGGTTTAACAACCAATAATTAATAAACGTACAGTATTTTTACTTCATTTTGCGAAACGGTGCGTATTTAATTAACAGTATATACGGCATGGGTATATAGTAATTACAGTGTATACGCAACCAGTTTAAAACTCGTTCTCTGCTCTGTGGTATTTGTATCGAGCTCTCTGGTCAGAAAGTGATCGGACCTGACTAACCTTGGAGTGGGATACAGGGGTTGGTGGCCAATCTCAGGTGTCATGTTCCGTACAAGTGTAACCCGATCGTCTTTTATATAAAGCTTTATGTAAGGGCACATAGCTATTGTCTCATGGACGCCGCCATCCTGCCCCCGACGCCAAATTAACCGCCAGGTGGCAGGTGTTGTCATCGATGGAGTGCGCAATAAATAGACAATAATCGATGGTTTTATTATCCACCTAATACAAAGTGTCCAAAGAAAACACTTATGGAGTTTGTATGGACATACCCGGCGCATACGGATATATTGTATGCTCCGGGTGGCGCATACGGAAAAATAGTGCGTACGGGAAAATAGTGCATAATTTAAATGAACTGATATCGATATGCCACTTGCCGAGAAAAGATGGATAATAAATACAATATAGACTGGTTTCAGATAAAAGCGGCCGTATGCTCCTCAGAGTTGACTCTGCGCAATATCCTCGCATACGCTCGGATATTATTACGCGTCAACTTCTCGGAGCATACGGCCGCTTGTAGCTGAAACCAGTAAATATTGAGTATTTATGTACAGGCGGCTGTAAACCACGAGCGGTTGACGCGTAGTAATATACGAGCACTAGTGAGTGTATTACGACGTCAACCTCGAGTGGTTTACAGAGCCGCCTGTCCACAAAACCATCGTTTGTTGCATTTATTATCCATCTTTTCGAATAAATTAAACCGACTAATTGCCATATTAAAGGGTATAACAATAGGGACTATTTCTTTGGTCTACAGCACAAAGGGACTATTTTTCCCGTATTCCATGGTTTTGAGCCTGTATACCACAGTTATTAATCTGTATACCACAGTTATGATAACTTAATACCATCTTCGTTTTAACCACAAAGAAAACCAACAAAAAAAACTTGGTTAACTTGAAATAAAAACAGGAATTTCCACGAAAATTGGAAAACTACCATCTGTTATATATAACCAGGCATATCCAGGAAAAGTCCATTCACCGGTCTCAAACCTCACACACAGGGGTCAGGAAAAGGTCACCCACGGACCCAATTAAGTTCTTGAACAATCGGTGTATTTATGAGCTATTAATAGCACGACCTCATCAGTTATAAAAGTCCTGACACCAGACCCAGTAAACAGATATATGTTAGAGAGTTAAAAACGGCTACTTGACTTGATCAACCACACTCAACTACACCGATCATGTGTGATCATACAATTATCTATAATTTATTCTGGCTCGATGTGTGAAGTGGAGAATTGGTAAGTGGTCTATTGGTCTGATTAATTCACACTGAATGGTAGTCTTGCCCAGTCTGGGGAAAATGTTATTGTAACACTTTTGTTGACCCAGTAAATGAGATAAAAAAAGAATTTAATTTCTTTTCTTTTTTTTAAACTGTGACAGAATCTTTTTTTTAGGGGGTTCTCCCTCACACTATATATACTGCCAAAAGACTAGAGTGGTCACATATAGACTTCCACCGTGCTGCGAAAAGATTAGCCCTTCACTATCTGTGTGCTGTTCACTGTGATAGTGAGAAAAGAGCAGGGTGCCAGTGTCACAGGGTCTTAGAGGTGTGCCCAGCTGACCATGACCAATCACTAGAGACCGAAATACATCAGGATCCACTGGTGCTTAATATGTTTGGATCCTACGTCTGTCCAGAAAATCATCGATTATTGTCTATATAAAGTGACTATCTCATAGAGCCTCCAGAGGTTACTAAACTCCCGATTATCGCCCGGGTAAAGCAAAGTTCCGCTCCCGATAGACTTGGCACACTACGACAACATGAACCACAGTTTTCTGGTTTATAACTGGAGAAACTGAATATAATTTCGGATTTCTATGTAGAAATAGCTGGAATTTCCATTTCTGGCATCAGAATTTCAATTTGAGGATTTCTGAAAACCGTTAAACTGCATTAATTCTGGGTTACGGGTCACGGGTCTATCACCATATAACGTCGGTAATCAGCGAAAACCGGAACTTGCAAAACAGACTGGATTACGGGATACCTCAATAGGATCTATGTTTCAGCTTTTCTCCCTGCGTTTACGCTACAGATGCAGCGATCAAATCTCGGAGATGAATTTAGGCAGAAATCCCGTCCATTGTTATTTCCAGAGGCAAGGAGGAAATTCCGGGGACATTCTAATAACGGAGATGGAATTGAGGTCTGGCCAGAAATATCCAGGAAATTCCAGTCTAGAGAAAAAAAGGTGTGTGTGTGAGGGGGGGGGGGGGGGGGGGGCGAGGGGCGGGGCGAGGAACAGGTAATACCTCGAAAACTAACATTTTTCTAATGAGGAAACTCACAAAATTTAATAAGGAACTGTTTAGTTGTCGGTGCCTTCAATTTGTTACCTCTGTGCATTTTATCGAATAGATTATTTTTAAGTAGCAAAATATTTCTATTCTTCCTTTCCCCGGTTTGACGTCTCAAACCGGGGAAAGGAAGAATAGAAATATTTTGCTACTTAAAAATAATCTATTCGATAAAATGCATCAAAGCCACGTTTTAATGATATTCCACAAAAGATTAAAACTATTTCCGTCTCAGGTGAATACTCAGCCGTATAAAATTTGCGCGGCAAACTGAAGCCGTTCCCGCCATTACGGAACGCACCTGCCGAGATCAAGAGTCGTCTGCTCAATCAACCAATCACGGCGCGGCTGACCTTTGACCCCGCACCGGGCGGCGCAGGGTGTGCTGGGAGATGGCGGCGCACTCTCCAAGCGGAGGGCCTGAGCCGGGGCTCCTATCCCGGGCACAGAGTATATGGGGGGAGATGTGCGCCGTACGCCAGAGATTCCAGTGAGAACGAGAAAAAGACCCGGGAAATATCTGAATCCTGATTATATCGACTAATTATCTCTAGAATGATGGTGATTAAAGGGGGGCGTCCACCAACCACGACAAGGCTACGACAATGGCTTCCGACAAGTTCCACGAGTGGCCTACGACTGGAGGCCTTGTCGTGGTTGGTGGATCACAGTTTCCGACAAGAGTCTACGACAAGGCCAGGATTGGAAGCTTGTTGGAAGCCTTCTGACAAGGCTACGACAACAATACTGGACCCTTGTCGTGGAGTGTCGTGGTTTCCTTGGTATCATTGGCGGAGTGTGTCGGTACCACGGTACCTACGGGAACCAGCAACGTCTACGACACGCCCCGACAACACTGTCGTAAAGCCCCCCTTCTTACGAGAAGCACCGATAGGAACTTCCTTGTCGGCTCTTGTCGTAGCCTTGTTGTGATTGGTGGACACCCCCCTTTAGCATACTAGCTAAACCCTGAAATAAGCGGAAAACTGAATCTCTGTATTGCTCAATTTCTGAGCATGTTCAGGCGAATTTTGTGATTTTCTTTTTACAAAAAGTGTAAATCTCCTCTTTCCCCAATGCACCTGAGAAGGACACTCTTAACAATATCTGGGCCCCGATTGAAACCAGCACCAACATTTTACTGACGGCCCACTTTGCTGTCTAATAAATCATTAGACAGCAAAGTGAGCCGTCATTATGAAATCTAAGCCAAACTGTAAACTTCGTTAAAGAAATTACAAAAAAATGTACAAAAAAATATATAAAAAGACAGGACTACATATACACTTAACAGGGATGCTAGTTGGGGTCAGAAGAAATTCCTACATGGGGACTGAGGCCAGTCTGTGTATCACCTAAAACACACATGGTGTATGGGGAATCCCCATCACTCTCCTAGCAGATCCTTGGGCATATATTTTAAGCCAATCAGAAGTCAGTATTGAAGTTTGCCCTTATCCGTAGGAGCATTTCCTACAGGAATCCTACCATCCTACAGTTCTAGGTTGGAGCACTGGGATCCATAGGGCCTCTAACTGAGTGTACTCGGGGTAGCTAAATTCGGAATTTTGAAAGATTACAGAACAAGTTTATCTAAGATTTAGATTTCAGGGAACCTGGAGTCTATTTTGTTCTCAAAACATACAATTTCTTGAACTTTTCATCACTTTGAGATTAGAATGAAAATCCTACATGTAGGCAAAATCCTACAAACTGGCATCCCTGACTTAATTCTCTTTGTTGTACAAAATCTAATATAGTCCTGGGACTACTTTTTTGTGCCCCGATACGCGCTACGATACGGTCACAGCTGGAGGTGAAACAGCTGCAGTGTCGGAAACTAATTTATCACTGTCACTTCTTTCTCCGAATCAAAAAAAAAAAAAAAAATGCACATCACATGTTTTACATATGTTCGATATTCTCCTTCGTATTACAGTCCGGTTCCCGTTACTGTAGGACTCAGGAGGGTCAGTTGGGGTCCGGGAAAAGTGGCGATATTTTTCATGTGGAATTTGCTGCTTCAGAGACACTGAGAAAACGTGGAAAACATGTAGAATTGTCTTTGTGAGAGGGTCCAAAACACTTGTTATTTTTGTGTCAATGTCTTTCATGGAAGATCGCCAAACATTTGACGAATGAATTATGTCTAATAAACCTTTTTTTATTAAAAAAAAAAGTGGTTCAATTTGAAAAAATGAATTTTATCTACTGAAAATGAAAATGTAAATTTCCGTGAATTACTGGGGAAAAAAATCCTGCTACGTGATCGGGGTTGGAGCAGAGACAAAGTTGCACAAGAGATCTGCTGGGAGAGTGGTGTCGTGGCGCTACATGGATGATGTGTGTGTGTGTGTGGGGAGGGGGGGGGGGGTACCACCTGATGACAAACACCACTTCAAGGCCACAGGAACGCTACAGGAACGCCGCCAATCAACACTCACAGCTGCGCCACCCGGCGACAGGTGGGCGAACTACAGCGGGCAGTGATACTGAGAATCTGTCGCTGTTAGTTAAAGGAATATCGTGATTACGGTACAGGCATATCGTGATTACGGTACTGTTTATAGATCTGTTTTAAAAGTGGGCAGGTCACACAGAATCAGTGTCAGTTAAAGGCATATCGTGATTACGGTACAGTTTATAGATCTGTTTTAAAAGTGGGCAGGTCACACAGAATCAGTGTCAGTTAAAGGCATATCGTGATTACGGTACAGGTTATATATCTGTTTTAAAAGTGGGCAGGTCACACAGAATCAGTGTTAGTTAAAGGCATATCGTGATTATGGTACTGTTTATAGATCTGTTTTAAAAGTGGGCAGGTCACACAGAATCAGTGTCAGTTAAAGGCATATCGTGATTACGGTACAGTTTATAGATCTGTTTTAAAAGTGGGCAGGTCACACAGAATCAGTGTCAGTTAAAGGCATATCGTGATTACGGTACAGGTTATATATCTGTTTTAAAAGTGGGCAGGTCACACAGAATCAGTGTTAGTTAAAGGCATATCGTGATTACGGTACTGTTTATATATCTGTTTTAAAAGTGGGCAGGTCACACAGAATCAGTGTTAGTTAAAAGAATATCGTGATTACGGTACAGTTTATAGATCTGTTTTAAAAGTGGGCAGGTCACACAGAATCAGTGTCAGTTAAAGGCATATCCTGATTACGGTACAGGTTATATATCTGTTTTAAAAGTGGACAGGTCACACAGAATCAGTGTCAGTTAAAGGCATATCGTGATTACGGTACAGGTTATATATCTGTTTTAAAAGTGGACAGGTCACACAGAATCAGTGTCAGTTAAAGGCATATCGTGATTACGGTACAGGTTATATATCTGTTTTAAAAGTGGGCAGGTCACACAGAATCAGTGTTAGTTAAAAGAATATCGTGATTACGGTACAGTTTATAGATCTGTTTTAAAAGTGGGCAGGTCACACAGAATCAGTGTTAGTTAAAGGCATATCGTGATTGCGGTACCGTTTATATATCTGTTTTAAAAGTGGGCAGGTCACACAGAATCAGTGTTAGTTAAAGGCATATCGTGATTACGGTACAGTTTATAGATCTATTTTAAAAGTGGGCAGGTCACACAGAATCAGTGTCAGTTAAAAGAATATCGTGATTACGGTACAGGTTATATATCTGTTTTAAAAGTGGGCAGGTCACACAGAATCAGTGTTAGTTAAAGGCATATCGTGATTACGGTACAGGTTATATATCTGTTTTAAAAGTGGGCAGGTCACACAGAATCAGTGTTAGTTAAAGGCATATCGTGATTACGGTACAGGTTATATATCTGTTTTAAAAGTGGGCAGGTCACACAGAATCAGTGTTAGTTAAAGGCATATCGTGATTACGGTACAGGTTATATATCTGTTTTAAAAGTGGGCAGGTCACACAGAATCAGTGTTAGTTAAAGGCATATCGTGATTGCGGTACTGTTTATATATCTGTTTTAAAAGTGGACAGGTCACACAGAATCAGTGTCAGTTAAAGGCATATCGTGATTACGGTACAGGTTATATATCTACATAGATATATACATAAAGGTGGCTGCACACCACACAGACATGGTAAGAGATGGACTGGTCTATGATATAGCAGTAAATCTACCACTGCTGGGGGTGAAGGAGAAAGGTGGCTGTACACCACACAGATATGGTAAGAGATGGACTGGTCTATGATATAGCAGTAAATCTACCACTGCTGGGGGTGAAGGAGAAAGGTGGCTGTACACCACACAGATATGGTAAGAGATGGACTGGTCTATGATATAGCAGTAAATCTACCACTGCTGGGGGTGAAGGAGAAAGGTGGCTGTACACCACACCACATAGACATGGTATGAGAAGGATTGGCCTTTGATATAGCAGTAAATCTACCACTGCTGGGGGTGAAGGAGAAAGGTGGCTGTACACCACACCACATAGACATGGTATGAGAAGGACTGGCCTTTGATATAGCAGTAAATCTACCACTGCTGGGGGTGAAGGAGAAAGGTGGCTGTACACCACACCACATAGACATGGTATGAGAGGGACTGGTCTTTGATATTGCAGTAAGTCTACCACTGCTGGGGGTGAAGGAGAAAGGTGGCTGTACAGTACACCACATAGACATGGTATGAGAAGGACTGGTCTTTGCAGTATTCTTCTAAGATCTAACCCGATCAGATGTTAGACGGGGTCAGAGTTGTGTACAGAAAGGAGAGATTAAACATCCTTATCTGCAGGGGGACTGTTGCAGTCTTACCTAATGTGTGCGGGAGATACGAGTAGAGCAGTATCTCAAGTTAATTACGGCGATAAGAACACCAGAATGACCAGTCTCCGTCCGTCCGTGGTGCTATAAAGTCTCCTCCGTCCATGGCTATAAACACGGAGGAAGTCTAGAGAAAATACCCCGATCCTTTTTTTATCTATTCTTATATTCCCATGCAGTATATTTGATATTTACGTACTGCTGCTCCCCATATCTTCCTTTGAGCGATAAAAGGTGCTACACACGTAGGGGTAATGATCATACGAGATTCAGTACGATAAAGCAAGATGCAGCCAGATGCTGCAAGACTATCTGAGCATGTCCCCAAGGTCAACAATAGATAACTGGTTCCATTGAGACCATACAACACATGGGGCATAACTCTACCATTGTGAGATCACACAACACATGGAGAATAACTTTCCTATGCAGGTTTTAAAAAAGATTACTCTGACAAAGATTTTTTTTAAAAGAAAAAAGAAAAAAAGATTGACTATTGTATGGGCTAGACTGGAGTGAGAGCTTGTTAAAGGCCGTGCTCCACTGCAGCCGATCCTGTGGAGATTGGGTGGCGATCATTTGGTCGCTGGCCGCTCGGCACCTAGTCGCCGATGGTGGAGCTGCAGTGGAGCTACGGTCGGCACTCAAACTCCTAGCGGTCTCTAATCGGCCTCCATGTTCTCCTCATGGTCGCACATGAGGCAAAAACAATCGGAGAACGGGTGGAGATTGGGTGAAGATTGTTCGGAGACCAACAATCGGTGGCGCAATGGAGCACCACCTTAAAAGAGTGGACCAATCGAAGCAGCCTGACTTCATGATACCATAGTTGTGCCCGTCGTCTTGTCAAATATGGGCAGTGCACAAACACAAATCACAAATACAAGTCAAAGTAAAAAAAAAAAAAAAAAAAAAAAAAAAAAGGATGTGAGATAAAGATCAAGAAGGAAAAATGCAGCCGTGTTGTGGATATAGCGGAATTCCATCAATGATTTCTCGGAATCCTCGCATCCTTTATAACTGTAGTTATAATCACAGTGTGTGTGCGGGTAGCGGGCTGGAGGAGACTGGGGGTGAGTAAGTACGGCCAGCTGACACCGACCACAGGTGGTCAGTCAGTGTAGGACACAGTAAACACATCTAGATTAATACCACGCGCCAATAACCGCCACGGAAAGGCGATGCTATCAACAAAAAATCAAAAATTATATCAATTTCACATGGCCGAGGTACATGCAATAGTAGACATGACCTTGACATGGTTGTTTCTTTATCATACTTTAACCATTTTATAATGGGAATCCATAGTTGATTAGACTTCCCCTTCAGAGGAGCACATGTGTCTTGTTGACAAAAGAAAGCCCTGCAACACATGAGGTGCTTTCCACTATAGAAAGCAACCCCAGTGACTGTGTCTGGTTTGAAATAAATAATAATAGAAATGAGAACATTTCATTTACCATATAAATATGGTCATGTCTATTTACAAGTAGAGCACAAAATACCTCCAAAAGCCCTCAGAATTTAGGATATTTCAAAAACTGGTATAGGGGCCAGATTTGGGCCCAAACAGGCAGGCTGGGGCACAGGATCTCTGCTGGGAGAGTGACCGTCACATCTATTCAAGATTAATACGACAATGACCTTTATGGCAAGCCGATACTATTAAAAAAAAAAAAAAATTCTAAATCTTTTTTTTAACATGAATTCAACATGGTCTAGGTACATGCAATATTGGACATGACCTTAACATAACTGTACATCTTGTCTGTTTAACATGGCAGATATAATAGAGGTAGGGTCAATGTTCACTGATCCACCTTGTATCTGCATGGAGTTGTCCCAATGCCTTCACTGCCATATAAGGAATATAGAAGGCATGGATTGACCCAGCAGCCAATGACTGCATTCAGAGCAAACCCCGACCTTCACCCTGACCTCCTTACATAGTGTTAATAGCGCCTTGGACGGTTCTACAGTCTATAGTGGACCTGAATTTCTCGGGACAAAACCACCCCGTCTTATAGATGTATTTCCAGATATTCGGGCAGTGGTCTGGCATCATAAGGGTTTGTTTGGTTTGATTTAACGTCCAGTCAACCATTACAGGTCCTTACCAGACTTTCTCAAGGTTCTTTTACCACACGAGGGTGGTGATCGAATATATGTGATGAATTCAGGTAGAAATCTCACCACTACATGTTTACTGAGGTGAGAGTTCTTTTACTTCCCACACCACATAGACATGGCACGAGAAGGATTGGCCTTTGATATAGCAGTAAATCTACCACTGCTGGGGGTGAAGGAGAAAGGTGGCTGTACAGCACACCACATAGATATGGTATGAGAAGGACTGGTCTTTGATATAGCAGTAAATCTACCACTGCTGGGGGTGAAGGAGAAAGGTGGCTGTACAGCACACCACATAGACATGGTATGAGAAGGACTGGTCTTTGATATAGCAGTAAATCTACCACTGCTGGGGGTGAAGGAGAAAGGTGGCTGTACAGCACACCACATAGATATGGTATAAGAAGGACTGGTCTTTGGTATAACAATAAATCTACCACTGCTGGGGGTGAAGGAGAAAGGTCGCTGTACACCACACCACATAGTCATGGTATGAGAAGGATAGATACACATACATTCCCTTGGCACTCGCCTTGGTCCTGGTTACAAGTATTTGCTTATCCTTATCTTGGATAATATACATTTCAGGATGTAATATCCTGCAGGATACACTCCGTCTAGTGTTGTCACTGATTTTTCCTGGTACCAGACGTGGGAGGCAGCTAATTAGCATTCTGTATACCTTCTACATTGCCGAGCTTCTCACAACGGGTTTGTTTCATTTTACATCCAATCGACCATTACAGCCAACTAGCAGTAAAATAAGGAACAGCCTACCACAAACCGAAAGAAAGGTTAGCTCTAGAGACAGTTTTAGCCGAATTTTGCCTTAAAACAACAAAATTCTTCGAGGTCCGAGGCAATCTACACTCGTCTGAAATGCATGGAATTCTTTTTAATGTTTTAGTATTTCTTTTGCATGGAAATATAAGATAAAGGAATGGCAATGTTTCTAAAGATATAAAAATACTTATTAGAGTCTTTAGAAAATATAACAGATTTTGCCATGCCCTCTAGCAGGTAAAGCAGCATAAAAATGGCGGCTGTTACCCATAATGCACCAGAGAATGGCGGGCGTTACCTGGCCTTATATGTGCCCGGGCGTTCAGGCTGATGTGAGTGTGAGACATTGACTGTCGCTTGTCTCTGCTGAATTCTTACATCTCAGTGCCTGGACTGTTAGGTGTAATTACTTGTCATCTACAAGAAGCACTGGGCGGAGGTGCAGGGAGTGTAACAGGTGTGTGAGAGCCACCCTTAATGAGGTGATTGTCGTGTAGGTGTGTCACTACTACCACCTGTGGACGGCGAGTCTGTATCTGGACAATACGCTACATTTCTCACAGGGTAAATGGTGGACATTACACTACATTGTCTGTAAGCTACATTTCTCACAGGGTAAATGGTAGACAGTACGCTAGTTGTGTCACCTACAAACACCTGTGGACGATGAGTCTGTATCTGGACAATACGCTACATTTCTCACAGGGTAAATGGTGGACAGTACGCTACATTGTCTGTACGCTACATTTCTCACGGGGTAAACCGTAGACATTACACTACATTGTCTGTACGCTACAATTCTCACAGGGTAAATGGTGGACAGTACGCTACATTGTCTGTACGCTACATTTCTCACGGGGTAAACCGTAGACATTACACTACATTGTCTGTACGCTACAATTCTCACAGGGTAAATGGTGGACAGTACGCTACATTGTCTGTACGCTACATTTCTCACGGGGTAAACCGTAGACATTACACTACATTGTCTGTACGCTACAATTCTCACAGGGTAAATGGTGGACAGTACGCTACATTGTTTGTACGCTACATTTCTCATGGGGTAAATGGTGGACAGTATGCTACATTGTCTGTACGCTACATTTCTCACAGGGTAAATGGTGGACATTATGCTACATTGTCTGTACGCTACATTTCTCACGGGGTAAACCGTAGACATTACACTACATTGTCTGTACGCTACATTTCTCACAGGGTAAATGGTGGACAGTACGCTACATTGTCTGTACGCTACATTTCTCATGGGGTAAATGGTGGACAGTATGCTACATTGTCTGTACGCTACATTTCTCAAGGGGTAAACCGTAGACATTACACTACATTGTTTGTATGCTACATTACTCATGGGGTAAATGGTTGATACTATGCTACATTGTTTGTACGCTACATTTTTCATGGGGTAAATGGTGAACACTACACTACATATTCCGTATTGTAAATTTCTACATTTATCCTACCCCTAATAAAAAACGCCATAGGCTTAACATGGGATTTGTTTATGTCACAGGTGTGACATAAAGTGTTGTTTATGTCACTACTAGATAAAATCTAGACGTAATGTCATTCGTCTTCGAATGCGTGGCATAAATAAACTCAGACTCAAACTCGTGACGTCTCTTGTATTCTCATGGGGTAAACCGTGGACACTACGCTACATTGTCCATATGGTACATTTCTCATAGGGTAAATGGTGGACACTACACTACATATTCCGTACGCTACATTTCTCATGGAGTAAATGGTGGACACTACGCTACATATTCCGCATGCTACATTTCTCATGGAGTAAATGGTGGACACTACGCTACATATTCCGCATGCTACATTTCTCACAGGGTAAATGGTGGACACTACACTACATATTCCGTACGCTACATTTCTCATAGGGTAAATGGTGGACACTACGCTACATATTCCGCATGCTACATTTCTCATGGGGTAAATGGTGGACACTACGCTACATATTCTGTACACTACATTTCTCACGGGGTAAACAGTGGACACGTCGCTACACTGTCCATACATTATGTTTCTCATGGGGTAAATGGTGGACACTACGCTACATATTCTGTACGCTACATTTCTCACGGGGTAAACAGTGGACACGTCGCTACACTGTCCATACATTATGTTTCTCATGGGGTAAATGGTGGACACTACGCTACATATTCCGTACGCTATGTTTCCGACAGGGTAAACGGTAGACATTCAGCTACATATTCTGTAGCTACATTTTTTATGGGGTAAGCAGAGGACACTTCGCTACATTGTCTGTATGCTACATTTTTTATGGGGTAAAAGGTGAAAAATAGCATTTCGGAAACATCCCAAGTAGAAGCAGCCTTAATCAGGGATGAGTCATCTTTGTGTTTTTGGTTGTAGTTTGTGTGAGTAGTTTACCTGCTGCAGGTAACACTCATCTTCAACGTCTGAACGTCTCAACTCTGTGTGAAAAACTCCAACTCACAAACCTCACCTGCTACACAAACAGCTTTTCCTCACCAATGAATCATCTTTCTGGAGGCTCAGAAGATCGATGAAAACATGATTTGACCTTGAGTTTGTCGATCAAGAGTGCAACATTCATAGTATGCACGCGAGTAGGGATAACCCCCCCCCCCCACACACACACACACACACACCTACCACTGTATGCACGCGAGGAGGCTGTGGGCTGCAAGGACACCCCCCCACACACACACACCTTATAATACCCTACCCCCACCAACACACACACACGCACAAACAGAGGTCATGTGAATGGTGAAACTCAATTTATCCGATCTTTGTTTTTAGACAAGAAAGAATTTGTATAAACTAGAAATGAAAAGAAATATTGCTTCGGAAAAACGCGGTAAAGTGTCAAAGTTCCGTCTCTGTCGGCTGGTGATAATGGTCGGCGTGTACGTACTTTACGGACGGACTCCACGCTCCGTTTACACTGGGTCATGGTGGACACGTGTCGGGGCTCCGTGGGGCACCGTGGACGTTAACGTGAGGGACGTGACACGACGCAGGGGGACGGGACGGACAAACCTTACAGACCCTGACACACCCTGGTCATCGTGGCCGCAAGGGACAAATTTTGAATCAACACAAGATTTGCTCCAGCAGCAACAGATTTGATGACAGTTGCAGTGAGACGTGGCAACTGCCTCGCAACTTGACTGAACGTGTGGGAAAGCAGGCGGCCGTACGGGGAACCGTGAACAAAACGTGAGGGACGTGACTGACCGCAGCCGGCCGTACAGGGAACCGTGGACAAAACGTGAGGGACTTGACCAACCGCAGCCGGCCGTGACAAAACGTGAGGGACGTGACCGACCGTAGCCGGCCGTACAGGGAACCGTGGACAAAACGCGAGGGACTTGACCAACCGCAGCCGGCCGTACAGGGAACCGTAAACAAAACGTGAGAGACGTGACTGACCGCAGCCGGCCGTACAGGGAACCGTGGACAAAATGTGAGGGACGTGACTGACCGCAGCCGGCCGTACAGGGAACCGTGGACAAAATGTGAGGGACGTGACTGACCGCAGCCGGCCGTACAGGGAACCGTGGACAAAATGTGAGGGACGTGACTGACCGCAGCCGGCCGTACAGGGAACCGTGGACAAAACGTGAGGGACTTGACCAACCGTAGCCGGCCGTACAAGGAACCGTGGACAAAACGTGAGGGAAGTTACCAACCGCAGCCAGCCGTACAGGGAACTGTGGACAAAACGTGAGGGACGTGACTGACCGCAGCCGGCCGTGACAAAACGGACCCCAGGATTTCAGTGTAAATGAAAATTCATAACATGGGCCACATTTGAGTGAAACATTTCCCGGTGTAAACCTGTCATCACCGGCTGGCCTCACGAGACCTGTCTACCGCGCGTACAGATCTAACAGTCGGTAAATCACGCATTCCATCCCTTACAATCTCTGTACTTATGGAATGCCGGGTATTTTTTTTGTCTCCAACTTGAGGACGAGAGGTGCATGTGCCTTTTCAGGGTGACGGGTGCTGCCACCTGTGGTGCTCCCTGAACTACCCCCCCCCTCTCCTGACCCCCCCCCCCCCCTCTCGGCAGGTTTTCACCTGTGTCTCTGCTACCTGTCGTAGTACCTGTCAGTGCCACCAGGTGGCCACGTTCTCAGCGCCCACAGAGCATGCGCAGTACGACTATCGTCATGCGGGGTCGGGTATGCGTGGTGTGTGAGTGAGGGGGGGGGGGGGGTCAGGTGTGAGTGAGGGGGGGGGGGTCAGGTGTGTGATGGGGGGGGGGGGGGTGTTAGAAGTGTGACCGACGTGATGCGGGATTGGTTTATTTAGTTACCTCAACGTTCAATTATATAGAGGAGATCTAACTTCAACTGTTGTGGTAGTTTTAAGGCCAGGTTATGTATATATATATATTTTTTTTCCATATATATATTCATATATATATTTTTTTTTTCATAAATATATTTTTATTTCCAATAGGGAACCTATGAAAGTTTAGGGGCAGATCTCGTATCCGATCTATTTTGAATCACATGGTAATTCGCAAGGCAAAGCCGCGTGAATTACATAGCGATTGAAACGAGATGGGATCGAGCTATGACCTTAAACTTGACTGGGTTTCTGAATTTATCTCACCCTTCATATTGACTAAATGGCTAACATTTGTGACATAATCCCCCATTGGATAATTTTTCCTGGATATCTCATGGGCGTTGGATACGAGTTCCCAATGTTAAGTCTATAAAGAAAAAATACCAGGGGTGAGATAAATGGGGAGTTTTTATTTGGCAAATGTACTACTTGTCAGGGATGTCAGTTGGGGTCATGAAAAAAGGGGCAATATTTTGTCCCATGGAATTTACTGCCTGAGAGAGATTGAGAAAACATGGAAAACACATCGTTTTTCTCCATGGAAAAGGGCTGGGGAACGTGTGGAGGTTTGAACCACTGTTTATTGATGCGAATGCGGTCCAATTTATCACCTCTATGTTTGACAAAAGAAAAGTAATTATAAACTGAACTTCAAAAGAAGACCATTTGTTGAAAGGGCCGCTTCTGACAGTAGATTGAGATGATATTTCCCTTACCATCACAATCCCCGTCCATCAGGGCAGTCTGAGCATTCCCACCGATGAAACCGCTGTAGTTGTCATGCCCACACCATGACAACCCATGACATGACAACCCATTACACACCTGTTTTGCGCCTATGAGAATTATTTGTCAACAACTTGACACCAGGCGAATCGCTATGATGTCACCGATGACGTAATCAAACGAACAGATATATGTGACGTCGGTTGATCTCAAACGATCAGCTCGTTTAAGCGGTAGCTGCCACACAGATTAGACATTGGCTGGTTTCCGCCTGTGTACGCCAATGGCTACTTACATAGTCTAATTCCGCCGAGGCCCCTAGCGGATGACCCGGGAACCAGCGTAAGATTAGACACAGCCTCGTTTAGAATGTGAACTTCAAAACGAGGATTTCTTTTGAAACTCGGGATCCTGGTATCTCTGGTCTCAGGGGTCATGTGGTGCACAGCAGATCTGACACTGATAATGTGACAAGAGCTACAAATAATAACGATTAAACACTCAGTATGCTTCATGTCCAAGTCACATGACAGTATTCCCCCTTACAATTCTCCACATGGTCATCGCCCGGCCCGTACTCACTCTTAGTGGATCGTGTGCCTTACTATGCTTCATGTCCAAGGTACATGACAGTATTCCCCCTTACAATTCTCCACATGGTCATCGCCCGGCCCGTACTCTCTCTTAGTGGATCGTGTGCCTTACTATGCTTCATGTCCAAGTAACATGACAGTATTCCCCCTTACAATTCTCCACATGGTCATCGTCCGGCCCGTACTCACTCTTTGTGGATCGTGTGCCTTACTATGCTTCATGTCCAAGTAACATGACAGTATTCCCCCTTACAATTCTCCACATGGTCATCGTCCGGCCCGTACTCTCTCTTAGTGGATCGTGTGCCTTACTATGCTTCATGTCCAAGGTACATGACAGTATTCCCCCTTACAATTCTCCACATGGTCATCGTCCGGCCCGTACTCACTCTTTGTGGATCGTGTGCCTTACTATGCTTCATGTCCAAGTAACATGACAGTATTCCCCCTTACAATTCTCCACATGGTCATCGTCCGGCCCGTACTCTCTCTTAGTGGATCGTGTGCCTTACTATGCTTCATGTCCAAGGTACATGACAGTATTCCCCCTTACAATTCTCCACATGGTCATCGTCCGGCCCGTACTCACTCTTAGTGGATCGTGTGCCTTACTATGCTTCATGTCCAAGTAACATCACAGTATCCCCTCTTACAATTCTCCACATGGTCATCGTCCGGCCCGTACTCACTCTTGGTGGATCGTGTGCCTTACTATGCTTCATGTTCAAGTAACATCACAGTGTTCCCCCTTACAATTCTCCACATGGTCATCGTCCGGCCCGTACTCACTCTTAGCGGATCGTGTGCCTTACTTTGCTTCATGTCCAAGGTACATGACAGTATTCCCCTTTAAATTCTCCACATGGTCATCGTCCGGCCCGTTCTCACTCTTAGTGGATCGTGTGCTTCATGTCCAAGTAACATGACACTATTCCCCCTTACAATTCTCCACATGGTCATCGTCCGGCCCGTACTCACTCTTAGTGGATTGTGTGCCTTACTATGCTTCATGTCCAAGTAACATGACAGTATTCCCCCTTACAATTCTCCACATGGTCATCGTCCGGCCCGTACTCTCTCTTTGTGGATCATGTGCCTTACTATGCTTCATGTCCAAGGTACATGACAGTGTTCCCCCTTACAATTCTCCACATGGTCATCGTCCGGCCCGTACTCACTCTTAGCGGATCACGTGCCTTACTATGCTTCATGTCCAAGGTACATGACAGTATTCCCCCTTACAATTCTCCACATGGTCATCTCCGGCCCGTACTCACTCTTAGTGGATCGTGTGCCTTACTATGCTTCATGTCCAAGTCACATGACAGTATTCCCCCTTACAATTCTCCACATGGTCATCGTCCGGCCCGTACTCACTCTTAGTGGATCATGTGCCTTACTATGCTTCATGTCCAAGGTACATGGCAGTATTCCCCTTACAATTCTCCACATGGTCATCGTCCGGCCCGTACTCACTCTTAGTGGATCGTGTGCCTTACTATGCTTCATGTCCAAGGTACATGACACTATTCCCCCTTACAATTCTCCACATGGTCATCGTCCGGCCCGTACTCTCTCTTAGTGGATCGTGTGCCTTACTATGCTTCATGTCCAAGTAACATTAGAGTGTCCCCTCTTCACCAACCCCATTCTTTAAGGGGCTGGGGAGGTACATTTTAGGACATTTGGGGTTGGGTTGATTTTTACGTCCGGTCAGTTTAGAATTTCTCTTCTCAGACTTGATCTTCTTTAATCTCATGCATACACGATGCAAAGGAGGTGGGGCAGGGGCAAGATTTTCAGAAACACTACCGACATGCTTCATGGAATGCCCCCGACCAACTCTTTTTAAATTCCGAAGCACAGGTAGGATGATGTCGTAAATATCCAAGGTCAAATCACAGTGCAATGGAATCTACGAGATAAAGATGAGAGAAAAGCAACACAAATAGTACGTTAGATTTTGTGTCGGGGTCCAGAGCGGGTGGCCGGGGTTAGACTGGCTCATGGCTTTGATTGTGGACATTATCAAGAAAAAAACTACATTTGGACTTTCCCTAACGCCTGACAGGCCCAGGAATCAGTGACTGAGGTGGAGTGAAAGGGGCGGGGTAAGGGAGGCAGACAGGGAGGTAGAGGTGGAGGGGTAGGACACAGGGACTAAGGCCAGTCTAGGGGAGGGGTAAGGGAGGTGGACAGGGAGGTAGAGGTGGAGGGGTAGGACACAGGGACTGAGGCCAGTCTAGGGGAGGGGTAAGGGAGGTGGACAGGGAGGTAGAGGTGGAGGGGTAGGACACAGGGACTAAGGCCAGTCTAGGGGAGGGGTAAGGGAGGTGGACAGGGAGGTAGAGGTGGAGGGGTAGGACACAGGGACTGAGGCCAGTCTAGGGGAGGGGTAAGGGAGGCGGACAGGGAGGTAGAGGTGGAGGGGTAGGACACAGGGACTGAGGCCAGTCTATTGGAGGGGTAAGGGAGGCGGACAGGGAGGTAGAGGTGGAGGGGTAGGACACAGGGACTGAGGCCAGTCTATGGGAGGGGTAAGGGAGGCGGACAGGGAGGTAGAGGTGGAGGGGTAGGACACAGGGACTGAGGCCAGTCTATGGGAGGGGTAAGGGAGGCGGACAGGGAGGTAGAGGTGGAGGGGTAAGACACAGGGACTGAGGCCAGTCTAGGGGAGGGGTAAGGGAGGTGGACAGGGAGGTAGAGGTGGAGGGGTAGGACACAGGGACTGAGGCCAGTCTATGGGAGGGGTAAGGGAGGTGGACAGGGAGGTAGAGGTGGAGGGGTAGGACACAGGGACTGAGGTGGAGTGTAGGGGAGGGGTAAGGGAGGTGGACAGGGAGGTAGAGGTGGAGGGGTAGGACACAGGGACTGAGGCCAGTCTAGGGGAGGGGTAGGGGAGGTGGACAGGGAGGTAGAGGTGGAGGGGTAGGACACAGGGACTGAGGCCAGTCTATGGGAGGGGTAAGGGAGGCGGACAGGGAGGTAGAGGTGGAGGGGTAGGATACAGGGACTGAGGCCCGTCTAGTGGAGGAGGTGGGGGGATGGGGTGTGGGGTGTCTAAGGTGACCTTGAAGTAAAGTCACAGTGTAAGCTTTTACCAATACACATGAAATACCACCACTCTTATGATCCACACCACCACAAACCATCAAATCAATATCTCCTCTCACCCCTTCACCCTCCTCCCACCCGCACACCGCCGACTTCACAGCTAGGTGTGACTTGAGGCGACTCAGACATCCTTTGACCAGCGCGGTAGACAAAGCCCTGTGAGATGTGTATGCGGTACGTCTATACGCCCCGTAATCTCCGCTCATATCCCTCTACTGTGCGCCGTCCCTTTGAGGGCGTCGTAAGATTGCGGCCCTTTCTACGGCCCCCGTTTGTAGTATTAATAATAAACGTGACAACAGCGCAGAATACAGGTGGGTGATGGACGGGAGGGCCTGGCGCCGTTTTCAAATCACACATGTGGAATTCACAATAGACAATCTTGTATATAATTAGAAATTAGACCCTACCGCCATGCTTTGTTTATATAAATTAGTTCCTATAATACCCAACAGGTGGCTAAAAAGCCGTATTCTCCTGGGGGAATACGGCTTTCCGTATTCTACTCAGTAGCGATCTGGAGTCTCTATAGGCTTAGCATGGAGACTCCGTATTTGGTGGGTAATGAAAATAATAATGATGATGATAATAACGGTCTACAGGTAGGAGGCGGACTGAGGCCGCTCGAGACTTACACACCTGTTCCAGAAAATGTCAATCAACGTGGCGCTTAATTAGAGGGATCATTTCTACACTGAATATCGTGTTTAGTCATTATCTATAAATAGGCGGCATGCTATGTATGATGAATAACACAGGAATAATAATCAGTGTAGACAGTTGATACTCTCTGAGATTAATAAAATAACACCTCACTGATATGCCGAAAAGAATCATGAAAATAATAATGATAATAATGATAATAACGATAATGATAATAATGATGTTAATAATGATAATATTAATGATAATGATGATGATAATAATAATAGTAATAATAATGTACTAAAAAAAATCGTTTTTATGCAAAACTAAGTTTTCCAGGCTGTTCCAGGTTTTTCCAGGCTCTCTGGGAGAATTCCAGGCTTTTCCAGGCCTGGAAAACCGAACAGCATCATTCCAGTCTTTTCCAGGCTCAGTAGGAACCCCCCCCCCCCCCCCCTCTCCTCTCCTACACTCGAGCCATCTGTCATTTTTATGATCATCATTTTCTAATTAAAGAAAAGTGAATGAACGCCCAGCTCAAGGCAAAGACGGACAGAGCTGTCAGTTTCTGTACCTGAGATTATTGGTGCATCTCACAGGGATGTCAGTTGGGGGCCGGATTAAAAAACAAGTGGCAATATTAAAGAGAAGTGAATTCAACATGCAGTTCATGAGAAATAATGAGAAAACTAATAATGACCAGAATTTCATAATTATTTTTATGCAAAATTAAAATTTCCAGGCTGTTCCAGGTTTTTCTAGACTGTCTGGGAGAATTCCAGGCTTTTCCAGGCCTGGAAAACCCAAAAACAATAATTCCAGTCTTTTCCCGGCTGTGTAGGCAGCCCGCCTCTCCTACACTCACCCAGCCCACAGAGAATGAGACCCGTGTTTGATGCCGGGTCAATATCACCACCAGACCGCCTCGTGTTGGTGACGACAGCATCAACAGACGCGCTGACGTCATATCCCCTCACCGACACCGGATATGACGTCACAACCTCAGCGTCCCCAACAGATTCCGGTGTTTGTTAATCCAACAACAATATGATGACAGGGGAGACGGGGCAGTAGCAAAATGGTGATTGAGATTTATTATCCATTGTATACAAAGACCCCATTGAAAATGTATGGGGTCTACTAATCTACTAATGAACCTGCTTCACTTCAAGTGACGCTACGAAGGAAGAAAGTGCGTTTTAGAGGTTTTAGAGTTTTGTCATGTAAATGGGGACCAGGTATTCAACCAAGAAGAAGAAAGGCTAAATATAGAGCGGAGTTCGCAGTAACGCCAAGAAAAACGCAAAGCTGGCAAATAGACGTCTGAGATGTCAGAAGGTAAAACAAAGGACGATATCAGATTCTATAAAACAGAATGTGACAGCTTGTCATTACCTGGTAATTCAGTATCCACCACCCCACCTACCGGGCATCTGAGAACTAGTCGTGACGTCATCATACACTGACGCTCTCTTTGTTTGACAGAAGAAAAAAAACAATTCTGTAAACTGAAAATGGAAACAGGGTTTTCCTTGAAAAATAGGAAAACTGCCATCTTGAGCAGAATTTTGTTATCCTGAGCTGAAAGGGCCCAACTGCATTATGGGAGTTTTGCATTAAATCACGGAGCCACTTCGTTTCGGGGCGAGTTCTCAAGTGTCCGGTCATTCTAAGAGAAGGAAACTCACGAGATGAAAATTTCGCTGAGTGAATTACTCTGCGGTCAAACGAGGTGGAGTGCGGACCAAGTTATTTTCATCGAGTGGGTTTCTGATTTTATCTTATTAGGAATATTATCAATCAATAAAACAACTCATCCAAATAGCCATTGAGTATTGGGTACAATACCTTCATGGCCGTTGAGTATGAGTTCCTAACGTTAAGCCTATGGAGGAAAACACGGGGGTGAGATAATGTAAAATCCTACATCGTCAACCCGCTATCAGCTGACCATGTGTCGGGTCATTGATTGGTTCATCTGCCCAATCTAATTTGATATGCGTTATCAGGACTGACACAGATACGCGGGCAGGTCGACGGGTCTCACATGGCAGTGATAATGGTGGGAGATAACTACGGGGGACAGTCCTTCACGTCAACAATCTCACTTCTCTTAAGGTGGTCAATCCCTCACGTCAACAATCTCACTTCTCTTAAGGTGGTCAATCCCTCACGTCAACAATCTCATTTCTCTTAAGGTGGTCAATTCTTCACGTCAACAATCTCATTTCTCTTAAGGCGGTCAGTCCTTCACGTCAACAATCTCACTTCTCTTAAGGCGGTCAATCCTTCACGTCAACAATCTCACTTCTCTTAAGGTGGTCAATTCTTCACGTCAACAATCTCATTTCTCTTAAGGCGGTCAGTCCTTCACGTCAACAATCTCACTTCTCTTAAGGCGGTCAATCCCTCATGTCAACAAACTCACTTCTCTTAAGGCGGTCAATCCCTCATGTCAACAATCTCATTTCTCTTAAGGTGGTCAATTCTTCATGTCAACAATCTCAATTAAGGTGGTTATGAAACTCAAACAACTCATATATTATGAGTTAGGAGATATGGGAATGTTTAATGAGCTTCGCAGACAATCCAGTCGTTTCCTTTTTAAGCTTTAAACCACTTTATAATGTGAATCAATAGTTGATTAGACTGCCCCTTTGAATGAGCACATGTGTGATGTTGACAACAAAACCCTGCAACACATGAAGTGCCTCACACTGAAGAATGTAAAGTGAAAAACTATGTCTGATTTGACATAACAAATAACAAAAATGAGTGTTAATCATTTACCATTTAAATATATGCATCTCTACATAAAAGTAGAAGATAAAATACTCCCCAAAGCACTAAGAATTTAGGATATTTTTAAAACTGTAGTATGGGCCAGATTTTGCCCCAATCAGGCAGGTCGGGGCAGAGACACAAGCAGCCGCAGGAAGTAGAGCGCCGGATCTCTGCTAGGAGAGTGGTGCGAGAGGCGTTTCGTACTGCGACGTCAGAACGAGGCGGGCTTCCTGCCGGCCGGTGGCTCCCCCTGTCGGAGCCCCCGTGTCGGGAGCCCTACAGGTGAGGAGGGTCTCACAAGGTATGACAGGTGGGGTGGGGTGGGGGGGGGGGGGGGGCTTTCACCTGTCTTATCACTTTACAAACACCCCCCCCCCCCTCACCCCCCCCCCCTGACGTGCACTCAGTGGCCGTCACCCCCCCCCCCCCCCCCGCCTGTCATTTAATAAACACCCCCCCCCCCCTCATCTCCTCAAACCCGCCATTGATCCCGGACAAGAAACGCGCCTCCTCAAAGAACCACCAGGGGGCGTCTTCTCGTATCTACCGCCACCTAAAGATTCCGTCGTCATGGCAACGGACACGTGACCGGCCTCAGACGCCGCCGGAAGTCGTCTGCCGCGCATGTGTGTTGCGCATGCGTGGTGGCGTGTTGCGGGGAGGGGGTGATGGGACATGTCCGCGCCGACTCGCTGCGTAAGGACACTTGTAATGCAGGGTACGAGGTCGGGGAAGGGCGGAGGGGGGGGGGGGGGGTGAGGGCGGGGCATCGTCCTTGACGAAACATCGCTGTCATTACCACTCATCTGACCTCTCCCGGAGAGAAAGGACGGCTTGGGATTCCCCTCCACCCCCCCCTGTAAATTCAATACATTAAAAAAAATGCCGGAAAATAATACTTTTTAAGAACATTTTATAATATGAACATCATTTTAGTCATGAATATATATTCTATTTTCTTCTTTATATCAGACATGCCAGTTGAGATCTGAAACAAATATATATTGATCATGGGTTGTGATGAAAATGGGCAGTTTAACAGTTGGCATGTCAATGTTACACAATGAAAAAACAGTTTCTTTATTCTGAAAATGAAAACATGACTTACAATGGAAATATCCCTGTTTATAACACTGTTACCTTCAGTATTACAAGATTACGATCAAGACTTAGTACACTATCACAAACTGGAAATGAGCGGTAAACTGACATCTGTATATATATACAACATGTACGTCTAGAACTGGTCCAGTGTTTGTATCATCATTAGGACTGTAACCTCTCTGTCTATTTACAGATCTTTAAGCCGGTGACTGAGGAAAGTTGTCTGATCCTTGTCTGCACATAGGAAAGGATCCTGAGGATCTGATCCGATAGCCCTGACTAGACAGAAATAGACAACATCCTGAATTCTGTCAGATGCGTAAGATAGTAACTCCAGAAATAAGGTCTCACTTATGGGTATACAGTAATGGAGGAGACCGCAGAACCCATCCCTGTGTCACCTCCATACGGAAGTGTCGGACGGACGTGAGGAGCTGTGACCTCTCTCCCCCACAGGCATTTCACTTAGTATTCTGTGTCGTAGACAGAAAGGAGGGAGGGACGATGATTTCACTTAGTAATGTGTCGTAGACGGAAGGGAAGGAGGGAGGGACGATGATTTCACTTAGTATTCTGTGTCGTAGATGAAAAGGATGGAAGTGACGATGATTTCACTTAGTATTCTGTGTCGTAGACAGAAAGGAGGGAGTGAAAATGATTTCACTTAGTATTCTGTGTTGTAGACGGAAAGGAGGAAGGGGCGATGATTTCACTTAGTATTCTGTGTCGTAGACGGAAAGGAGGAAGGGGCGATGATTTCACTTAGTATTCTGTGTCGTAGACGGAAAGGAGGAAGGGGCGATGATTTCACTTAGTATTCTGTGTCGTAGACAGAAAGAAGGGAGTGATGATGATTTCACTTAGTATTCTGTGTTGTAGACGGAAAGGAGGAAGGGGCGATGATTTCACTTAGTATTCTGTGTCGTAGATGGTAAGGATGGAAAGGGGCGATGATTTCACTTAGTATCCTGTGTCGTAGACAGAAAGAAGGGAGTGATGATGAATTCACTTGGTATTTTGTGTTGTAGACGGAAAGGAGGGAGTGAAAATGATTTCACTTAGTATTCTGTGACATAGACGGAAAGGAGGGAGGGACGATGATTTCACTTAGTATTCCGTGTCGTAGATGGAAAGGAGGAAGGGACGATGATTTCACTTAGTATTCTGTGTCATAGACAGAAAGAAGGCAATGATGGTCACTTACTATTCTGCGGAGTCGTTGAGCTGGTACTCTCGTGACCGGCCAAGACACTCCTGCACACCGGAGTCTTTCCACAGCCGCTTCATGATGGCGGCCAGCTCAGGTGTCATCTCTCCGTCCTCAGCACCGCCCGCCAGCGAGAACAGCTGCCGCGCGTCGTCCTGCAACACACCACAAACAATTAGTTTACTATCACTGATACTACATATCACCAGTAATTAGTTTACTATAATCACCGATAATACACAAAGATATCACCAGTAATTACAGTTTACTACAATCACCGATAATACACAAACATAACACCAGTAAATACAGTTTATTACAATCACCTAATACATGAAAACATCACCAGTAATTACAGTTTACTATAATCACCGATAATACACAAAGATATCAATTGTCCTCAGTTGAGGTTTGAACCTTTTATTGGTCCTCTACTACCATGATGTACTCTGCTATCGTCAAGAAATTTCTGTATACCATGAGACCAATAAAGAATCTTGAAAAAAAAAAAAAAAAAAAAAAAAAAAATCACCAGTAATTACAGTTTACTATAATCACCGATAATACATACCACCAGTAATTACAGTTTACTATAATCACCGATAATACATACCACCAGTAATTACAGTTTACTATAATCACCGATAATACACAAACACATCACCAGTAATTACAGTTTGCTATAATCACCGACCTTTTGAAATATTCAAATTTTCTGACAAATCTTGCGATTCCCTGACGATTCACTGAACGTGAAGTGATATTTTTTTCCTGGCCCAAGGCAGACTAAGACTCAGAGCTTATTTCTCTGCCGATGTTACGTAAGTGTGACGTCACACGAGGAGGGTCTCCTGGTAACGGTGGCAGCTGGGAATGCCGTATTCCCAGCACGATGCATCCCCCTCCTCCTCCTGCCCCCTCCCCCTTCCACTCGCCCTTCGTTCCCTCCTTCCTTCTTCCCTCCCTCCCTTGTTCCTTTCCACCCTCCCTCCTTCGTTCGCTCCCTCCCTCCCTTCTGTTCCTGTATTCATGTTATTGTGGTGCGATATTAAATACACAGCTATTATCCGGTACTATATACACGGCTATTATGCGGTACTAAATACAAGGCTATTATCCCGTATCAAATACACAGCTATTATCCCGTACTAAACACAGCTATTATCCAGTACTAAATAAACAGCTATTATCCCGTACTAGATAAACAGCTATTATCCCGTACTAAATACACAGCTATTATCCCGTACTAAATACACAGCTATTATCCCGTATTAAACATACAGCTATTATCCGGTACTAAACTCACAGCTATTATCCAGTACTAAATACACAGCTATTATCCCATACTAAATACACAGCTATTATCCCATACTAAATACACCGCTATTATCCCATATTAAACATACAGCTATTATCCCATACTAAATATACAGCTATTATCCCATACTAAATATACAGCTATTATCCCGTATTAAACACGGCTATTATCCCGTACTAAATACACAGCTATTATCCCGTACTAAACTCATAGCTATTATCCCGTACTAAATACACAGCTATGATCCCATACTAAATACACAGCTATTATCCCATACTAAATACACCGCTATTATCCCATATTAAACATACAGCTATTATCCCATACTAAATACACGGCTATTATCCCATACTAAATACACAGCTATTATCCCATACTAAATACACAGCTATTATCCCATACTAAATATACAGCTATTATCCCATACTAAATATACAGCTATTATCCCGTATAAAACACAGCTATTATCCCGTACTAAATACACAGCTATTATCCCATACTAAATACACAGCTATTATCCCGTACTAAATACACCGCTATTATCCCATATTAAACATACAGCTATTATCCCATACTAAATACACGGCTATTATCCCATACTAAATACACAGCTATTATCCCATACTAAATACACAGCTATTATCCCATACTAAATATACAGCTATTATCCTGTACTAAACTCACAGCTATTATCCCATACTAAATACACGGCTATTATCCCATACTAAACTCACAGCTATTATCCCGTCCTAAATACACAGCTATTATCCGGTACTATATACACGGCTATTATCTGGTACTAAATACACAGCTATTATCCCGTACTAAATACACAGCTATTATCCTGTACTAAACATACAGCTATTATCCCATACTAAATACACAGCTATTATCCCGTATTAAACACACAGCTATTATCCATTGCTAAATACACAGCTATTATCCCGTACTAAATACACAGCTATTATCCCGTACTAAATACACAGCTATTATCCCGTACTAAATACACAGCTATTATCCCGTACTAAATACACAGCTATTATCCCGTACTAAACACCCAGCTATTATCCCGTACTAAATACACAGCTATTATCCATTGCTAAATACACAGCTATTATCCCATACTAAATACACAGCTATTATCCCATACTAAATACACAGCTATTATCCCGTACTAAATACACAGCTATTATCCCGTACTAAATACACAGCTATTATCCCGTACTAAACACACAGCTATTATCCCGTACTAAATACACAGCTATTATCCATTGCTAAATACACAGCTATTATCCCGTACTAAATACACAGCTATTATCCCGTACTAAATACACAGCTATTATCCCGTACTAAATACACAGCTATTATCCCGTACTAAACTCACAGCTATTATCCCGTACTAAATACACAGCTATTATCCCGTACTAAACTCACAGCTATTATCCCGTACTAAATACACAGCTATTATCCCGTACTAAACTCATAGCTATTATCTGGTACTAAACTCACAGCTATTATCCCGTACTAAATACACAGCTATTATCCCGTACTAAACTCATAGCTATTATCTGGTATTAAACACACAGCTATTATCCGGTATTAAACACACTGCTATTATCCGCCACTAAACGCACAGCGATGACCCACTGTATTTATATTATCGCTCGCTCTGCGGCCTCGCGCAACACGCTGTGTACGCAGTGTCGCTGGTAACGCGATTTATGACTCTGTTTTTACGTTCCTGCCGAGATAAGCACAAGTCTACCTCTGGTTTCCGCGGGGAGAGGCTTACTCGCCTACAACCACCGACCCGGTACCAGCGACCGGAAGTATAGCGCCACTTCCGGTGCCGGTCGTTAAGGCGGCGTTGTCTGTGTGTTGCCATGGCAACGCGCATCTGGGGGACAACAAACATAGGTTTTTACTTCTGCGATGCAGCCACCTCCCCCCCCCCCCCCACTCCCCGGGGGAGATGGTGTACTTCATTGCCCTTCGTTTATCGCTTAAGACCCATTTACACTAAGCGATATGGGACCTCTAGTTGGCGACTAAAAGTCCCAGATTTCCCTGTGTCCAGTAGCCGCCGAGAAGAATAAGAATTAAGGAGCATAATATCAAGAGACGTCACGAGTTTGTGTCTGAGTTTATTTATGTCATGCATTATGTTGGCTCCCGTAACAAGTTTATTGCAAGACATATGCAGGTCATAATGCTGCAGCATGGTGGTAATTCGGTGTATACTTCCATCAGTAAATAGTTCGCTATTTTCCATGGTTTTTTTTTTGCATGCACATCCTTTTATGACAGCGAGTTCTGATAGAGAATGAAAAAAAAAACGTTTACGGAAATGATCCGTATTTTTCCGTTATATGGCGAAACGGTGCGTATTTACAGTATATGCGGCATGGGTATATAGCTAAGAACTTCATGTTCTATGTTCAGATCTTTCTCGCGCTAACTAATCTCTGCCTCAACCCAGTGACGTCACATAGAGTAAGTACATTTCGGATTCAAAACATGGTAACTGCAAAAAGTATAAATCTTAAACATGTCATTTATTATAAGTTGTGAAATACTGGAATTGTTATGACTGACCTATCTCCCCACCCCGGTCACTTTAGTTATGCTTGCATGCATGCATATCTGGTCTGCACCACGAGGAGGCGAGGCGACAAAGAGGGTGAACAGATTGGTAATTGCTGACCACCAACGGGAAGTAGTACATTGGTTAAGTGGAAACCCGCCCATTGTTTCAGTAGTTAGAGGCTAATGTGTACCTGTGGGAATAGCTGCCGATTCCTTAAACACACTACTGGCTGTTTACGCATTGATTATTTATAATTATGTTAATTAGCAGTTTGCCGGAAGTGCCCTAGGTTACACAGTGCCCACAACACGATCACTGAATATCAGATTCAGAAGCTCGCTCGATGGAACTATGACGAATATTTCCATAGTATGAGGAATCTGTCGGCTGTGGGCGCCTGGTGGTCTAGTCACTACCTGGTTGGTATTTTGGAATAGAATATTACTATCACAGACAGTGTCAGTCTCAGAACTAATACGAACATCTGGATTTGCTTCATCGGACATCTATAACACCTGCTCTATTATAGTCTGGCGCCAAACCAGGCCAAAGTCTGGTATTTCATTAGTGAGAAGAGGCAATGACAGGGATGCCAGTGGGGGGTCAGGAAAAGTCCCTACATGGGGACTGAAGCCAGTCTATGTATCACCTAAAACGCACATGGTGTGTGGGGAATTCCCATCACTCTCCTAACAGATCCCTGAGCATGGACTGGTAGTATAGGATAGTTAGATACATGCTATAATGAGAGTGGGTACATGTGTAGTTCTGCACTAAATGGGGTACTCTTTTAAAAAAAAGCATTTCAAAAAGATTACCACACACTATCAGTTCTATATTCAGCAGAATATCTTTACAAGTTGATTAGGCATTCCTCTGATATTTTCTTTTAGACTTGGTAATGTTTTAATAACTCTATTCTCACATGACACATTTTAAGCCAATCAGATACCAGTATTCAAGTTTGCCCTTATCTGTAGGAGCATTTCCTAAGGAATCCTACCATCCTACAGCTGTAGGTTGGAGCACTGGGATCCATAGGCCCTCTAACTGAGTGTGCTGTAGGAATTCATAGTTTTGAAAGATTACAGAACAAGTGTATCTAAGAACTAGATTTTAGGGAACCTGGAGTCTATATTTTTCTCAAAACATACAATTTCTTGAAATGTTCATATCTTGAGACTAAAATGAAAATCCTACATATAGGCAAAATCCTACAAACTGGCATCCCTGCAATAACTTAACCAATACCAAATCACGCTGTTCTGAGGTATGGGGCATAACGTGTAATTATTGTCTGAATTCCTGTCGATACCATCGCCCGCTATTTAAAGTGCGACCATCTGGGCGGAATGGTCGTTATTTTCGATGGAGTTCTCAGTAAACGTCGATTGATTTTCTTCCTGAACAAGAAGTGCTGTCAACAAAGACAGAGACCGATGGATGATTTCCGAAACAATGCATTTTCACCAGCATAATTGTTTCTTTTTTTCTTTTCTTTTTTTCAGAGATTGAGTTATTCAAGGTCAAGTTCGGGAGAAAGATAAAAAAAATTCATTCTATTTCTTTAGCTAGTGTTGATGGAACATTTTAGCTACTATACAATGTAGACATGGTAACATTCATATACACTGGTATTTCTGTTATGTTCCATATTGTATAGCTTGTTTGCTTGGTTTGATTTAATGTCCAGTCAACCATTATAGATTCTCACCAGACTTTCTCAAGGTTCTTTTACACCACAAGGGTGGTGACCGAATCTATGTGATGAATTCAGGTAGAAATCTCACCCCTACACATTTATCGAGGTGAGAGTTCTTTTACTACCCACACCACATAGACATGGTATGAGAAGGACTGGCCTTTGATATAGCAGTAAATCTACCACTGCTGGGGGTGAGACTCAAACCCACAAAGTCCTACAACCTTGGGGTTACAAGTCCGGTGCTCTAACCACTGAGCTAACTCCCCACCCCCATTTTATAGCTTAATTGAAAATAAAGAGAAAGTGAAATGTCATTTCTCTTACTAGATCAGGGATGCCAGTTGGGGAGAGTGAAAAGAAAGTAACCCAGTAACCCGCTTATTCAATATAGGTTTTTCAAAAGGTCTTTAAAATCAAAATTTTCAGGTTTTTCAAGGCCCCAAACATAGGCTTTTACAGGTTTTTAGGGTTATCATATTCAGCATGCTGGGGTCAGAATAGAGATAATCGCTTATTTTCAGTTCATTTCTAAAGAAACATACTTAGTACTAAATTGCAGGACGTCAGGATGTCTGTCTCATCAGGTTATACTCAGCAAGCACATGTGTATGCTGAGTTTCCAACAGGCAAGAAGTCACCACAACTGTTGATTTTAAGATCTCTTAAAATAAATACATTGATAATGTGTCATCTCTATATAGAGAGGTTGTACGAGATTACTGTACAACAATTTTATTAACATTCATTTCATAAATATAAACAACCAAATGGTCATATAAGGGAGGAATGTTCATCTGATCCTTCTTAATTACCCTGATGAAGGCCATACCCCTCCACACACCGCTGGCCGAAACGTTTTGAAATCATAATTATCACTACTACTACTTAACACAGATTTACCTTTTCAACGACAAAGTGTCGATAAAAACTGGACATGATGTGTGAGGCGTGGATTTTACATCACGAGATTTGTTGAGTGTGTAACATGCGGGGGGAGAGAAAACAAAGTGTGCTACACGCTTCTAGAGAGGCCAGTTAGCACCAGCTGGTGAGAATTAGCACACAGTCTGGTAATAGACACTCTCCGCCGTATTCTCTGACCACCACGTCACGTTACAAAGTGGTTAACTGTGTTAGGAGAGTGTGAGCGTCTCATGCCAGCATATCCTGCTCGGTACCAGGTCAGATAACGCCTGGAACCTGGGTCACAAGTTACCGTCCTCGTTATTCTAACCTCCAGCAGCCCCTACACCCTTACCACCCGCATACTGCACCTCCAGACAGTTTAACTACAATACCACCCTCACCCTGTATACTCCACCTACAGACAGTTTAACACCCATACCACCCTCACCCTGTATACTCCACCTCCAGACAGTTTAACTACAATACCACCCTCACCCTGTATACTCCACCTACAGACAGTTTAACTACAATACCACCCTCACCCTGTATACTCCACCTACAGACAGTTTAACACCCATACCACCCTCACCCTGTATACTCCACCTACAGACAGTTTAACACCCATACCACCCTCACCCTGTATACTCCACCTACAGACAGTTTAACTACAATACCACCCTCACCCTGTATACTCCACCTACAGACAGTTTAACACCCATACCACCCTCACCCTGTATACTCCACCTACAGACAGTTTAACTACAATACCACCCTCACCCTGTATACTCCACCTACAGACAGTTTAACTACAATACCACCCTCACCCTGTATACTCCACCTACAGACAGTTTAACACCCATACCACCCTCACCCTGTATACTCCACCTACAGACAGTTTAACTACAATACCACCCACACCCTGTATACTCCACCTCCAGACAGTTTAACTACAATACCACCCTCACCCTGTATACTCCACCTACAGACAGTTTAACACCCATACCACCCTCACCCTGTATACTCCACCTACAGACAGTTTAACGACAATACCACCCTCACCCTGTATACTCCACCTACAGACAGTTTAACACCCATACCACCCTCACCCTGTATACTCCACCTACAGACAGTTTAACACCCATACCACCCTCACCCTGTATACTCCACCTACAGACAGTTTAACACCCATACCACCCTCACCCTGTATACTCCACCTACAGACAGTTTAACTACAATACCACCCACACCCTGTATACTCCACCTACAGACAGTTTAACTACAATACCACCCTCACCCTGTATACTCCACCTCCAGACAGTTTAACACCCATACCACCCTCACCCTGTATACTCCACCTCCAGACAGTTTAACTACAATACCACCCTCACCCTGTATACACCACCTACAGACAGTTTAACTACGATACCACCCTCACCCTGTATACTCCACCTACAGACAGTTTAACTACAATACCACCCTCACCCTGTATACTCCACCTACAGACAGTTTAACTACAATACCACCGTCACCCTGTATACTCCACCTACAGACAGTTTAACTACAATACCACCGTCACCCTGTATACTCCACCTACAGACAGTTTAACTACAATACCACCCTCAACCTGTATACTCCACCTACAGACAGTTTAACTACAATACCACCCTCACCCTGTATACTCCACCTACAGACAGTTTAACTACAATACCACCCTCACCCTGTATACTCCACCTACAGACAGTTTAACTACAATACCACCCTCGCCCTGTATACTCCACCTCCAGACAGTTTAACTACAATACCACCCTCACCCTGTATACTCCACCTACAGACAGTTTAACTACAATACCACCCTCACCCTGTATACTCCACCTACAGACAGTTTAACTACAATACCACCCTCACCCTGTATACACCACCTACAGACAGTTTAACTACAATACCACCCTCACCCTGTATACTCCACCTCCAGACAGTTTAACTACAATACCACCCTCACCCTGTATACTCCACCTCCAGACAGTTTAACTACAATACCACCCTCACCCTGTATACTCCACCTACAGACAGTTTAACTACGATACCACCCTCACCCTGTATACTCCACCTACAGACAGTTTAACACCCATACCACCCTCACCCTGTATACTCCACCTACAGACAGTTTAACACCCATACCACCCTCACCCTGTATACTCCACCTACAGACAGTTTAACTACAATACCACCCTCACCCTGTATACTCCACCTACAGACAGTTTAACTACAATACCACCCTCACCCTGTATACTCCACCTACAGACAGTTTAACACCCATACCACCCTCACCCTGTATACTCCACCTCCAGACAGTTTAACTACAATACCACCCTCACCCTGTATACTCCACCTACAGACAGTTTAACTACAATACCACCCTCACCCTGTATACTCCACCTACAGACAGTTTAACTACAATACCACCCACACCCTGTATACTCCACCTACAGACAGTTTAACTACAATACCACCCTCACCCTGTATACTCCACCTACAGACAGTTTAACACCCATACCACCCTCACCCTGTATACTCCACCTACAGACAGTTTAACTACAATACCACCCTCACCCTGTATACTTCACCTACAGACACAAGGTGGGCCAACATGCATGAGACGGAGTATACTGACAGCCACACAAGGTGGGCCAACATACGTGAGACGGAGTATGATGACAGCCACATGAGGTGGGCCAACATACGTGAGACGTAGTATACTGACACCACCCAGACACATCACAGACAGGTGGCGATCTACGTCAGACTGAGGTGTTGGCAGGGAATGCCGGGAACGCAGACAGAATGCTGCCCTAAAGACCACTTCCCATTGCGGGGAAATGTAGCGGGCCCGGCTACGAGGATCGTTACGAGAATGGTCACGATGGTCTCAATGAGCATGAGCCTCGGTAAAGTAGGATACGAATATTTAATAAAATCATTTTATACTATGGCTACTCTCCTCCTTGGGATACATGCGAGATGTATTGGTATGACAACACAGGCGGCCAGGGAACTGGAGGAGGGGAGGGGGGAGGGGTAGGAGG
The DNA here is from genome assembly GCA_950022655.1 of Alentia gelatinosa. Taxonomy (NCBI): domain Eukaryota; kingdom Metazoa; phylum Annelida; class Polychaeta; order Phyllodocida; family Polynoidae; genus Alentia; species Alentia gelatinosa. The sequence goes on along the minus strand of OX465581.1, from coordinate 2,044,184 downwards.
AGGTGTAGGGTTAAAGGGAGCGGCCTGGGGCAATAAACAGGAGTTTGGGTTCACAGTGGACAAGACTTTGATTCATGGGCCAGTCAGAGAAGGATACACGCTATGATAAACTTTATTATGATTGCGATTAATCATTTAGTGAATGTTCATAATCACATACGTGTAGAAGTATATACATGCATTTATTATCCATCCTTTCGAAAAAATTAAACCCAGTTCCTGCGGTATTCAAGAATATAACAATAGGGACAATTTTCTTGCTCTATAGTACAAAGGGACTATTTTCCCGTATACCATGACCACAGTTATGGTATGTGGCAGGTTTTATATAAAGGGTCGTAGTTTACTGAGTACCCTTACTTTTCCAATGGGGACTCTTTATACAAACGATGGATAATAAAGTGTACTGATTAGAGAGCTAGCAGCGTGAATATGGTACGCACGACGTATACTGCCGTTATAAGGCGGGTCAGCCCGGACTAGGTTAATGACCGTTTAGCTGGGTACAATAAACATGGACGGAGGATTAGGTACTCCACAGATCGGCCCCACTCCGGGCGCGCCGTCTGCGCCCTGGAGCCCCGGGGTTCGGTCAGGGTCGAGTCTGGTGCGGCGAGTTGTGGATATTATCCTACCCCTAATATAAAATCCCATAGGCTTAACATTGAGTTTCCGTATGCCACGCTGAATGGCATATGGAGATTTATATGCCACTAGTGGCATACAGAATTGTTATCACATAATATTCCCACATTGAGGAGACAGGGAAGGATAAAATCAAAACCTTTTAATTGTGGCCACTGCATTCCACTCCTGAAGTTTTGGCTCCAGGCTTCACTCGGCCTCGCCTCATGAAGTCACTATGCCAAACTCCAATCTGGTTTACGGTGACCAAGATTAAAACTCATCCAGTTTTACGATTTTACTGAATGTTCATCGTTTTAAACTGTTGAGAGGAGGAATGCGGCCTGTGGTGTAGTGGTGGAGTTCGGTGAACTAGTGCCCGATTACTCAACCCCCCCACCCCCCACCCACCCACACCCCTCCCCACCCACCAACATCCCGGCCGTGAGGAGAGCGTGGAGTAATGATGCTAGTTGTTGTTGTTTGCGTAGTTTAATGTCCAATATGTTCTATTAGACTTACTTTGAGTTTGACTGAATGTAGGTAGAAATCTTACCACTCTATGTGGTCTTTTACTTCTCACACCACATAGACATGGTAGGAGAAGGACTGGTCTTTGATATAGCAGTAAGTCTACCACTGCTGGGGGTGAAGGAGAAAGGTGGCTGTACACCACACCACACAGACATGGTATGAGAAGGACTGGTCTTTGATATAGCAGTAATTCTACCACTGCTGGTGATGAAGGAGAAAAGTGGCTATACACCACACCACATAGACATGGTATGAGAAGGACTGGCTTTTGATAGTAAATCTACCACTGCTGGGGATGAAGGAGAAAGGTGGCTGTACACCACACCACATAGACATGGCATGAGAAGGACTGGTCTTTGATATAACAGTAAATCTACCACTGCTGGGGATGAAGGAGAAAGGTGGCTGTACACCACACCACATAGACATGGTATGAGAAGGACTGGCCTTTGATATAGCAGTAAATCTCCCACTGCTGGGGGTGAAGGAGAAAGGTGGCTGCAGTGGGACTCCAGAGAGTGCCGTGGAGTGATGATCTTCACAGCTCCACACAACACACGGTCAGTCATTTCTCGGCCACGTTCCCCACAGGGCGGATGAGTGATTGAGGGCACATAGCCATCGTGTTATGGAGGCAGCCATCTTTCTCCCGACACCGCTGGGTGCAGTTACCAACTAATTGTTTATTGAGGGGGTTCAACCTCGCCTCACGATTATCAATGGATTAAAGCAACTGATAACAGCAGTCCACCCCCCCCCCCCCCCCGCCCCCGGACTACAGTGGTGCCATCTTATTGTTCCCTGAGTTTCCTAGTAAGTGATGGTGGAACTAGCAATCACTCTGTGCCTTAGCGGTCACTGCCATCGAACCCTCGCAGCAAAATAATGCAAAATAAACCCCACCATATGCCGGCCACACTCATCAACGGATTATAATAGACCCTGATACCAAATTAGTTTTTCATTCTCACCACAATAAGAGAGTGATTATGACAAATACGCCTACATAATACTAACGCCAATAGGAAAGGCTGTTACATATTCAGAATGAGGCGCTAATTCTATTATCTCTGCGTCCTAGATGCGCCCTCTAGTGACGAGGTTTGTGAATGTCTACGATCCTGGGTCTAATTTCCAGACGAATATCCCGTGCAGTGATAGCGGACTTATGGTCGAGGTTCCTGAACTACAAAATACACTCAGACAGTACATAGTCTGACTGACGTGGTAAGTGTCATCCTATTTGTCGCTCACTAACAGAGGGTTAATCTAGTGAGCGGAGGTTATCAGAGTTCTGAGGGTGCTGTCAATCTATCGCTGTTTTCTGTCAGTAGAACTACCCACGTACAAGCACCCCGCCCCGCAGACTGAGCCGAGATTAGTATTACACGTTCACTGATAATGTCCTGCATTTGAGAGATGGCCAACCTTTTTATTCAGTATGATATATCAGAGCTAATGAAGACTAGGTGACTTATATAACTGAGATTCTGACAGACCAAACTATAATTATTGTGACGACAGTAACTTTCTTTTTGTTGAAATATGTTTATTTAATCTGTCTAGTGTCATGAATAAGTACATTGAGCCTGTCTGTTACAACATAGGTAGTAAATTGTATTGCCCAAGCCCCCTTAGATCGACGATGTCTCTGGCCTGAACGATATCTGCGTGCCCGTGTAGCTGTCTCTAATCGTGAAATAAGGTACGATGGGCCGTCCCATTAAGATTAACACGTTCCACTTGTATCATATACCTATAAATCTCAATAATTACTTAAATATTCATCAAAACCTGATGACATCGATTACGCTCCTAATTCCCACCTCACCTTTTGTCTCGTCTACGAGAATTCTCCCCTCGTCCTCTCAACCAATCAGATCAGGACGTTGAGACGCAGGCGGCGTCACGGCGTTTCCTTGACCTACTTCCGCCTTGGTTAATAGGACCTGACATGAAGGAGGTCAGTGAGACGCGCGGGGGACGTTAGCGCCACCTGACGGGCGTCAATGAGAGTAATGGCGGCTGTACTACACTGGACACCAGAGCTACACTAAGTTAGCTCTGGTCGGGTTAAATAAGCGGCCGCCTTCACACACTACAGGGACATGTCTGTTACTCTCCTGCCAGACCTTCTGTACTGCTTGGAGAGTTTGCTATTTCATAATCTCGAAGCCAATTTTTCATTTGCTCATTTCCTTTCCTGTGTATTTTGTTTTCGAAATATAATGAACATAAAGCTTGGCTTCTTTATCAATTTGTTAGCTACGAATATCTAACAAACTGTGTCTGCTTTTAGAGTATACATAAGTGAGAACAGAGTGGAGACAGAGGTGGCGGCCAATCTAAGTCAGAACAGAGTGGAGACAGGTGGTGGCCAATCTAAGTCAGAACAGAGTGGAGACAGAGGTGGTGGCCAATCTAAGTGAGAACAGAGTGGAGACAGAGGTGGTGGCCAATCTAAGTGAGAACAGAGTGGAGACAGAGGTAGTGGCCAATCTAAGTCAGAACAGAGTGGAGACAGAGGTGGTGGCCAATCTAAGTGAGAACAGAGTGGAGACAGAGGTGGTGGCCAATCTAAGTCAGTACAGAGTGGAGACAGAGGTGGTGACCAATCTAAGTCAGAACAGAGTGGAGACAGAGGTGGCGGCCAATCTAAGTGAGAACAGAGTGGAGACAGAGGTGGCGGCCAATCTAAGTGAGAACAGAGTGGAGACAGAGGTGGTGGCCAATCTAAGTGAGAACAGAGTGGAGACAGAGGTGATGGCCAATCTAAGTGAGAACAGAGTGGAGACAGAGGTGACGGCCAATCTAAGTGAGAACAGAGTGGAGACAGAGGTGGCGGCCAATCTAAGTCAGAACAGAGTGGAGACAGAGGTGGCGGCCAATCTAAGTGAGAACAGAGTGGAGACAGAGGTGGCGGCCAATCTAAGTGAGAACAGAGTGGAGACAGAGGTGGCGGCCAATCTAAGTGAGAACAGAGTGGAGACAGAGGTGACGGCCAATCTAAGTCAGAACAGAGTGGAGACAGGTGGTGGCCAATCTAAGTCAGAACAGAGTGGAGACAGAGGTGGTGGCCAATCTAAGTCAGAACAGAGTGGAGACAGAGGTGGTGGCCAATCTAAGTCAGAACAGAGTGGAGACAGAGGTGGTGGCCAATCTAAGTCAGAACAGAGTGGAGACAGAGGTGGCGGCCAATCTAAGTGAGAACAGAGTGAAGACAGAGGTGGCGGCCAATCTAAGTCAGAACAGAGTGGAGACAGAGGTGGTGGCCAATCTATGGCGGCTGGCGCGTCGCCTCGGGTCGAGGCTATATAGTAACAGCGTGCCTAGGGTCGAGGTTATATAGTCTCAGAGCCGTACAAACAAGGCCCGGCTGTGTCAATGGACGTGAGAGGGCGCCATTATCAGCGTCATTATCACGGCTGGCGGTGTTTTTGTTTTCTAGTTACCGAGTTTCGTGTTGTTAGGTGTCAGTTTGATTTGTTCCGTGTTGTTGGGTGTGTCGGTTTGATGATGTGGGGTGCTTTGTTTGTTTGTTTGTTGGTTTGATTTTACATCCAGTCAACCTTTATAGGTCCTTTCCAGACTTTCTCAAGATTCTTTTACACCACTAGGGTGGTGATCGAATCTATGTGATGAATTCAGGTAGAAATCTCACACCGACACATTTACTGAGGTGAGAGTTCTTTTACTTCCCACACCACATAGACATGGTATGAGAAGGATGGCCTTTGTTATAGCAGTAAATCTACCACTGCCGGGGGTGAAGGAGAAAGGTGGCTGTACACCACACCACATAGACATGGTATGAGAAGGATGGCCTTTGTTTTAGCAGTAAATCTACCACTGCTGGGGGTGGGACTCGAACCCACAAAGTCTTACAACCTTGGGGTTACAAGTCCGGTGCTCTAACCACTGAGCTAATGCACCCTTAAAGTCTCATAACCTTGTCTATCTCCGAATCCGGACCCGAAGCCATCACCACCCGATGAACAAAAGTGATCTTAACAACTGAGCCACCTCAGCTCCCAATCCTACAGCAGACGCAGTCTAACTAAGGCCCAATTCCCACCAAGAGATTTTGAGACATGAGCGATGCTTTAATTGAACGACTATAAGCACAACTTTCTAGGAATCTCCCAAATTGCCAAGTGGGAACGCAAAAAATGTAAAATTGTTGGCGATTCTTACCCTGCCGCTCCCCCACCCCCATGGTGCGTACATAAGTCACCGACTCGAGCCGTCCCAAAAAAGGCATTAGTCTCTCCCGATTTAATTTCAAACATGTTTGAAATCTTTAGGCCGCTAGTTGCTGACTATGCCCTCCCACCCGCTGTGCGACTGGCGTTTCCTGGCGACTCTGCGAGGCACGGGTCTCTGGGGCGAGAATCTCCTAGTGAGAATCGGTGCGCTTTGCTCGATTAGCCTAAATATCTCTGCGGATGTTCATCTTCATTGTGGCAGGAATTCCAAGACCAAAGAACCACATCCGGGAATCTCAGGTACAACACCTGGTTTCTCATTGGCCAGCAGCCTCACCGGAAGTGAAACGTGCCCGGCTCGTGAGGACCAGCACGTGAGAGCCCCCTGGTGGATAAACCTACATGGGACATTATAATTAGTCTCTCGCCTGTCCACAAAATCATCGTTTGTTGCATTTATTATCCGTCTTTTCGAATAAATTAAACCCAGTAATTGCCCTATTAACGGGTATAACATTAGGAACTATTTTTTTGCTCTATAGCAAAAGGGACTATTTTTCCGTATACCATGGTTTTGAGGCCGTATACCACAGGCTTGAATCTGTATACCACAGTTATGGTATCTGACGGGTTTTATACAATGGGTCGTGGTTTACTGAGTCCCCGTTCATTTTCAATGGGGACTTTGTATACGATGGATAATAAATCCATTATCTTCATACCAGGCGCACTTGACTGGTTACGCCACTTTTAGTAGACACTTCAGTGACTCAGTGTTGGGCAGTACACAATAATCCACAAGAGCTGTAAAACTGAAGCATACCGCCGGGAGGTATCAACCATTCCTATATACCTATGAGCGAACAACCTATGATTACTTAACGCTGCTGGGGGTGGAATAACTTTTGTTTACTGCCCAGGTTGAAGTTACTGCCCAGGTTGACGTTTACTGCCCAGGTTGATGTTTACTGCCCAGGTTGATGTTCAGAGACGTTCTGTTTTTATCGATATTAGCCGACAATTGAAGGTATATAGGAATAGGGAAACCACGTACCAGTGGAAATAAGTAAAAGTTACTCGGTAAGGCTTGGAAAAATTACTGCCCGCGGCCAAGGCCTTGGGCAGTAATTTTTCCAAGCCTTACCTCGTACCTTTGACTTATTCCCACCGGAACATAGTTTCCCTCTATTCCTCTACCACCATCCACTACAATGCTAAACGGCACCGATTTATTGAGATCCCCAAAAGGTCTGTTTATTTGTTTGGGTAGTTTAAAGTGCAATACCTTCTATTACTTACTTTGGGTTTGACCGAATTTATGAGATGAATGTAGGTAGAAATCTCACCCCTACACATTTACCGAGGTGAGAGTTTTTTTTACTTCCAACACTACATAGACATGGTATGAGAAGGACTGGCCTTTGATATAGCAGTAAATCTATCACTGCTGGGGGTGAAGAAGAAAGGTGGCCGTACACCACACCACATACACAGGGTATGAGAAGGACTGGCCTTTGGTATAGCAGTAAATCTACCACTGCTGGGAGTGAAGGAGAAAAGTGGCTGTACACCACACCACATAGACATGGTATGAGAAGGACTGGTCTTTGATATAGCAGTAAATCTACCACTGCTGGGGATGAAGGAGAAAAGTGGCTACAGTGGGACTCCAATCAACAAAGTCCCACAACACTGGGATTACAAGTCCAATGCTGTTTTTTCCAGGCATACCCCTTGGGTTACACGAAAGAATTACCACACTTACAAGTCCAATGCTCTTTTACTCTTTACCACTGAGCTAACTCCCCACCCGTTGCCTTTAGTTATGCTTTCATACAAGCATACCCTACCTGCACCACACAGAGGCGAGGCGACCAAGAGGGTGAACGGATTGATCATTGCTGTCCACCCCAGCAGACCCATGTCTCAAGCGGCGACCACGAAGTGCAGTATCTTGATTCTACCTGTAAGACCAGCCACTACAAGATGCATCAAAAGCAGGGAGAAGACAAAATATACATCCGTGATGAAGTCTCTATCCATTAACTACAAAAACACAAGCCCCCTGATGATAACACACTTCAAGTGGACGGTCTGTTATTTTACAAGTGCGCCTCAAGTCGGCATTGTAGTTGGAGTTTTTTCTGAAGGCATGGAGAGTGCGTAGAGGCGTTTTTCACAGCTGGGTACTGATCAGGGAGAAGGCCTTGAAGTGGGGAGAATGTGCTGACACGGACAGGATCAAAGAGGAGAGTCCAAGTGACAATAAAACAGTGATCGCCGACTCACAATCAACCGATGAATAACAAGATTCCGATAGAGATACCGTACATTTCCTCATCATTCCCCTGCCCTCTTATTTTGAGGACAGAGAGAGAAAACCTACTTTCTTCTATATAGACATGGTATGAGAAGGACTGGCCTTTGATATAGCAGTAAGTCTACCACTGCTGGGGGTGAAGGAGAAAGGTGGCTGTACCCCACACCCTATAGAAACCCACAAAGTCCTACAAAGTCCTACAAACTTGGGATTAGTGTCCAGTTCCTTAACCACTGAGCTACCTCCCTGCCTGAAAGGAGAATGAACAACCCCCATGTACCACGTGACATCAATTATCCAATCACACAACTCCCTCACACTGAGCGCGTTAAACACCACTAAACGGTCAGTTATCTCCCTGACGGCCCGCCCCTATCTACATCCACACAGCCCCCAGTACACCTAACACGAATTAAACACCACCATTCACAGAGTACGCCGCCTCCACACACATCCCCGCTCCTTTTTGTCTGCGGATCGGAAACACAAACACACATCAAGAGCTCCGGCGTCTCTTCATCTCTTTTCAGTGAACTCCAGCGGAACGAGCTCAAAGACGACTGACGAGGAGGTTCATTGATACGAGCGGAGGTCGTGTTGTGTGTTGAATAACAGCTACAGCAAGGGATGGGGCACTGTATGGATATACTAGTATAAAGACATGGGGTTAACTACTGTAAAACTACAGTCAGACCCCGTTATGAAGAACTCTGTATGGATATACTAGTACAAAGACATGGGGTTAACTACTGTAAAACTACAGTCAACCCCCGTTATGATGAACTCTGTATGGATATACCAGTATAAAGACATGGGGTTAACTACTGTAAGACTACAGTCAAACCCCGTTATAACAAACTCTGTATGGATGTACCAGTACAAAGACATGGGGTTAAGTACTGTAAGACTACAGTCAGACCCCGTTATGACGAACTCAGTATGGATATACCAGTACAAAGACATGGGGTTAAGTACTGTAAGAGTACAGTCAGACCCCGTTATGAAGAACTCTGTATGGATATACTAGTACAAAGACATGGGGTTAAGTACTGTAAGACTACAGTCAAACCCCGTTATAACGAACTCTGTATGGATATACTAGTATAAAGATGGCGGGTCAACTACTGTAAAAATACAGTCAGACCCCGTTATGACGAACTCTGTATGGATATACTAGTACAAAGACATGGGGTTAACTACTGTAGAAATACAGTCAAACCCCGTTATGATGAACTCTGTATGGATATACTAGTACAAAGACATGGGGTTAAGTACTGTAGAAATACAGTCAAACCCCGTTATGACGAACTCTGTATGGAGACACTAGTACAAAGATGGCGGGTCAACTACTGTAAAAATACAGTCAGACCCCGTTATGACGAACTCTGTATGGAGACACCAGTACAAAGATGGCAGGTTAACTACTGTAGAAATACAGTCAAACCCCGTTATAACCAACTCTGTACGGATATACTAGTATAAAGACATGGGGTTAACTACTGTTGAAATACAGTCAGACCCCGGTATAACGAACTCTGTATGGATATACCAGTATAAAGACATGGGGTTAACTACTGTAGAAATACAGTCAAACCCCGTTATGACGAACTCTGTATGGATATACCAGTATAAAGACATGGGGTTAACTACTGTAAGACTACAGTCAGACCCCGTTATAACGAACTCTGTATAGATATACTAGTACAAAGACATGGGGTTAACTACTGTAGAAATACAGTCAAACCCCGTTATGACGAACTCTGTATGGATATACCAGTATAAAGACATGGGGTTAAGTACTGTAGAAATACAGTCAGACCCCGTTATGAAGAACTCTGTATGGATATACTAGTACAAAGATGGCGGGTTAACTACTGTAAGACTACAGTCAGACCCCGTTATGAAGAACTCTGTATGGATATACTAGTACAAAGACATGGGGTTAACTACTGTAAGACTACAGTCAGACCCCGTTATGACGAACTCTGTATGGATATACTAGTACAAAGACATGGGGTTAAGTACTGTAAGACTACAGTCAAACCCCGTTATGACGAACTCTGTACGGATATACTAGTACAAAGATGGCGGGTTAACTACTGTAGAAATACAGTCAAACCCCGTTATGATGAACTCTGTATGGATATACTAGTACAAAGACATGGGGTTAAGTACTGTAAGAGTACAGTCAGACCCCGTTATGAAGAACTCTGTATGGATATACTAGTACAAAGACATGGGGTTAAGTACTGTAAGACTACAGTCAAACCCCGTTATAACGAACTCTGTATAGATATACTAGTACAAAGACATGGGGTTAACTACTGTAAGACTACAGTCAGACCCCGTCATGATGAACTCTGTATGAATATACTAGTACAAAGATGGCAGGTTAACTACTGTAGAAATACAGTCAAACCCCGTTATGACGAACTCTGTATGGAGTTACCAGTACAAAGATGGCAGGTTAACTACTGTAAAAGTACAGTCAACCCCCGTTATGACGAACTCTGTATGGATATACTAGTACAAAGATGGCGGGTTAACTACAGTCAAACTACAGTAAAATCCCGTTATGATGAACTCTATATGGATATACTAGTACAAAGATGGCAGGTTAACTACTGTAGAAATACAGTCAAACCCCGTTATGATTAACTCTGTACGGAGACACTAGTACAAAGATGGCGGGTCAACTACTGTAGAAATACAGTCAAATCCCGTTATGATGAACTCTGTATGGATATACTAGTACAAAGATGGCGGGTCAACTACTGTAGAAATACAGTCAAACCCCGTTATGACCAACTCTGTATGGATATACCAGTACAAAGATGGCGGGTTAACTACTGTAAAACTACAGTCAAACCCCATTATGATGAACTCTATATGGATATACTAGTACAAAGATGGCGGGTTAACTACTGTAAGAGTACTGTCAACCCCCGTTATGATGAACTCTGTATGGATATACTAGTACAAAGATGGCGGGTTAACTACTGTAAGACTACAGTCAACCCCTGTTATGATGAACTCTGTACGGATATACCAGTACAAAGATGGCGGGTTAACTACTGTAGACCTATAGTGAAACCCCGTAACTCTGTTACATCAAACACTACATCATTATACACCTATGGCTCCATCTTCTACTGAACTTTGTAGGGAGGCGGGTTTCCTGATTTCTTTATGACTACAGCCTGGGCAGGAGTCGTTGTACGGACCCTACAGAAAGTGGCACGACAGGTAAGAGCCCCCTCCACCAGGCAGTACACCAGCTGGTGACACGCCTCAGTGCATACGTGAGAGCGCGGTCACGGGAAGCTGACCGTGTCACAATGCCTGTCACTGGAGAACACCGGGAGGGGAGACAGGTGGACGGGGAGTAGGAGGGACCAGACTGGAGAACACCGGGAGGGGAGACAGGTGGACCTGGAGTAGGAGGGACCAGACTGGAGAACACCGGGAGGGGAGACAGGTGGACGGGGAGTAGGAGGGACCAGACTGGAGAACACCGGGAGGGGAGACAGGTGGACGGGGAGTAGGAGGGACCAGACTGGAGAACACCGGGAGGGGAGACAGGTGGACGGGGAGTAGGAGGGACCAGACTGGAGAACACCGGGAGGGGAGACAGGTGGACGGGGAGTAGGAGGGACCAGACTGGAGAACACCGGGAGGGGAGACAGGTGGACCTGGAGTAGGAGGGACCAGACTGGAGAACACCCGGGAGAGGAGACAGGTGGACGGGGAGTAGGAGGGACCAGTCTCAAATCACCTGTCTCTCACATCATCATTATAAACCCCTTGCAGCCTCAGTGCCGGTTACCGCCATATTGCAGTCTACAGAGTAAACAACATGCCGGGTACCGCCATATTGGAGTCTACAGAGTAAACAACATGCCGGGTATCGCCATATTGGAGTCTACAGAGTAAACAACATGCCGGGTACCGCCATATTGGAGTCTACAGAGTAAACAACATGCCGGGTACCGCCATATTGGAGTCTACCGAGTAAACGACATGCCGGGTACCACCATATTGGAGTCTACCGATTAAACAACATGCTGGGTACTGCCATATTGGAGTCTACCAAGTAAACAACATGCCGGGTACCGCCATATTGGAGTCTACCAAGAAAACAACATGCCGGGTACCGCCATATTGGAGTCTACCGAGAAAACAACATGCCAGGTACCGCCATATTGGAGTCTACCGAGAAAACAACATGCCAGGTACCGACGAGTAACGAGAAGTAGACTTATAATTGTCCATCTCTATTGGACAAGAAATCTCCAAGTTATGATACATGAAGCCAACATACAGTAAAATCCTGCTTCTGGGACACCTCGCTTAAGGGGCCACTTTGCTCAGAACAGAAAATTACTTAAGAGGACACCTTGTTTGGAACAGAAATGTTTTATTTTATTTCAACCCCACTGAAGAGAATACTTTGCCAGGAATAGAGGGTTTCCCCTTAAGTGGGGGTTTTACTCTATTAGAGAGCACTGACATCACCACACATATAAATCATAGGTTTTCCAGATATAGTATCTCATGATGGGGGTTTAGGAGGGCGAGGCTGTGGTGTATAGGGTTAAGCCGCACTTCCTTTCACGGGGGATTAAGAAGGTTCATCCCGATCAGCTGGTCAGCAGGGAGTCTACGAGCTGGATTAAATAGACACCGTGTACGGTCAGATCAGTGTCTCAGTCACTGTCACTAGGACTGGGTACTTCTCTCTGATCAGCGGGTCAGCGGGGAGTCTACGAGCTGGATTAAATAGACACCGTGTACGGTCAGATCAGTGTCTTAGTCACCGTCACTAGGACTGGGTACTTCTCTCTCTGATCAGCTGGTCAGCAGGGAGTCTACGATCTGGATTAATTAGTCAGTGTATGGTCAGATCAGTGTCTCAGTCACTGTCACTAGGACTGGGTACTTCTCTCTCTGATCAGCTGGTCAGCAGGGAGTCTACGATCTGGATTAAATAGACACCGTGTACGGTCAGATCAGTGTCTCAGTCACTGTCACTAGGACTGGGTACTTCTCTCTCTGATCAGCGGGTTAGCGGGGAGTCTACGAGCTGGATTAAATAGACACCGTGTACGGTCAGATCAGTGTCTCAGTCACTGTCACTAGGACTGGGTACTTCTCTCTCTGATCAGCGGGTCAGCGGGGAGTCTACGAGCTGGATTAAATAGACACCGTGTACGGTCAGATCAGTGTCTCAGTCACTGTCACTAGGACTCGGTACTTCTCTCTCTGATCAGCGGGGACTGAGAACAGAGGACGGCGTTAAGCAGAGAGGACGGTTAAGTTTGAACATTTATCCTATGTTTAACACTGACTCAGTGTATTTGACGGAGCGTTGAATAAAGTGTTATTTATGCACTGAGGTGAATAAAAAAAAACCAGACCAATCAGGGACGAGATAATGAAAGTAGATCCGGCAATATTGATAAACGCAGACATCCTCCGATGAGTGTCAACATGCTACTAACATGGATAATTAGATTTTTTTTACTGTATATCGGTGAGATGGGGTAGGATAAATATTAAACCAAACTCGAGTTAGCCTTCTCAATGTTTATACCACTCTGGTCAGGTCTGCTACTCACTACGGTCGGCTAACGCCTCGCGTTGTAATACACGACCTGCCCATCGTGGCATAAACATTGACAAGGCTAACTCTTGTTTGGTTTCTACTAATTAGTACTACTGGTATTTTTTCCCCATAAACTTAACATTGGGGACTCGTATCGTCATAAATGTTATCCTATTAGTCAATGTAAAGGGTAAGACAATTTCATAAACCTATTCATAAACCAATTCTCGTTTGCATCCCTAGGTAATTCATGCGGCTTCGCTTTGTAAATTACTACGCGATTCAAACTCGATGGGATACGAGCTCTGACCCTAAACTTTCATAGGTGTCTTCGGTAATAAGTTAACGGGAAATGTCTTAATCCCGCATATTTCTAATTGTATGTCTAGTACTATGATTTTGTCATTAGAATAGCGCTCATGTATTACTACGCATCAACCTCTCGTGGTTTACGACCGCCTGTCCACAAAACCATGATTATGTGTATATCCTGAAAAACAGTGTTATATGACTTGTGCAGAACACTATGGGCCTACTAGCCCATGATAACCTCAAATCCACCGTATAGGCCACATAGCTATTGTGTTATAGAGACTGCCATCTTGCCCCCTCGACGGCATCCAAAACAGGTGGCGGGAACAATTATCAATTGATTTGATCAAAAATATGTTTTCGGTCTTGCCATGGAGGAATTTTAGCCTCATCTCAATATCACCTGCAGATCATAACAACAGATAACAGTTTCGCTATCTTACAATTTCCTGGTGGATGATGACAGATCTAGCAATCACTCTGTGCCCTATAGCTCCCAGCAACCTATATTTTGTTTGTTTCACTTGTTCTTGACTTGTCCATGGAATAACACCAAAATTGTGATGGTGATTGTACATCTGTCCCTCCAAAATGCTCTTAAGAAAATATCTTTAAAAAAATGAATGAAGAAAGAGAAGAATCTTACGGCTCTGTCTGGGTGCCCGAAGTCGATCTTGAGTTGTCCCATGGCCCGGATGATGGCGATCATACTCTGGATAGTGTTGGAGTAGACGACTGGTCGGTACTGCAGGCACTCGTCGTTCGAGTATCCCTTCTCGTGAATAATTCTATAAATGAACAAAATCACAACAATCAGAACAAAATCACAACAATCAGTCAAAATTACAACAATTATAGGAGTATCTTGAGACGAGGCGTGTTTAGAGTCCGAATATTTAAAATTATTTGAAAAATATTAAAGGCATAGCGGACAATTTGGCTTGAAAATTAAAACCCATGTCAATTTCCTGAAAATTTAAGATGATCTTCAAGTGTTGTGGAACATATATCTAATGTAAAATTTGGGGGTCACCGTGCTAGTTTTTGATTTATATATCAATATTATGATAATTTCATATAAGAATATATAGAAATTCTAAAAAGTATTTTTTCACATAGTAAAACCCATGTCATTTTCCTCAAACTCTCAAAGAATATAGCACATATATAGTACTACTTATTTAGGTTTTAAAAACCATAGGTCACCGTCCGTGTTTTTGAAAGAATTGAAGAAAACCATATTTTTCAGTACATTTTATATGTAAATCAGGCAAATGTAAATTGGCCTATTTTACCGATTAAGATTTGATAAGCTGGACAAAATGTTAAATCTACTCTTGTAGAATTAGAATGAATCCCAAGAAACCAGTTTTGACTGATAATTGACATTATTTAAAAATCACCAGGTGGCGTCACTGTGAATTGTGGGATATGCCTTTGAATAAAAAATATCAAAAATCTGTAAAAATGATAAAAAATTTAGGTACACTGGAATCAAATCTTTACATGATTACAGAGAAGTACCTGTAAATTTGGAAATAAAATTACAACAATCAGTCAATAAGCGAATTAACTAATTAATTAACTTATTAATCCATCAGTAATTGCTGACACAGGTGCGCCGACCGTTGGAGCTGGTAATTTAAAATAAACGTCACGATCACGTAACAATAATTAAATTGATTAATTAAAGTTACAATCATCAACTGGCGTAATATTCTTCACTTTTTGAAACTGTATTTAAGTTATTACAAACCAGCAACTCTGGCAGATATAAATCTAGTTAAATTTTGAACTGCACTGCACGTAGAGGAAATATTTTTCATGTAGAATTTACTGCCTCGAGAGACATGGAAACACATCCTTATGGGCCATGGAATAGAGCTGGAGTGTGCGGGGAGGTTGGAAACACTGTTTATTGGTGCGAATGAGGCCCAATTTATACTACATTTGTTTTATACAAGAAAGAAGAACTTTGTAGACTGAAAATGAGAAAAAAAATCAACGATAACCTTGGAAAATAGGAAAACTGCCATTTCTGTTTATGAATGACACAGGGATGCAAATTGCGGAAGGAAAAATAGGTGGAAAACACATTATTATATACCCGTGCACGAAACTGACGCCTATACTGTATGGAAGTAATATTCATATATCCTATGTACCTGCCGAAATTCAGTGTACGGGCAGCGGGTGCGCGAAACAGGAAGTATGTAGCTTGTTCCCGACTGTATATTTCACATATGAACCAGCGAAAAAAGTGTGTGGGGGGGGGGGGGGGGGGATTTGAATTAATGATTTGCAACATATCGTCTACATTTAGTAGACTTCTCCAGGCAATGTGTCAAATTGATATCAAACATCGAATTGCAATGTTAAAAACATAAATAAAATCGGCATATCATAGGCCATAGGTCCGTGTAAATCGTAGGTTGGTTGCTTCCAGCTCAGGCCGTAAAATCAGGCCAAGGACCACGTACAAAACAACGTCCTCGAAGCCTAAGCCAGTATTCTCGAAATTCCTATATACCTATGAGCGAACAACCTAGGATTACTTAACGCTGCTGGGGGTGGAATAACTTTTGTTACCGTCCAGGTTGACGTTTACTGCCCAGGTTGACGTTTACTGCCCAGGTTGACGTTTACTGCCCAGGTTGACTTTTACTGCCCAGGTTGACGTTTACTGCCCAGGTTGACGTTTACTGCCCAGGTTGACGTTTACTGCCCAGGTTGACGTTTACTGCCCAGGTTGACGTTTACTGCCCAGGTTGACGTTCAGAGGCGTTCGGTTTTTATCGATATTAGCCGACAATTGAAGGTATATAGGAATAGGGAAACCAAGTACTGATGGAAATAAGTCAAAGTTACTCGGTAAGGCTTGGAAAAATTACTGGCCGCGGCTACGCCTTGGGCAGTAATTTTTCCAAGCCTTACCTCGTAACTTTGACTTATTCTCACCGGAACATAGTTTCCCTCTATTCCTTTATTGTTGGCTGAGGGACAGTGCGGAGGTCAGATACCACTATTTTTTGGTGTGAATGAGGCTCAATTAATTTCTTTGTGTGTTTTAGAAAAAATGATTTTATATACTATAGATGAAAAAGTGGATTTTCATGGCAAACTGGAAAGCAGCCATCTCTGAATTTTGCTAATTGGAGATTTACATATATGCAAATGAGCGATACACGCGTTTCGACCAATGTGAACCTCTTCAGGAATACATTGAGTAATAAAAATACTTTTTTTTTTCAGAAAATAGAAATTTTGTATACCCGGAATAAATCTGTACTGCACCATCATATATGCAAGGATGAAAGTCGCAACTGAGAGAAAAATCGGAAATTTAAATCAATTTATAAAAATCCTTTTATAACATTATTTTGGAACCGAATGGCATTGTGAATCGAGATATATTCTAGTGTTGCCCGTGTATATGAAATGTCGGAATTCTGTGACTTGACTGAAAACTTGCATTCCTATATATGCATTAAGTTTGCAATCTGAAATTGATAAAAGACCTTCGTTCATTAAAAAAAACCAACTTCGTAGAGTAAATAATTCCACCTTTTTCTCCCGTCTAATTCTGCTGATTGAGAACGTCAGTGCTGACCGGTTGTTACTTTAACCTATCAAAGGACGCCACAGACGGGGAGTAAAATGAGGACGGCGGCTATTTCCAGTCCATCCCACTCTCAGCGCGTGACATGCCATGAAAAAACGATGCTAATCGCGACATTAGCCCGGACCAGGTTTGAAGCGGCTAATTTACATCTACTGAATCATGGAGCACACCAGAGGTGGTAGACCGGCTCCAGGCCCTGCATCCTATGGCTACCCTCCTCACTGAGATACAGTCCCTGCATCCTATGGCTAACCTCCACACTGTGATACAGGCTCCAGTCCCTGCATCCTATGGCTACCCTCCTCACTGTGATACAGGCTCCAGTCCCTGCATCCTATGGCTACCCTCCTCGCTGGGATACAGTCCCTGCATCCTATGGCTACCCTCCTCACTGGGATACAGTCCCTGCATCCTATGGCTACCCTCCTCACTGAGATACAGTCCCTGCATCCTATGGCTACTCCCCTCACTGGGATACTGGCTCCAGTCCCTGCATCCTATGGCTACCCTCCTCACTGGGATACAGGCTCTAGTCCCTGCATCCTACGGCTACCCTCCTCACTGTGATACTGGCTCCAGTCCCGGCATCCTATGGCTACCCTCCTCACTGGGGTACTGGCTCCAGTCCCGGCATCCTATGGCTACCCTCCTCACAGGGATACAGGCTCCAGTCCCTGCATCCTATAACTACCCTCCTCACAGGGATACAGGCTCCAGACCCTGCATCCTATGGCTACCCTCCTCGCTGGGATACTGGCTCCAGTCCCGGCATCCTATGGCTACCCTCCTCACAGGGATACAGGCTCCAGACCCTGCATCCTATGGCTACCCTCCTCACTGTGATACAGGCTGCAGTCCCTGCATCCTATGGCTACCCTCCTCACTGGGATACTGGCTCCAGTCCCTGCATCCTATGGCTACCCTCCTCACTGGGATACTGGCTCCAGTCCTTGCGTCCTATGGCTACCCTCCTCACTGGGATACAGGCTCCAGTCCCAGCATCCTATGACTACCCTCCTTGCTGGGATACTGGCTCCAGTCCCTGCATCCTATGTCTACCCTCCTCACTGGGATACCGGCTCCAGTCCCTGCATCCTATAACTACCCTCCTCACTGTGATACTGGCTCCAGTCCCTGCATTCTATAACTACCCTCCTCACTGGGATACTGGCTCCAGTCCCTGCATCCTATGGCTACACTCCTCGCTGGGATACTGGCTCCAGTACCTGCATCCTATGGCTGCCCTCCTCACTGGGATACTAGCTCCAGTCCCTGCATCCTATGGCTACCCTCCTCGCTGGAATACTGGCTCCAGTCCCTGCATCCTATGGCTGCCCTCCTCACTGGGATACTTTTTCCAGTCCCTGCATGCTATGGCTACCCTCCTCGCTGGGATACTGGCTCCAGTCCCTGCATCCTATGGCTACCCTCCTCACTGGGATACTTTTTCCAGTCCCTGCATGCTATGGCTACCCTCCTCGCTGGGATACTTGCTCCAGTCCCTGCATCCTCTGGCTACCCTCCTCACTGGGATATAGTTTTCAACCCCTGCATCCTATGGCTACCCTCCTCACTGGGATACAAGGACTGGTACAATCGGTAATGGTGTTGGATTTCTGGCGCTGTTTAGCTCCAGTATTTCCAACATTCTCCATACAAATATCCTGGCCACTGTTCAGAATATCTGCTGGGATATCCTGGCCTGTCACTTTGATCTCAATCGGGTCACAGTTAGGAGCAGGCGAAATTTATTGTTATGACAGCACAGGCGGCCAGAGAACTGGAGGAGGGGGGGGAGGGGTGGTAGGAGGAGGTGCAGGGTTAGAGGGAGCGACTGGTGGGGAACATATAATATGATATACAGGAGGTTCTGTTCCTACTGGACAAGTCTTTGATTCAGGGGCCAGTCAGAGAACATACTATGAGAAAACGTGGTTACTGAGCCCGTACGGGTGACCGTTAGAGGTCATTTGATGAAAAAATACGGCCCGACGCTGCAGGTGGGAGGGCCGTATTTTTTCATCAATACGGCCGTATTTTTCCATCAAAGGCAAAGGGTAATATTTCATAGACGTTCGCTCACAGGTATATAATAATATAATGAACTTTATTCTGATTGTGTTAAATCCTTAAATAAATGTTCCTAATCAAAGACTTGATCACGTCTACAGAGGTGGCTGCTACTTACTTCATTTGTTTAACAATGGTGGACTTCCCCGACTCTCCAGCACCTGAATTGTAAAAAAACAGAATATCTCAATTATCGGAATCAAATGATAAAAAGTCTCCAGTGCCTGGTAGATTACCAATTCACTAACACCGAAGCTGCAAACAGAAAGGAGGATACCGCCAGTTAAGTGAGGATTAGTTGATTGATTTTATTTTAATTTTTTTCTCTTGGGATTTTTGTTTGAAGTTGATCTTGGCAAAGTGGTCCCTGCTGCTTGGCAAACTTCCCAAACTCGGCATGGTCCGCAGAAAGGCTCACAAATAATCGCCCCAGTTAAGATATGACCTCTTTTCCCGTTTTATTATACACCTGTGTACATCAGTCCTATGCTTTCTGACCTATACTCAGTATAGTAGACAATTCATATTTCACAATGGTAAAGAAATATGATGTACAGCCCAGTCTGACATGTACGGCCCAGTGTGACACGTACGGCCCAGTCTGACACGTACGGCCCAGTCTGACATGTACGGCCCAGTCTGACATGTACGGCCCAGTCTGACATGTACGGCCCAGTCTGACATGTACGGCCAAGTCTGACATGTACGGCCCAGTCTGACATGTACGGTCCAGTCTGACATGTACGGCCCAGTCTGACATGTACGGTCCAGTCTGACATGTACGGCCCAGTCTGACATGTACGGCCCAGTCTGACATGTACGGCCCAGTCTGACATGTACGGCCCAGTGTGACATGTACGGCCCAGTCTGACATGTACGGCCCAGTCTGACATGTACGGCCTACTTTGCCACTGTGTATCTGGACCAAACAAGCAAAAAGGTACAAGAATTTAATAACTGCAGGAAAAAAAATATACAGGTAATATCACAATATTTTTATGAATATATCAACGGGATACAAATACTTTCTAAAATGGGGAGTAAAAAATACGAAAGTAAAAGAAAGACGTAGCAGGGCTGTATCAGTATGGACGGACCAGCTCTGTGTGCCCAAATTACACTCTGACTGCTGATCAGTTGAATTATTATGAATATAAAATATGTCAAGGTGTCTGATGAAGGGAAAAGAGACCAGGGGCCTGTTTAATAATCTAGGATCGTACATGAAGACTCTTTTCTGTACAGCAATGAGACCCAGGGACGATATGGGTCAATATTCAACACCCATGGAGGACCTTAAGGACGGCTAAGACCGTATTAGCGAACAAACTTGACTAATATTAAGCGATAACCCTCGTAGGCCATTTAATCTGTGAATGAATACTCAGTCACTGACTTGAGAATACGCCCTCCGCCTCGCAGCGTTGGGGCAAGTATTTGCAAAGTGCGTGAGATCCTATTCATTCACGAATTAAAAGCCAGATAAATCTTCCCACTACATCTCACACAAATGCCATTGGATATTATAAAATACAGCCAGCCTGTGACCCCTTCCCCTTCACCTACTTCAATATCTCGATTCTAAATTACATCTTCAACAAAGGAGGTGGCAGGAGAAGTTGTCAATTAACTGAAAGTACTTCCGCGTCGAGTTGGCAGCGAGTCTCACTCTCATGACCTTTTACCGACCGGTCGACAATTAAACCGTTACCACTTTATACATGGGAGATGTACTTAGATAAACGGTAAATTACCGTCATGTACGAACTGAGGTGTTTGTACCACCCGCGATATGGACTGAGGTGGGCACGTTTAGAATCAACCCCGAGATGTACTTAGATAAACGGTAAATTACCGTCATGTACGAACTGAGGTGTTTGTACCACCCGCGATATGGACTGAGGTGGGCACGTTTAGAATCAACCCCGAGATGTACTTAGATAAACGGTAAATTACCCTCCTGTACGAACTGAGGTGTTTGTACCACCCGCGATATGGACTGAGGTAGGCACGTTTAGAATCAACCCCTAGATGTACTTAGATAAACGGTAAATTACCCTCCTGTACGAACTGAGGTGTTTGTACCACCCGCGATATGGACTGAGGTAGGCACGTTTAGAATCAACCCCTAGATGTACTTAGATACATTATTTGTTAAAGGGCTGGTTCCACCAACACGATATCTGGTATATCTTGATACATCTTACAGTGTGGAGCTATGGTGCGAAGCGATCGTCGCACATGTTTTATGGCCCCATAAACGCCCTCTGGACGGGGTTTATGACAACTATTGCGATGGATTCATCGCACTCAATCGCAGGGAGAATTCAGAGTATGCCCCACTGATGCGATGAATTCATCGCTCGCTTCTGGTACCGCCTATGTATAGGCCTAGATATACATCTTCATTATAATATCCATTAGAATTAATTTGTTGCGTTTTATCCCTCACGCTTTACAAAGCATCAGAATTACACCTAAAGCGCCAGATCCACTAAGGCGATTTTCCATGCGAATTTGGGTTCGCAGACGTTCGCAGACGTTCGCAGACGTTCGCATGGACATGCGAATGCCTTGCGACAATATCTAATATATTGAATATTATCGCATGTCGCACGGATCGCAGACGCATTCGCTTGGTCGCCTTAGTGGATTTGGCGCTTTAGATAAAGGCACAGCCTGGTATTTTCACAGCTTTCACACCTGGGTTTCTCTTTTCATTTCATTATAAACATCCTTATGATATATCAACGCTTATCTACACTTCCTGTGGTAGACATTGTCCATTCAAGTGCATATTTCCCCCGCTACGGAATTGGAAGCGCCCCCCCCCCCCTACCATTTAATGGGGAGGGGCTCCTTTTTAAGGGGGAGAAAAATCAAACCAACACCTATCTATATTTGAGGATTGTGGAACGAGGCGTGTGTCTTCAAAAATCATACGAAATTAAATCCCCATACACCATTGATTTTTTAGGAGGGATTTTTTTTAAAACCTATCTATATTTGACCCTGGATTTCAGATACAAGTGGTTGCATGCTCTGAGGAGTTGACGCCTAGTAATATCCGAGTGTATGCGAGGATATTGCGCAGAGTCAACTCCGAGGAGCATACAACCGCTTTTATCTGAAACCAGTCTATATTGTATTTATTGTAATCTTTTTCCAAATGGAAAGTGGCATGTAGGGCCTGCAAGGTCCAACATCGAGTGCCTCTGGGTCCCGGTGGGGTCCCTTTTCCCGTTAGAATTTTTTTTTTTCAATAGTCGCGGTAGCAGCCTCGTCTCCCACTATATTGTTTTTATTATCCACCTTTTCTGGCCAGGTGACATGTCGATTTAAGTTCATTTTAGCTATGCACTATTTTTCCGTACGCACTATTTTCCGTATGCGCCACCCGGAGCATACAACATATCCGTATGCGCTGGGTGTGTCCATACAAACTCCCTATGTGTTTTCTATGGACACTTTGTATCAGGTGGATAATAAAAACCTAGTAAAAGACTACCTTTTCAGAAGGTGCTATGACTGGTTGGTATCTAACAGGTTGATGGCTAACCCCACCTCACACACTGTGATACAGCTAAGCAGGTAACCAGGTGACGAGGTTACTCTGTGCTGTCTGTGCTCGCTGTCTGTGACCGCGGACGGTCCGCGCTGTCAGACAGTTGGCACTTAGTTCGTTATGCACGTCGGCGTATCGACCACGTCACTGGCCGAGCAGCTCCGAGCAGCTCCGAGCTAACCCGAGTCGCTCCGAGTCGGTACAAGTCTCTCCGAGGTACCCCGAGCTAACTCGAACCGCTCCGAACTGCTCCGAGCTACCCCGAGCTGTTCCGAGTCGCTGCGAGTTGCTCCGAGCTACCCCGAGCTGTTCCGAGTCGCTGCGAGTAGCCCCGAGTTGCTCCGAGGTACACAGAACAGCTCCGAGTCGTTCCGAGCTGCCTCGAGCATCTCCGAGCTGCCCCGAGTCTCACCGAACTGCCCAGATTAGCTCCGAGCTACCCGAGTCGTTCCGAGTCGCTCCGAGCCGTTCCGAGTCGCCCCGAGCTACACAGAGCATTTCCGAGTTGCTCCGAACTAACCCAAGCAGCTCCGAGCTGCCCCGAGTCGTTCCGAACTGCTCCGAGTAGTCCCGAGTCGCTCCGAGAAGCCCCGTATCGCTCCGAGAAGCCCCGAATCGCTCCAAGTCACTCCAAGCTGCCCCGAGCTACCCTGAGCCACTCCGAGCTACTCCGAGCTGCTCCGAGCCGTTCCGAGTCGCGAGGCTGGGTGCACGTGCACTCGCTGTGTATGCACTGAGGAGGCGTAGAAATGTGGCGAATCCTTCTCCTTTGGTCTTTAGCGTACAAGATGGGTAGGGGGGTGGGGGTGGGGTTCCAAAAGTTCAGAAATTCTGCGGACATATTTTATGGGTGGCCCTATATTAACTAGTTTCAGATATCAAAAGGCTTTATGCTCCTAGGAGTTGATGCTTTGTAGTATCTAAGTGCATGCAAGGATATTATGTAGAGTTTAGTCCGAGGAGATTAGGATCGATTTTATATAAAACTTGTTTAAATTGTATCTATTATTCCTAATTGCAAATGAAAGTTATCAAAGAAAGGAGAAAATGCCCGCCAACCTTCCCAACACTATTTTGTATGTAAGGGGCGTCTTTATGATATCTCCACTCTGTGTGGGGCGGATATTTCTCCGGACCACCGAGAGGTGAAAAAAAGAAAGAAACCTCACCAATAATCAGAAAGAAAAACCTCACAAGCAATCAGAAAACCAAGAAAATTCTCACCAATAATAGCAGGAACCCCGTGAAAGCGGTCACCCCCACGTAAGCGGACACTTTTGCCCGGAACGGAGGGTGCCCGCTTACGCGGGGTTCTACTTTATATCAATATTCAACAAAGATAAACCCAGTTACTTTCATGTATATCCTGAAAAGGTTTCACTGAATCTAAGCAGTAATATCCTCGCATGAGCTCTGATATTACTGCGCGTCAACTCCTCGGAGCATACAGCCGGTCGTATCTGAACCCAGTCGGTATTGTGTATTTATGCCAATTAGGCTTACCGCCTGGAGGCCCACACTGCACCGCCACTAGAGTACGCACTCCTCCGCTTGATGATGCTCTATAGATCTGTACATAAACAATGCGGCTCGGCAAAGTGCAACCACCACCGTCCTAGACTGGCTCCAGTCCCCGTGTGGCTACCTTTCCTCGCCCGATTAGGTCCACGTGTTGCATGGTAGTTTTATTTCTTAATAATGTTTATGATAAAAGACTTGAGCACGTTTACGACCATCCCAGCCCCACTCCCTCAGTCTGAACTGTTCTGCCTCTCTCTTGGAGCGCATACATAGATATTAATCGATGATTTCTTTGATTTTTTTTTTTTTTTTTTGGGGGGGGGGGGGGGGGGACGGGCGGCCGTAAACCACGAGGTTGACGCATAGTAATACACGAGCGATAGCTTACAGAGCCATCGATTATTGTATTTCTTACCAGTGTTCATTATCAATAATTTCTATTCTTAGAAATCTGATAATGGATTTGTTTGTTTGTTTCGGTAGTTGAACGTGCAATTGCTTTCAATTAGACTTGGGTGTGGTTTAAGGCCACTAATGACCAATGGGTAGTGGTAAACAGAGGCCCCATACATGTTTAATGGGGCCTTCATTACCCATGAACAACCACCCTCCTAGACTGGCTTCAGTCCCCGTATCCATGGATAAGAAAAATATATTATCTACGGATACTTTTTTGTTTGTTGGTAGGTTGGTTTTAACGTCCAGTTAACCATTGCAGATTCTCACCAGACTTTCTCAAGGTTCTTTTACACCGCTAGGGTGGTGATCAAATCTTTGTGATGAATCCAGGAAGAAATCTCACTCCTACACATTTACCAGGTGAAAGTTCTTTTACTTCCCACACCACATAGACATGGTATGAGAAGGATTGACCTTTGATAAAGCAGTAAATCTATCACTGCTGGGGATGAAGGAGAAAGGTGGCTGTACACCACACCACATAGACATGGTATGAGAAGGACTGGCCTTTGATATAGCAGTAAGTCTGCCACTGCTGGGGATGAAGGAGAAAGGTGGCTGTACACAACACCACACAGACATGGTATGAGAAGGACTGGTCTTTGATATAGCAGTAAATCTACCACTGCTGGAGATGAAGGAGAAAGGTGGCTGTACAACACACCACATAGACATGGTATGAGAAGGACTGGCCTCTGACTGCAGTGGGACCCGAATCAGCAAAGTCTGACAACCTTGGTAAGTATTAACTACGGAGAAGTGAACACATTATAAACCTGCCCTGCAGCTGTCTTGTGTCCTAGCTTGGCTTATCTTTCTCAAGTAGAGATTTGTTTCAAACTTCCTGGCACATAAAAGCCCGGATGTAAAAGTGCCGAGTCACAGCTGGCCTGATGGCGACCACGCATGCGCGGGGCGGGATATTAATGGCGGACTTCACGTGACACGGACAGAGATTTGTTATAATGTCTTAATATTAATGACCATGCTTTGTGGTGCGGTACATATTCATTAATCAACTTTCCATGTGCATGTCATCGCAACAGGTGTGTGACGAGGGAACAGAGAGATTGCTAGTTCCACCATCATCCACCAGAAAATTCCCATCGATTCCCTTAACTTAAGGCCCGGCTCCATCATAAAGACGGATTCGTCGCACGTTTATTATGGACCCATAAACGCCGGTCGACCCTGTTTTATTGTCCCAACTGCGATGGATTTGTTGCACTCAATCTCAAGTAAAGTACAGGGTATGCCACACTGGTGCAACGAAATAGTCGCAGCGCTAGTGGCATACTCCGATACCAGTGGTATATATATATACTGATTAATAGTGTTAAGATATTAGATATGATTTATATTCACAAAGATATGCACAGATAATTACATTTAGGAAAGGAAAAAGAAAAAAAAATAGGCACACGCGCGCTAGTTACGAGATATCGGTCGGGTTAGATCCCACCCGGTATCCGCTATGTGCGTCTCAAACCAAGCAGTTTTGTTTTATGTTTACTCTTAAAGCAGATATACTTGATAGGAAATATTCATAGCTAACAAACTGATTAAAAAACCAAGAGTTACGTTCAGTTAATTTTGAAAGAATACACAGGAGAGGAACGAACAAAATGGTAAATTGACTGCGAGATTACAATTTAACACACAAAACGCAACCTGATGAGTTCTTTGTCATCGGAGAGGAATGGCTGCCCCCATACTTGAGTAGCTATGTGCCGTGTAAGACATTGACCCCTCCTCGCCCGATCACGGGTGTCAATAATTGCTGGCCAAGTACAATACAGCGTTATAATTGAGGGACACAACCACTTTCTGGGCCATGGGCCGCGGGCGGTCGGTCATATTCCAATCTGGAAGATTCATAATCAGATCGGAGAATATGTGGATATATATAATCATGGATATTGTACTCAATGTCGAGAATACAATGACCAAAATATCGTATATCCATGTCTTATAGATATGATTGTTACTGGTTACGTAACTCTAATTAATGTCAGGTAGAACTGGTGGCTTCGTGATTCGTTGCGTGAATAGAAACTGCGACATTTACCATTCTTGACAACCCGTCAGAAATAGATTCCGGGAATCGTCACGCCGCTCACACAGGTAGAATCCAGTTGTCTTGAACGAAGGTGATTTTACGCCATATCACCAACAACAACGATGTATCATGGTGAACTTATATAGAACGACCTGACCATGCTGTACAAGCTACAGAACGAGATGATAATTTACTGTTCATACAGAACGAGGCGTTTACCCAGAGTTCCGTACCAACTGTAAATTATCATCGAGTATTGTAGCTTGTACAAATTTGGTATATTTACTATATATCCGAAATTAATAGAAATGATTTATTTAATTTGGCTTACCAACTAACAGTGTTCTGTATTTTGCTGTATGGAACACTATTCCATACGGTATTTTTTTTACGTTATATGGCAAAACGTTGCGTATTTACAGTATATACGGCATGAGTATATAGTAAACGTTGCGTATTTACAGTATATACGGTATGGGTATATAGTAAATGGTGCGTATTTACAGTATATACGGCGTGGGTATATAGAAAACGGTGCCTATTTACAGTATATACGGCATGGGTATAGTAAACGGTGCGTATTTACAGTATATACGGCATGGGTATATAGTAAACGGTGCCTATTTACAGTATATACGGCATGGGTATATAGTAAACGGTGCCTATTTACAGTATATACGTCATACGCGGCGTTTATGTATGCAGCGCCCCCTAGCGCTTGTATTATGAATGAAGGCAGCGTCCTCTGGGCGGACATTATCGCCGCGACACGGTTCCCGGAAGCGCAGGTCGGCAGTACAGGTAAAACGCGACGCTGATTGGATGCTGCACGGGGCCGCCTTTACCTGCCTCACTGAGTGGAGAGTTCCGCTCCCTGCTGCCACACTCAGCCACTGTCCTAAATCTCATCTACCTAACCCTCTCCTCACCGGACCAGGGACCTGTTTCACTAGTGTCGTGACATGTCTGTGACACCATACAGACATTGGGGTTGTCCAGTTTTGTGACACCACAAGTAGCTGCCCTTAGGAGAAGACAAACCCCAAACATAAGAATTAGACAAATCTACACATCATGGACCTGTTTCACTAGTTTCGTGACATGTCTGTGGCACCATACAGACATTGGGGTTGTCTAGTTTTGTGACAACACAAGTAGCTGCCCTTAGGTAAAGACATTTTGTATAATCTGTGAACAATGATGGAGATCCATCTTGAGTCAGCTGAGATAGATGACATTTTAAGAAATGGTGCATCGTTTGCACTAGCCACAGGCGTGCCTTGAGGCATCATTGGTAAGGAAAGGGTTAAAGGTATATCCTATAATTCACAGTGGCGCCACCTGGTCGTCGATTAATATTCAATTGTAGGAGTTCTAACTTGTTACCTGTGATTCATTTTGATACCCCATGATACGCTGCGAACTAAAAGGGTCGCTTTAGATCTAGCCACGTCGTAAATTGAAAATAAATAAAAAATATAAAAAACTAGCAAAGTGACCTCAATTTTTAATAGATGTATTTCTTTACAACCCTTTGAGATCGTCAAACTCCACCTTTACGGGAAAATTACCTGGGTTTTGATTTTCCAGGTGATTTGCCATCCCGCTCTTTATCCTACCCCTAATATAAAATCCCATAGGCTTAACTTTAAGATTCTGTATGCCACGCCGCCTGGCATACGGAGTTTTATATGCCACTAGTGACATACAGAAGTGTTATCACGTAATATTCCAAAATCGAGAAGACGGGGTCGGACACTAGTAGGATAAGACGGGGTAGGATAAACTCCTGGAGTTTTGGCTCCGGACTTCACTCGGCCTCGCCTCATGAAGTCACTATGCCAAACTCCAGTCGTGGCATATGGTGGCCAAGATTTACTACAGTATTTTTAGATTTAGAAAACGTGACTAGGAACACTTCTAACCCCAACCGATGCTACCTTGAAATGACAATTACTCGTCAGATCCAAACCGTTGCTATGCTACTTCCAGGTGAACCACCCTTCCTAAATTCCTAAACTTGATTAAGTTTAATAAAGTTAAAAGGAAGTAATAGCAAAGTGACCCTAAGGCAGCTAATGGCTATCAGAGTGGTGGCACAGCTAGGTCCCAAAACAAATAGAACAAGTCCCAAATGTTTTTAATTAAGTTGTCACTAATCCGGTAACATAAAAATTGTTATAGAAGTGAAGACTGTGTTCGTGTCAGAGCTTCTAGGAAAGTCAGGTGGAAATGACGAACATGTGGCACATACCAGGAAGGGGATCACACCTGTTGGTAGGGGTTAGAAACAAAGCGTCCACTTCAGATCGCACAGGCGGTACCTGGAGAACTGAGCGCACAGGAGAACTGAGCCCGAGGTGCGAACCGTTACCCGTCGTCGCTGCCCTTTGATGTCCCTGTTTTTCTTTTACTGGGGAAGACCAGGCCTGACCTACACCATTTCAGTAAATGTGTATTTGTATTTGTAATGTGACATATTCATTCAGACATTCAGTATTGTAATCTTTGTAAATACTATTGTAAATAAATCAAGCCGTGAAAATTGACTGAGCCAGGCTCACTTCTCTTGTATTCGCACAGGCACGCTGAAGATGGCCGACTGCTACGAGCGTGTGCAGCTGCCACAGTTCAGCCTATAATCACTCAGGGATTGAGAAATGAACAGAATCTGGGAATAAAGAGGAAACCGACAAGTTACAGTCAAAGTCGTCATTCTCCATGAGTTTGATGCGGAGTGATATGAACGAGGTGAAGCCAAGTGAATATCACGTAGAGTTCAAACGAGTTGGAGAACAATAGCTTTGAGCAAAACGAGTTGCTTTCTGTATTTATCTCGACCCTGTACACACTAAAAGAACGGAAAACACACAGGACCTCGACCCGTAGGCTCCTGTAGGGCTGTCTGTGTGGTCATAAGTGTCTCTATGCCACAGTATAACCTATATATATATATCAAGGTATTATATACTATATAGCCTAACCATCGGCAATCAGAAGACCCCAGTTAAGGGTACGCTTTGCTTTGAACGGATGGTGTCCCTTATGCGGGGATTTACTGTACTTCTTCTCTTTATAAACGGGAAGGAAATAGGTCTCGGTAATATTTAAGTTGCGGATACAGTTTCCTTATTCCAGATTCGGAGTACCATCAGAGGCCGTATCCTGTTGGGATAGTGTGGTTTATGTAAATTCCTAATGTCGTAAGCGACGTGCAAACGTTTTCTATAAATATCTCTGAATGTTCCTGATTTAGAATAATGTCTCTAACATGGTGGATATTATCCTGAAGAAGATTGAAAAAGCCGAAACGTCGGTTGTACCCTACTCGTATAAACCCATGCACAAGCCAAATCCCACAACACTATTGGTGGACGAGGGGTTCTGTAATACATGAGGGGGAATTCTCCAGGCACTAGATGATAAAAGGACTAGGCAGGTGTTAACTGTACACCAATTAAGGGCAACACCTTAACACTTCAAAACATCCTGTTTTGATCAAACCTCATCACAGCAAAATCCCTGCAGTCGCCATAACTCCGTTCTAACGAGGTTTTACGGTAACACCCTGTCACATAACTACAACTCCGTTCTAACGAGGTTTTACGGTAACACCCAGTCATATAACTACAACTCCGTTCTAACGAGGTTTTACGGTAAGACCCTGTCACATAACTACAACTACGTTCTAACGAGGTTTTACGGTAACACCCAGTCACATAACTAAAACTCCGTTCTAATGAGGTTTTACGGTAGCACCGTATCACATAATTACAACTCAGTTCTAACGAGGTTTTACGGTAACACCGTATCACATAACTAAAACTCCGTTCTAATGAGGTTTTACGGTAACACCGTATCACATAACTACAACTCAGTTCTAACGAGGTTTTACGGTAACACCCGGCCACATAACTAACAGACTGGCAGGCAGAGTGCATCAACCTTATTATGACCCCATATAGAAGTCACAATTGTGTGAATGGCAATCGGCGTTGAGGGACAGGTATATAGCCTATAAGACAGCGACCCGATCATTTTGCCCGATCACACCTTTGCCCGACGAATCCGTCGGGTCGGTCAGAATCGGGTAGCTGTACGCACTTCACAGACCCGATTTTAATCGGGTCGGGCATTACTCGCGAGGGGGTCATGACCGACTCTGCCCGACCATAATCGTGTCGCTGTACGCACTTCACCGACTGTTTCCGATTCTGAGAATTCCATTTGAACATCGATGCTACCTATCCCCTAGTCCGATTTACGAGTGCCTTATACTTATATTTGTAGGGGAGACAGAGGTGATAATGAATCTGAAAACTGTTTCCGAATATCTTAATTGGATCCAAAGTTATCAAACTTTGAATTATTTTTTCTATGAATCCACACCAGCGGCCCGTGGCTCACCCCGGCTCGGCTCCCAGCGGCTCTCTCTGATCTCAATCGGGTCGCTGTACAAGGTCATAAAGTGGAGATGTGTGATCGGCGAAGGGTATAAGACAGCGACATTCTTGTTCCCGATTACAATCGGTGATCGGATCGGGGAGAATCTGTGGAAAATGTCGCTGTCTTATGGGCTTTATAGGCTGAAGACATCGACATTTTATTCCAGACTCTCACCGAGCCGATGGTCGGGATGGATCGGGAACAAATGTCGATGTCTTAAAGGCTTAATACCCGGCCACCCAAACAGCAGGCTGGCAGCCAGCGGGTATCAACCTCATTATGACCCCGTAATTGATTTTTGTTTGTTTGGGTAGTTTAACGTCCAATTTGTTCAATTAGACTTCCCCATAATTGAGGTCACAATCTGTATCAGATAAATGGGACCTTCACCCTCAGTCTAACTGCCGTCGGTCGTTCGCCCCTCTCTTATCGGACCCCATCTAAATAGAATTAGTTCTGCTACAATTTGTCAACCCGTTTCTGGTCTAGCAATAACAATCTCATGAGGCAAGTCAACAACTAGAATCTTTTACAGGTATTCAGTTAGAAAAAATATACAGAAAGACATGGCCGTATCTGTCCTATCATTGTCGAAATCATTGGCTGGGAGAGACTTTGAAAACATGGAGAACACAAAGTGTCGGCGAGGCTGAGGTTGTGAGGGGAGGTTCAAACCACTGTCTCATTGGCGCCTATGAGGCTCAATTCATATCATCTCTATTTTTACAAGAAAAATATTTATATAAACTGGAAATGACACCAGCATTTCATTGGAAAAGTGGAATACTGCTATCTCTGCTTTAAACATGATATGGGAAGATCTCTTTCTTTAAGTCACCATAATATTAATTTCCTGGAGTCTTTGAGGGACAAGTATAACGGCATGTTATAAAGCATTCCACCTACACATGAAAAGCGTAATATCTGCTGATAATAGCGAAGTTATTCAATGAGAGTTGGGACAAGGTTTGACAGCCATTGTTCACACATATGACATTGCCTTCTTGTATGAAGTGGCCCGTACTAGAACTACATCTTGACAGGGTTATTCGGTGAGAGGTAGGACAAGGTTTGACAAGGTATTGTTCTGGTACGACACATATGACATAGCCTTCTTGTATGAAGTGGTCCGTACTAGAAACGTACAGTGAACGGCTTTGGTCGAAAAGGAGAAAGATCGATCACAGACAAAGGATGAATGAGGAGGAGACACAAGTAGCAGGTAATAAAGAGAAGAGAGTCGACGGAAAGGAGGAGGAGGAGGCGGGAGAGAGAGATATTGGCTCTGTTTCCACCGAATAATGCCATTTTAACTGTTTCCGGTAAGTGATGTTTATTTTGTGCCGCAGTCACTTGGAGATAGGACGTGAAGTGAACGGAGTATCATTGTTTGTAGCACTTGTCACATTTTCAGTGTTAAATCTATGGTGCACACCATTTTCATGGCCGTTGACATCACTTAGCGGAAGAAGTACATCGGCTGAGAGGAAACTCCCCCATTATGAGCTCTATGGAGGAGGACGGAGGACGGAAACAAGTAAATAAAGCTACGTAACAATAACACATCGTAAATCTCTATTGGTTTTTAAAGATGGCCATCTATGGTTCATCATCCAAAGATACATACTTATAATCTCTATAAATGTTGATCCCCTTCTCTCATTTTTGTAAGCAATAGAATGATGATGAGTATGCAAAATGTCTAAAATTAATCCTGACCCCCCCCCCCCCCCCATCCCCGTCAGTGCTCACGTACTTTATGGAAGGTTCCTCACAGTTCATACAATAAGCGATGGCTTTGTGGACAGGGCGACGTAAACCACGAGAGGTTGACGCGTAGTAATACATGAGCTGTATTTATTATCCATCTTCTCGAATGAATTAAACCAAAGGGACTATTTTTCCCATATACCATGGCTTTGAGGCCGTATACCAGAGATTTGAATCCGTATACCACAGTTATGGTATCTGACAGGTTTTATATAATGGGTTGTGGTTTACTGAATCTCCATACATTCTCAATGGGGACTTTGTATACGATGGATAATAAATATCGCTCTATTATAGCGTTATGAGCGTGGGTCTCTGTGATAAAGATAACATCCACGTGTCTGTACGGAACCCGGATGTGAGAAGACCGCCCAACACTCAGTGACATGCACAAAACGTGCTCCCGTCAGGCCCGTTTTAGATGCTGACCTCGCCGCGCAAACCCGAGATGATGACACGCAAGCAGGAAATACAGCGACCCCGAGACGTCGTGATGACAGGCAAGCGGGACACACAGCGACCCCGAGACGTCGTGATGACAGGCAAGCAGGACACACAGCGACCCTGAGACATTGTGATGACAGAAAAGCAGGAAGCACAGCGACTCCGAGACATCGTGATGGGTGGGTGACAGGCAAGCAGGAAACACAGGTGCATGGGAAAATCGTAGTCCTTTTATCATTAATCTATAGTTCTTGAATTCCATATCTAAATAACTTAACATACAGGCTCTTTCTAACAAGATGATAAAATTTCCGAAATTACAAATGACCGTATATGGAGAGAACACCAACAGATTTTCAAAGCAAATCTTTTCAAGAGGCACCTATTTCCACATTTATGATTTAGCCACAGACATATATACAGGACATACTGCTAATAAATATCCAAGTACATGACTCTGCAGTTGTGTGAAGACGAGGAGTGTGGTGACAGAGATTTATGTCAATGTGAGGGCCGTGTATTAACCTGACAGACTGGCGGACAATGGCGATCAACTTCATTGAACTCTTATCAGATCTCCCACTCAGAACACTCCTCTGACACATGGATCAATCAAGTGTGGAGATATGTACTGCCGCAGTCTATTCCCACATGAATGTATCACCCAATATTATATACCTGTGGCTGTATCTCCTACGTATACCGCCCGCTCCTACCCATGTCGTATTTATCATGATATACCTGTGGCTGTATGTCCCATGTATACCGCCCGCTCCTACCCATGTCATATTTATCATGATATACCTGTGGCTGTATGTCCTACGTATACCGCCCGCTCCTACCCATGTCCTATTCATCATTATATACCTGTGGCTGTATGTCCTACGTATACCGCCCGCTCCTACCCATGTCATATTTATCATGATATACCTGTGGCTGTATGTCCTACGTATACCGCCCGCTCCTACCCATGTCATATTTATCATGATATACCTGTGGCTGTATGTCCTACGTATACCGCCCGCTCCTACCCATGTCATATTTATCATGATATACCTGTGGCCGTATGTCCTACGTACACCGCCCGCTCCTACCCATGTCATATTTATCATGATATACCTGTGGCTGTATGTCCTACGTATACCGCCCGCTCCTACCCATGTCTTATTCATCATGATATACCTGTGGCTGTATGTCCTATGTACACCGCCCGCTCCTACCCATGTCATATTTATCATGATATACCTGTGGCTGTATGTCCCATGTATACCGCCTGCTCCTACCCATGTCATATTTATCATGATATACCTGTGGCCGTATGTCCTATGTACACCACCCGCTCCTACCCATGTCATATTTATCATGATATACCTGTGGCTGTATGTCCCATGTATACCGCCTGCTCCTACCCATGTCATATTTATCATGATATACCTGTGGCCGTATGTCCTACGTACACCACCCGCTCCTACCCATGTCGTATTTATCACTGTATACCTGATCAACGATATTTACCGCGTATTTAACACATCTAGCCACAGTAGCCCTGTTTCTGTACATTACTTAAACCATAGTGTGTAACATGACTCAGGCTTGTAAAAACGTCTTATTATATTATATATTGTTATACAAAGATTTCAGAGAGTTGTAGAAGATAGCGCATGGTAAAATGGTAAGAATTTCCATATATTTTGTTGATTTTTATGTTTATTTGATAATTGGCAGTAACTGTTATCAAAGGTCTGCGGTTTGGACCACTTCCATCCCCCATACTGCGTCCACCCTCCACAGTGCGGGGAATCAGGGAGATACCGGCGATTCACAGGTATTTCCACATCGGTTAATGATAATGCATGACAGAAATCTCTGAGGCTATCTCCAACTTGGTGCGTGGGATGAATCACTATTGCCCGAACTAATAGAAAGATAACAGGACCAGATAGCAGGCACCAGTATAGACTGGCTTCAGTCCCCGTCTCCTACCCGTACACCTTACTGCAGGGATGGCAGTTGGGGGCAGAAAAAACAGTGGAAATAATTTTGATGTGGAATTTGCTGCCTCAGTGCAACTGAGAAAACATGGGAAATATTAGTGTTGTCTATAGCATGGGGCTGAGGGTCTGTGTGGAGGTTCAGAACATGGGTTTATTGGCGTGAATGAAGCTCAATTAATATTATCTTTATTTTACAAGAACATTCCTCTGGAGACTGGTAAGGGGATTGTTAGTTTGTGGTTTGTGGGGGACCCTGAGGGTATATAGGGACTATCAATGATTTAGCTTTTCACTTTCATAGACTTAATTCAGGTTGTTTTTTTAGGTTTTTTTTGTCATAGCCACGTCTTCCAAATCGACTTATTTCAGTGAATTCTTTTCAATATTTTCAAATATTCTACAGACAATCAAAGAGATTTGTCTCTTTTAAAAACCTGATGATATCTTTCTTTGGAATAGTCTCAAACATCTTTTTCTTGCTGTTACTTTTTTTCAAGTGCTTTCTTCTATTTGCTTGTACCATTTTACAGTTCAGCAGAATATGCTGAATAGTTATGGGTACATTGCCTGCTTGGCATATTGGGGGATGTTCACTTTTCAGGAGGTATTATGTGTAAGTCCGGACTGACCTATTTTAGGAGAATACTTGTCCTATATCATGTCTTATTAGAGCGTGCTTACGTGCACTATATACATCATCTAGAGATTATAGGGGTCCATTTAGACTTTCAGGGTACTGAATACAAACTATCCCTTCACTATCTGTGTGCTATTCACTGTGATATTGAGAACAGAGCAGGGAGCCAGTGTCACAGGGTCTTAGAGGTGTGCCCAGCTGACCATGACCTATCACTTAAGACCCAAATACCTCAAGACCCACTGGTGCTTGATGTGTTTGTACCCTAGATAGACAGTTGCGGAAATGGCAAGTTTCTGGGTGAAAGTGGGTTACAGAAAACTATCCATAGGCTGAGTTTAACTCAAACCTGTTAATTGTTATTCATAATAGTTGCACGCTCATTCATCAATGATGAACATTCTATTTGCTCCTAGTTTTTAGATATGGGTTATAGAAAAGAGTAAATTCAAAGTTTTCGCCCGAATTGGACACTTCAGGCATCTTAGGGCCTAACAAGGTCTGGAGAGTGTCTAGTTTTTGGACAAATAACCATGGTAAATGAAAAGGAAAATGCTGCAAACTGGATGTGGAGACGTTTTGAGAAGGAAGCACCCAGAACTAACATCACTCCCGGAGTTTGTATTGTCTCAGCAAACACAACGATAACAGAAGATATCGGGCCGGGCGGAGGGGGCAGGGACTGAGTGCCCGTAAAATGGCGGAAACTCCTGCTTGACGGAGTTACACACATCAGAGGGTAATGCCGCCACATGTCTGAGTGTGTCGTAAGTGAAGCACACCTCACTGCCTGACAAATTTTATATAAAAAAAAAAAAAAAAATTAGAGGGAAAAAACCACAAAAAAACACCTGGTTGGGAACTCACAAAGGGAAAGATTTGGCAAGCAGTGACACACGACATAGTCAGATTTCTCTTTGTGAGTTCTCAACTAGGTGGGTTTTCTTTTATTTTTTTTTATTATTATATATCTATTTCCTATGTATATATTTTTTAAATCTGTTTTATGAAATATATGCAATACACACGAAGGTTCACCAAGTACTGTCAGTGCTAAGTCAGGAATGGAAATACTTGTATTGAAAAGGTCTCTTATCATAGCCCGGAATTCATACTCAACAGGCATGCAAGTACGGTAACTTATACTCAATGGGCGATGAACAGATAACTATATGCAGGCTAGTATAAAATCAGAAACATATTCGTGTTTGATCTGAGTCCTCATTTGCCGTTTTGTTTGAAGCACTTCAAAATATTCACTCGGCTATCCCCTCGTTCATATATTACCAAACTCGATGGTATACGGGGCCACTCCTCAGTGTCTTTCTTACTTTTCAATGAGAGGTTCATATCACATTGAAAACTGGCATCAACAATTTAATGTGCAGTGATTGTGCCATTTCCCATTTGTCAAAATCTATAAAGAAAGAAAAGTTGGTCAGAGAGTAAACTGGGGTGTGTTTTTGTTGACGGCGGCCATGTTGAGACGCGCGCGTCTGGGGGAACGCCGCAGAGACGCGCGGCTCGTGCCAACTGGCCGTGTCCCGTAACGAGGTCACAATCCGTCCCACTCAACACCGCCAGGGACCGTCACTGTGGGTTTAAACTAGGTCACGGGCTCCAGGAACTCTCGACATTCAGAAGGAATCTATTTTTTTATATGCACTATTTTTCCGTATGTGCCGGTTTTTGCAGCCTGGAGCATACAACGTATCTGTATGCTCCGGGTATGTGTTTTTTGTGGACACTTTGTATCAGGTGGATATATCTGTATGCTCCTGGTATGGTGATACACGCTCCCTATGTGTTTTCTATGGACACTTTGTATCAGGTGGATATATCTGTATGCTCCAGGTATGGTGATACACACTCCCTATGTGTTTTCTATGGACACTTTGTATCAGGTGGATATATCTGTATGCTCCAGGTATGGTGATACATGCTCCCTATGTGTTTTCTATGGACACTTTGTATCAGGTGGATATATCTGTATGCTCCAGGTATGGTGATACACGCTCCCTATGTGTTTTCTATGGACACTTTGTATTAGGTGGATATATCTGTATGCTCCGGGTATGGTGATACACACTCCCTATGTGTTTTCTATGGACACTTTGTATCAGGTGGATATATCTGTATGCTCCGGGTATGGTGATACACACTCCCTATGTGTTTTCTATGGACACTTTGTATCAGGTGGATATATCTGTATGCTCCAGGTATGGTGATACACGCTCCCTATGTGTTTTCTATGGACACTTTGTATCAGGTGGATATATCTGTATGCTCCAGGTATGGTGATACACGCTCCCTATGTGTTTTCTATGGACACTTTGTATTAGGTGGATATATCTGTATGCTCCGGGTATGGTGATACACACTCCCTATGTGTTTTCTATGGACACTTTGTATCAGGTGGATATATCTGTATGCTCCGGGTATGGTGATACACACTCCCTATGTGTTTTCTATGGACACTTTGTATCAGGTGGATATATCTGTATGCTCCGGGTATGGTGATACACACTCCCTATGTGTTTTCTATGGACACTTTGTATCAGGTGGATATATCTGTATGCTCCAGGTATGGTGATACACGCTCCCTATGTGTTTTCTATGGACACTTTGTATTAGGTGGATATATCTGTATGCTCCGGGTATGGTGAT
This sequence comes from Alentia gelatinosa, assembly GCA_950022655.1. Lineage (NCBI taxonomy): Eukaryota > Metazoa > Annelida > Polychaeta > Phyllodocida > Polynoidae > Alentia > Alentia gelatinosa. Next base: position 2,005,330 of record OX465581.1, on the reverse strand, counting down.
ACACACTCCCTATGTGTTTTCTATGGACACTTTGTATAAGGTGGATATATCTGTATGCTCCGGGTATGGTGATACACACTCCCTATGTGTTTTCTATGGACACTTTGTATCGGGTGGATATATCTGTATGCTCCAGGTATGGTGATACACGCTCCCTATGTGTTTTCTATGGACACTTTGTATTAGGTGGATATATCTGTATGCTCTAGGTATGGTGATACACACTCCCTATGTGTTTTCTACGGACACTTTGTATTAGGTGGATATATCTGTATGCTCCAGGTATGGTGATACACATTCCCTATGTGTTTTATATAGATACTTTGTATTAGGCGGATAATAGATAACTATTGCTGAGTGACAGTGTTCCTCTTTAAGCAGTGAATTCCTCTTTAAGTAGGGTACAGGTCTGTATCAGGGTAAAGGAGACCTTTTCTTGCCAGCCCCATCATTAGTCTCAGATAATTACAGTCTGCAGACCTCCAAACTCAAGTACCGCCTAGACCTGGGACATTCCTCAGTGTATCCAGGACTCAGATACATGTATCATATCATACATGTATCATATCATACATGTATCATGTGTACAGCCAGTGGGAGGGAACTATTGATTCAGGACATTGATTGTGAGATCATTGACTTCCCATCTGATATGCGGGTATTCTTCATTCATCGGATTCTGTGACAGTCTTTTCTATGTACATACTTTATAGGGGACAGAGCCATTGTTCGTTCGTGAAGCAGTCACTAGGTGGCCAGCAGTATGGCGGGCCCCTTTGGGGGGACAGATCTATATTGTGGCTCTTTGTTCTTACAAAATTCAACTGCCTTTCAATGTTTTACCACAGTACCATTGACTCTGTACACCCATCTCATAGCAGGATGACATCTTTATTAAACCCAGGACATGATGTTTTTCACATGGGACACTTTATATACATATGTGAGCAAGGCTAGAGTTGTGACACCTCCCAATTATCACTCACTTCTTTTGTACCTCCATTAGTGAAGAGCACCTACTCTGGATGCGCCCATAGATCATAGATCATAGACCAATACTTCATTGCTGTAAATGAGGCTAAATCACTATTATTAGTCTCTCTAACATCCTGATGGACAGATAATGTACCTTATGATTTACTTTGCATTCAAATCCATGTATGGTTACACGATCAACTGTTAGAACAATTTTTGTGAAAACATCACACAGAGTGCAATTTGTAATAAGTCTAGCAGACATGTGCAAGTCGGTGCCGTCAAGAAAAGATTTCGGCACTTGACGGCACTCTGACGGCACCCAAACTGCATTGAACACGGCTGTGGGAGCCATCTCAAGCCGCCAAAATGACAGTTAGCGGCCGCACTGACACGCTGTGGTTGCCGTGCCTTGTTACTGGCCGACTCGCTCGTGACATATCCAACACCCTAGCTGCCGTCACTCTGGCGATCTATTATAGAATTGAAAACTTTCGGATTTCCGCAATTTGTCGGCAAACTTGCATCCCTGTATACTGAATATAAAAAAGTGGATTTCCACGGGAAAATGGATAACTGACATCTACGAGTAACTACAGGAGGGTTTAATACATTCAGACAATCATAGCAAATTCACTCCGACCCATAGATGATAAAGAATCAGAAATCAGTGCCGATATCTCGTATTCCTTACATTCAATATAGATCACACGAGCTGAGATATCTCACAGAGCGTGGTGTATAGAGAGAACAGACCATACAGAGGTGTCACGCGAGGCGCGCCGCCAACGATTTCCTCTCGTCTTTCTAACGGTTACACCACCGCCACACAAACACCGCTAAGCCTCGGGGGGGGGGGGGTGTGTGAGGAGGGGGGGAGAGTGTAAGCTCCGGGTGTAAGCCGTGATACATCGATCACAACCCCCCCCCCCCCCTCCACCCTCCTCCACCCACCGCCATCCACCGTCACTTATTAAGCAGACGACCCCCACACCCCACTGGGAGTCTCCCGGGTCTCCTCTCCATGACAACCGTTTTATGTTGCTGTTGTTGTTCTTTCATCGCATCTTTTACCCCATGTAATCAATCCCCCCCCCCCCCCCCCCACCACCACCACCACCAACACGACCAGATGCACACCTGTTGCTGGTACAGTTCTCTTCCTTCCCTCAATAACTCTATAACCATGTTCAGTGAATGTTTGTGTGGGTTTTGGGGTTGTTGTTTTTTGTTTGGTAGAATTTGAAGGAAATGAGTGTCACTTTGTGCAGACGATAATTATTTTCTTTCCTCAATGAAATTTTAAGGCAATTAATGCGTTCTTCACTGGAATTTTCAGGAAAGAGTGCGCTCCCAATAGCACACGACATTTTCTTCAATGGAATCTTAAGGAAAATGCTGCGTCTGTCACGGCAGACATTTTCTTCAATAGCGTGCTAGGAAAAGGGCGCTTTCTTCATGACAGACATCATTTTTTCAATGGAATGTTAAGGAAAAGAGCGCGTTCGTCACGACATTTCCCTAACTCGGCCTAAGCCCTTCTTCTCAGCAGGCACGAGCCTAAGGAGCCTAAGGTCAGCCTAGCTATTTCAGGCTGAATAGTCTTGACGAATAAGCCCGTCTATATATAGATGGTGAAAACGCAATGTCCTCCACTGAACAGCGGGGAGAGTGAGGTAAGAGATTAGATCTCTAAACATGACATTTAAAGTGTCCTCATTCGAACCAGGTACAGCCGACTGACAGATACACAATCTCTCTCTTCAGGCTGTGTTTGGTGTCGATGTAAGACCCGAGGTCGGCCTATGTCGCACTGAAACTCAATCTATCGGTTTTTCGTTTATTACGTGGCAATATGGCATGTACTTAGAAGGGCGTGACTTACCATGGTGTAAGCCACGGTTATTATCATACCCCTCATATAAATCTCCATAGTCTTAACATGGTGTGTCTGTATGCCATGGTTATTATCCTACCCCTCATATAAATCTCCATAGACTTAACATGGTGTGACTGTATACCACGGTTATTATCCTACCCCTCATATAAATCTCCATAGACTTAACATGGTGTGACGGTATACCACGGTCATTATCCTACCCCTCATATAATTCTACATAGGCTTAACATGGTGTGACTGTATGCCAGGGTTATGCCATAAAATATATATATATGCCACTGGTGACATATGAAGTTAAAAACATGTGACAGGGTAGGATAAAACCTAAACATCACTCAATTTCATATAATTGTTTACATGCCATTCATTGTCTTCCGCTACAGATATCACTCAGCTCTGCTCCATGATATCATTCCACGAAGACAACTCCCATATAAACGATCATATGAAATTTTGTGTCGTTTCTCGATAATATAAGGCTTTTTTTTTTTTTTTTTTCCGGTTGTGTGTGGAAGTGTTCCTGCCTCGTATTTATAACTCGATAATATAAGGCTACAAGTCTATGCAAATAAAGAGAGGAAAATAATCTACGGGAAAGAGGGGTCTGGCAGGGTGTAACTGAATCCATCTTGTTTCGTGTAATATCAGCCAATATGACCTGTGCTTGGACTATCATGTGTGTATAATGCACTATACAGCGATACAAGTCTTTACAAATAAAAACAGGAATCTAATACCTACAGGGAAGAATCCCTGGATAAATCTAGAACTGTGAGTAAAATACCCTCAGATATCAGACTGTGGGAGGTGTCTGTTGGGAGTCTATATCATAGATAACCTGCTTTCCGGGAATATAATATGGGCACATTACGAGCATCCTGTTTGTTTGTTTGGATGGTTTAATGTTCAATTAGACTTAGAGAGCATATGTTGGTTTTTTTTGCATCGGTTGACCTCAGAAGTGTTTTCGCCTCGTCTCTTCAATCTCATTAGAGGGCATATGAATAACATCAGAACCATATAGAAACATCTGCACCTGGCAGAGACGTATTTATTGGTTTTTTATATGTGTTTTCAGAAAAGAAGGAAGTCTGCATGACTACCCTTTTGCATTGTTCGCTGCAGCCAAAGATGTTAGATTTAAATCTACCCTCTTTATTGTAGCTAACGCCACGTACTATGTATCTGTATTATTTTTAATTGTTATTTTCTGGAATAGCTTAGAACTGGAGTCCCAAGTTATTGGTACTAAAGCTTTATTTAAGAAAGACGTACTGGTAAAGATAAGATCGCTTCTGGATACATAAGAATAGTATCATCGTTAATTGTGATAATTTTTCTTGATCACTTAATTCTGGTATTATGGGTTGGTATATCTTGCAATCCAGCAAAGCTCTGTATATAGCACTCTAAAAACGACTTGCTCGAGCATGTTACTACGATATTCTCTCCTTGATTTCTGTGAATACAGAGTCGGGAATGCGCCAGCTTATATAGCAGGCCAACTCTCATTGTATATGCCCATCACATTTCCACTGTTAGCAACAATGTTATCATCATACCACAAGCCTGGAAGAACGACATTGTATGTCGAAAGCTTTGTGTTTCAATGAAAAAATAAATAAAAAGATTATCATTCGTTTTCTTTATCCCGGACATCATAGGCTCACCGCCTGTCTTACCTCTACCCGCCCATACTGGTCGCTTGGTTTGCGTTCAACGTACATTGACACCATGTACTTTATTATTTAGACTAGAATACGAAATCTGAGTCGGCTTACTGCCTCGCTTGAGTCTGGATATATATGAGGTAGATGAGGATTGACGTATAATGGGGGACTATCCCCTGGCGACTTACTAAGGTAGGTATGGTGAATCTAGTATTCTAATTCATTCCACAATGCTTATGGTTAGACATTGGAATCATAGATTATATACGATATACATTACTGCAATATGGATGTCAACACCCTACACTACATTCATTACTGGCAGGTCAATATCAACCCCCACTCCGTATACTATATACCTGTGAACTGATAAATAGATATATTCAGTATATTCGGCGTTATTGGCAGGTTAATATCAACATCCTGGTCCGTACACTACATATCTCTGCACTGATAAATATATCAGGTATATTCGGCGTTATTGGCAGGTTAATATCAACCCCCCACTCCGTATACTATATATCTGTAAACTGATAAATAGATATATTGGGTATATTCGGCATTACTGGCACGTTAATATCAACCCCCCACTCCATACACTATATATCTCTGCACTGATAAATAGATATATTCGGCATTATTGATATGTTAATATCAACATCCTGGTCCGTACACTATATACCTCTACACTGCTAAATATATAAGTTGTATTTGGCGTTACTGGCAGGTTAATATCAACACCCCACTCCGTATACTATATACCGTACCTGTAAACTGATAAATAGATATATTGGGTATATTCGGCATTACTGGCACATTAATATCAACACCCCACTCCGTATACTATATACCTTTACACTGATAGATCTATTGGGTGTACTGGACGTTACTGGCACGTTAATATCAACATCCTGGTCCGTATACTATATACCTTTACACTGATAGATCTATTGGGTGTACTGGACGTTACTGGCAGGTTGTCAGGTCGTCAGACTGAGTCTCACATGATCAGACAGCTCGTATCAGGTCTGTTTACGGGCCGCCCTCTGAGTCGATGGCCGGCTGACCCGGGCGCCGTTATCGCGCTGATAATATCTCCACCACGTCCGTGTCAACGTCAATACGGCCTGACCGTAAATATGGCCTGACCGTATGTGTGCCGTGAATACGGCCTTACACAACGGCCTATGCCCTGACCGTAAATACGGCCTGACCATATGTGTGCCGTAAATACGGCCGTACACAGCGACCTATATCCTGACCGTAAATACGGCCTGACCGTATGTGTGCCGTAAATACAGCCGTACACAGCGACCTATACCATGACCGTAAATACAGTCGTAAAGGACGACCTATACTCTGACCGTAAATACGGCCGTACACAGCCGCCTATGCCCGTAAACAGCCGTCTACGCCATGTCCATAAATACGCCCATACACAGCCGTCTACGCGAAAAAACAAGAAACCCACCCTAACCCCCTCTCTGGGCAGTGCCTCTCTGGGCAGTATGTCTGTGGCCAGTATGTGCCTGGACAGTACATCTCTTGGCAGTATGTGGGAAGTATGTGGGCAGTATGTGCCTGGGCAATATGTGCCTGGGCAATATGTGCCTGGGCAGCATGTGGGCAGTATGTGCCTTGGCAGTATGTGCCTTGGCAGTATGTGCCTGGGCAGTACATCTCTGGGCAGTATATTTTGATAAACTATATATAGACTTCTGCCCATATCAATCATTATTTAGTTTGAACTATTTTGCTTCCCATTTTTTGAAAAATTATGGAATCTGCTAGAAATGCATTCTCGCCTTTCACCTATCATTATGCATAGAGAGGGTTAAACAAGGTACAACTAAGGAGAGGTACTTTACATGTCCCTGCCCCACACTAGTCTGCTAAGTAGCGTTACACAAGTTCCCCGCTAGTTACCCGTCTACCTTTTTGTGTACTCTCTGCTAGTTGCCCGTCTACCTTTTTGTGTACTCTCTACAACTCGCTACAGGTCAATCCCGTGTGTTGGTTTTCTGGAGAAAGCTGTGTACACGAGACTCAAGTCACATGCCACCATTCTCCGATCCGAATCGGGCCGACAAACTCATGGGTCTGGTGACAGTCAGTGAGATTCTCTTTCATGTATACACTTCATGGACCCAATTTTATTGCCTCAATTGACGGGTGGGTAAGGGGCCATCCATAAAGTACATACGCAGAAATTCTGAAACTTTTGAACCTCCCACCCCCACCCCGATCTCGTACGCAATAAAACAAAGAGGGAGCATACGCAAAGTTTTTCAAAATTTGTTTCCCCCCCACCCCCACCCTGAGTGCGTAGGTACTTTATGGATGGCCCCTGAGAATCAGTGATATAGGTCGATGTCTTTATAGGTTGAACTGATAAAGTTCCCCCGGCTAGTTAAACCTACCTTTTTGTGTACTCAACAACTCGTTACATGTCACAACTCTGTAGGTGTTTGTTTTCGGAGAAAGCTGTGTACACAAGTCTAACAAGGTGAATCGACAGGTGTGTGGGACCTGCAGGTATTGCCGTATATACGCTACATCCGTGCTTTAAACAGGGTTCGTACATAGACAGCTGATAAAATTCCAGGATTTTCCAGGCTTTTCCAGGCTTTAATATTTTTTTTTCCAGGCACATCTGGTCACTCTTTTAAAACCATGTCTGATTCATTACCAAATTTAAATAAGACTTTCTTCCTTACAACATGTGGAAATTCAATGGTTTGGGATAGATATCTTCAAATTTTTTTCCACTTTTAAATATTAAGACAAATAATCGAATCCTTGCTATATTATAAGCAATTTGCTATACATGTTCAAATAAAGGATTTTTGGGACTATTTAATCCAGGTCACTGATATTTCATAGGCAGCCTGGTACCCTAGTTAAGGAAAGCTAAAAAAAATTGTGTTTATGCAAAACTATATTTTCCAGGCTCTTCCAGGCTCTCTGTGAGAATTCCAGGCTTTTCCAGGCCTGGAAAACCCAAAAGCATAATTCCAGTCTTTTCCAGGTTTTCCAGGCTCTGTACGAACCCTGTTTAAACTATTCCGTAATCATATAGAACCACCTGACCATGCTGTACAAGCTACAAAACGAGATGATCATTTCAGGGATGTCAGTTGGGGTCACGAAAAAAGATTTTCCATGTGGAATTTACTGCCTCGGAGAGACTGAGAAAACATGGAAAACATATCGTTATTGCATCGGAATGGAGCTGGGGCGTGTGGGGAGGTTTGGACCACTGTATAGTGGTGGGAATGAGGCCCAAATTACTCCCTCTTTGTTGTTCACAAGAAAAAATAATTTCATAAACTGTAAATGAAAACAAGGATTTCATTGGAAAGGAGGAAAACTGCCATCCCTGTAATTTACAGTTTGTACGGAACGAGGCGTTTACGTCGAGGTCCGTACGAACCGTAAATTATCAAGTTTTGTAGCTTGTACAAGTATAGTAGGTCGTTCTATATTTATTGTATACCCGAAATTAATAAAAATGACTAACTTAATTTGGCCTAACACTAATGCCTACGGAATACTGTTCCTTATTTTACCTTACGTAAGTGTTTTTACGTTATATGGCAAAACGGTACAGTATGTACAGCATGGGTTTATAGTAAATTTGTTTGCATCGGCTTGCCATAGAGGTGTTATGGCCACGTCTAAATAATCTGGGTATATATGGTAATGGTCATCTTGGATAACGTGATAGAACATAGTTACTTGTGTGCTTATTTCATGTATACCAAAGATGTATCCACATCAAAACATGTCTAATCGTGTTGTCAGCCACAAAACACCCACTCCCTGGAAGCTGGTCATAAAACGTAATGTTTTAGGGGTTGTTTGGGTTTGTTTCCTGTTTTTTTGTAATGATAGTCCATATAATTTGAGTAAAGGAGATCATTTAAGCCTCGTGATGTATGGACGGCCGGATCTTTGAGATGACCCCCCTTCATGTACGTGTAAATCCGTTCTCTAATCCATCATGTACAGGAGGGAGCGGCGGTGAAAGTGTCCAGAGATTCTGCGTACAAACTTCATGGATGGTCCAATACCAGTAACGCTCAAGTCACCGGAAAACTTCAAATCAAGGTACATGACAAGTATTCCCGGTAGACTTGCCAAAGACATCAGAACAGATCTAATCTCTTTGGACTTGCTCAAGTCTTTGATCATCTAACCCTGTACATACACTGTACACAAGAAATAAAACCTTTCGCAACCTAACAGGCCCAGGAACCACCTTGATCTCGTGCCCAGAGTGGTAGACATAAGGTCCAGGGACTGAAGCCAGTCTCCTGACAGTGTATGTACATGGTGAGATGTGTGAGGTGGTGGTGGTGGTGGGGGGGGGGGGGGGCGGTCTATGTACATGTACGGGGTTAGATGTAGACTGGCCTCAGTCCCTGTATCCTACCCCTCCACCCCTTCTGAGTGACACAGGGACTGGTCTCATCCGTAATAGGCCGTGTAGACTGGCGCGATTTTGCGCCACACTCCCCAAGCAGAGGTCTGGCTACTGGTCAGGATATCTGCTGGGAGATTGATACCCTCTCACTTTGATCTCAATCATAGTCAGGAGTGGGCGAAATATGACAACACAGGCAGGCAGGGAGCTGGAGGAGGGGAGGGGGAGGGGTAGAGGGAGGTATAGGGTTACAGGGAGTGGCTTGGGGTCATAAACAGGAGATTCTGGTCAGAGTGGACAAGTCTTTGATTCATGGGCCAGTCAGAGAAGGACACATGCTATAGTGAATTGTATTCCGATTATCTTTAATCATTTAATGAATGTTCATAATCAAAGACTTGAGCAAGTCTAGGTTAGATGAGGCTGTGTGTTAAAGGTAGTAGTGGTGTGTGTGTGTGCTTACCAGGTCAACCGCGAGTTTACAGAGCCGCCTGTCTACAAAAACATCGTTTGTTGCATTTATTATCCATCTTTTCGAATAAATTAAACCCAGTAATTGCCATATTAATGGGTATAACAATAGGAACTAATTCTTTGCTCTTTAGCAAAAGGGACTATTTTTCCCATATACCATGATTTTTGAGGCCGTATACCACAGTTATGGTATCTGACAGGTTTTATACAATGGGTAGTGGTCCCCATACATTTTCAATGGGGGCTTTGTATACGATGGATAATAAAGGGTTAGACCCCGGGGTTAGATGAGGCTGTGTGTTAAAGGTAGTGGTGGTGTGAGTGCTGGTCGCAGGTATCATGGTTAGGTGTGTGAGGTGGTGACGGGGGGGGGGGGGGGGGGGGCGGTCTATGTACATGTACAGGGTTATTTAGATGAGGCTGTGTGTTAAAGGTAGTGGTGGTGGTGGGTGGGTGTTCTGGTCCCAGGTATCATGGTTAGGTGTGTGAGGTGTGTGTGTGAGGTGGGGGGGTCTATGTACATGTACAGGGTTAGATGAGGCTGTGTGTTAAAGGTAGTGGTGGTGGTGGGTGTGTGTGCTGGTCCCAGGTATCATGGTTAGGTGTGTGAGGTGGGGGGGGGGGGGGCGGTCTATGTACATGTACAGGGTTAGATGAGGCTGTGTGTTAAAGGTAGTGGTGGTGGTGGGTGTGGGTGCTGGTCCCAGGTATCATGGTTAGGTGTGTGAGGTGGTGGGGGTCTATGTACATGTACAGGGTTAGATGAGGCTGTGTGTTAAAGGTGGTGGTGGTGGTGGGTGTGTGTGCTGGTCCCAGGTATCATGGTTAGGTGTGTGAGGTGGTGGGGGGGGGGGGGGGGGTCTATGTACATGTACAGGGTTAGATGAGGCTGTGTGTTAAAGGTAATGGTGGTGGTGGGAGTGCTGGTCCCAGGTATCATGGTTAGGTGTGTGAGGTGGGGGGGGGGGGGGGGGCGGTCTATGTACATGTACAGGGTTAGATGAGGCTGTGTGTTAAAGGTAGTGGTGGTGGTGGGTGTGGGTGCTGGTCGCAGGTATCATGGTTAGGTGTGTGAGGTGGTGGGGGGGGGGGGGGGGGTCTATGTACATGTACAGGGTTAGATGAGGCTGTGTGTTAAAGGTAGTGGTGGTGGTGGGTGTGGGTGCTGGTCGCAGGTATCATGGTTAGGTGTGTGAGGTGGTGGGGGGGGGGGGGGGTCTATGTACATGTACAGGGTTAGATGAGGCTGTGTGTTAAGCCTATAAGACACCGACCCGACCGCTGTGCCCGATTCTACCTTTGCCCGACGGATCCGTCGGGTCTGTGACAATCTGCATCAATCGGGTCGGTGTACGCACTTCACCCACCCGATTTTATTGCTTTTCCCGACGCGTCGGGCATTACCACCGTGTCAGATATGACCGACTCTCCCCGACCTTAAGATTTGGGTGTACGCACTTTCACCGACTGTTCCCGATTCTGAGTAGGCCGCTTATATAGTGATGCTATGAATCCCCTCATACTATACCCGAGTATTTTATACCGATTTGTAGGGGAGACAGAGGCGATTATAGATCTGAAATCCGTTTTGTGATATCCTGAATAGAACAGAAGTTATTAAACTTTGCATTATTCCTATATATACTTATCACCCGGCCCGGGGCCCAGCCGGGTCCGCTCCCGCCTGTTTTCTTTGATCTCAATCGGGTCGTTTTACGAGGTTATAAAAGGGGGAGGTGTAATCGGGAAGAGTCTACATGTCGGTGTCTTATAGGTATAAGACACCGAAATTTTATTCCCGACTATCACCGAGCCGATGGTCGGGATGAATCTGGAACAAATTTCGGTGTATTATAGGCTTTAAAGGTAATGGTGGTGGTGGGTGTGTGTTCTGGTCCCAGGTATCATGGTTAGGTGTGTGAGGTGGTGGGGGGGGGGGGGGGGGCGGTCTATGTACATGTACAGGGTTAGATGAGGCTGTGTGTTAAAGGTAATGGTGGTGGTGGGTGTGTGTTCTGGTCCCAGGTATCATGGTTAGGTGTGTGAGGTGGTGGTGGTGGGGGGGGGGGGGGGTCTATGTACATGTATGGGGTTAGATGAGGCTGTGTGTTAAAGGTGGTGGTGGTGGGAGTGCTGGTCCCAGGTATCATGGTTAGGTGTGTGAGGTGGTGGGGGGGGGGGGGGGGTCTATGTACATGTACAGGGTTAGATGAGGCTGTGTGTTAAAGGTAGTGGTGGTGGGTGGATGTGTGCTGGTCCCAGGTATCATGGTTAGGTGTGTGAGGTGGTGGGGGGGGGGGGGGGTCTATGTACATGTACAGGGTTAGATGAGGCTGTGTGTTAAAGGTAGTTGTGGTGGGTGGATGTGTGCTGGTCCCAGGTATCATGGTTAGGTGTGTGAGGTGGTGGGGGGGGGGGGGTCTATGTACATGTACAGGGTTAGATGAGGCTGTGTGTTAAAGGTGGTGGTGGTGGGTGTGGGTGCTGGTCGCAGGTATCATGGTTAGGTGTGTGAGGTGGTGGGGGGGGGGGGGGCGGTCTATGTACATGTACAGGGTTAGATGAGGCTGTGTGTTAAAGGTAGTGGTGGTGTGTGTGTGTGTTCTGGTCCCGGGTATCATAGTTAGGTGTGTAAGGTGGGGGGGGGGGGGGGGGTCTATGTACATGTACAGGGTTAGATGAGGCTGTGTGTTAAAGGTAATGGTAGTGGTGGTGGTGGGTGTGGGTGCTGGTCCCAGGTATCTGCATGGACTGGCGTGACTTCACACTGGATCGTGTGACAACCCCAACGCCTGGCCGCCACAATCCGGGGGGTGAGAGAGGTGCCCTTTCCACCCCCCCCCCCTCTCATGTCCCGCACGCCGGCGGCCGGCCACGCCCCCTGACGGCCTTTTTTTGGCGGGCACGGCGCGGCGCGTCACTGGACCAGCAGACGATGTTCACGGCCAGCGGGGCGGGCTGGGGCCTGTTTAATAAGCCACGTCTGAAACTACGACAAGTTGGCTGACAACAAAAGCACCCGACGGCTGCCTTCCCGTCTGAAACTACGACAAGTTACAGCAACAGAAACTGCGACCTGTTTCACTTGTTTCGTGACACCATTCAGACAGATCAACACAAGTTGCAGCACTTAGGACAAGACAGACCCTAAACATGGTGTGTCCGGATTCAAGAGTATTAGACAATTTCCCGCAGTAAGCAATGAAACTTTAACACGAGTAAGGGATACATATAACCTATAATCTTTCCAAATATGAAGAAAATTGTCCGCTCCGCTCCGATGATATTGTGCATCAACTGTGACATGCGTTTTGAAACCTGGCAAAAAAAATTCCGCTGTTGCTTGAACTGTTGTTGCCGCTGTTGATGTCTGTCTAGGCCTAATGTCACGAGACTACTGAAACAGGTCCCTGTTTCACTAGTTTTGTGACATGTCTAGATGGCGTCTGTGACACCATACAAACAGATTGAGGTTGTCTAGTTTCGTGAAAACACGAGTAGCTGCCCTTAGGACAGACCCCAAACACGGTGTGTCCAGTTTCATGAGAACTAGACATTAGACTTTGTTTGTCCGTTCTTGCTTGCACCGTTGGTGCCGCTTTTCATGTCTGTCTAACACTTTTGTCACGAAACTAGTGAAACAGGTCCCAGGCGACTAGTGCTGGATCCGCCAATTATCTTTGTGGCTGATAGGATCAGGGTGTGTCTCGCAGTCCCTGACCGCATCTTGCCATATCTTGTAAGATCTGGTTGTGTGTTTATCCCTGCCGTCGTGACCCCTATTATCACTCATGTTGGGGAGCGGGGTCTTCCACCGGTGTGATGCGAAAATTGGTTACCCTCCGAGAAAAACTTGTTTTATCGCCCACTCTATATGCGCATGCGTCTGGACATGATCTTCCGTTCAGATATCACGGACTATTGGAAGTACTACTATTTTTATGTGATTTTAATGTAAATAAATGAAAAGAATAGTATTTAGACATGAAAATTACATGTTGTGATATGCTTAATTTTGGCAAATTGTTCACTCTCCAATCGTGGACTTCAACACTGCGCATGTTCGCGCATGCGCACAAGACTCTAGTGGGCGATAAAACAAGTTTTTCGCAGGGTAACTGTTTTTCGCATTACACCAGAGTGATCCAGCCAGGCACGCTGCCACGATTCATCCCGACCTTGCCAGTCAACCAATCGGCCAGGATCGGCTAAGATCGTTCTCCAACTCAGACACGCGACGGTCTTTCTGATGCTCACACTTTACTGCCCCAGTTGTATCGCTCCCCCGACAGCTGTCACTCATTACTCACATGTGGGATATGAGGGAGAATTGTAGCAGATTCATTCAGATGTAGATCACTGGATGATGTACTGATGAGAGGAGATTGGTGCCTATGGCTATGTACCCAGTTATATATGGAAACACGATGGCTGTGGGTATATGATAAGAATATATGACCAATATACACCCACAGGGTATCTGGAGACTAAAGCCTATAAGACAGCGACCCGACCATTGTGCCCGATCACACCTTTGCCTGACCAACCCGTCGCTGTATGCTGTACGCACTTCCCAGACCCAATTTAAATCAGGTCGGGCATTACTAGCGAGGGGGTAATGACCGACTCTCCCCGACCATAATCGTCTCGCTGTACGCACTTCACTGACTGTTGCCGATTCTGAGAAGGCCATTTGAACATCGATGCTACCTATCCCCTAGTCCGATTTACAAGTGCCTTATACCGATGTGTAGGGGAGACAGAGGTGATAATGAATCTGAAAACTGTTTTCGAATATCTTAATTGGATCCAAAGTTATCAAACTTTGAATTATTTTCGATGAATCCACACCAGCAGCCCGTTGCACACCCCGGCTCAGCTCCAAGCGGCTCCCTTTGATCTCAATCAGGTCGCTGTACAAGGTCATAAAGTGGAGATGCGTGATCGGCAAAGGGTATAAGACAGCGACATTCTAGTTCCCGATTATAATCGGTGATCGGATCGGGGAGAATCTATGGAAAATGTCGCTGTCTTATGGGCTTAAAGTTCGATGCCAGCATGCTTCGGTATTTGGGCGGTGACTGACCGACACTCTGCTTTGTCGCAATACCCCATCAATTTTATGTCAGGTTTGGACAACGAGGCGAGAACACAACTGGAGTCAACCGAATTTTTACAAATCCATTTTATGTCAGAACTCATCAGGACAAACACACTGCACGAACCAAAAGTGTAGTATCCAAAGTGGCCATCGCGCTATCTTGTGAACACGAAGCATAGCGTCAAATCGATAAAGCGTAGTGTCCCAAGCGTGCCGGCGACAAAGCGTAGTGTCTTGTATTTAACCACAGTCACTCTGTTTTCATATCATTATATATCAGATAAATAAGATATCTCTACTGTCACTTCATGTTGATGGGATGGTCTGTATGGTATTTATGTCACTAGGTGACGTACGTTATAAATACTGCATAGGAAGCAGTGGGTGGTAAGTGTATGCTACACTTTCATAAGTAGTATACAATAATATCATATTACTGGACTGTATCGTTTTACAGTAACGAATACTTCAGATATTCCAGCAGACCAACGAGTATGGGCGGGTGGGGCTGAAGTGTAGACTTACTCAAGTCTTTGATTATGTGTGTTTGTTTGTGGTTTAACATCCCAGGGGACCCTGAGGGTATATAGGAACCATCAATCATTTAGCTTTTCACTTTCTTAGACTTATTTCAGTCAATTCTTTTCAATGTTTTCACATATTTTTTATACAATCAAAGAGATTTGTCTCTTTCAAAAACATGATGACATCTTTCTTTGGAATCGTTTCAAACAACATTTTCATGTTGTTACTGAACATAAAATATAAAATAAAACAGGATCAAATGCATCATGAAATGTACCCTTTCCCTGACAGACCCAGGAATCAAACCTGTATCAGGGCGAGGAGGGGTGGGATGGGCGGAGTCGTAGGCCTAACACGGATACAGGGACTGAGGCCAGTCTAGCCGCAGTACCATGGGTCGGGTAATCTGGCTAAGTTTCAGATGACCAAAGTCCAGAGATCGAGTTTCCATGCCAGGCATGCAAGTCATGACTGGAACAACAATCCCAGATCCAGTGAGGAAAGTACGCTCACTCGGATGGCTGTCAAAATGACTCGATTAGTGTTCAACTTGTTCAGAGCTGTGGGATGTGTGTGTATAGAACAGTTAAGGAGACTCATTTGCGTTTCCCAAATCAGAAAGTGAACACATTTTGGCAGGCTGACAGGTGCCACCGGGGCTCAGTCGGGGTGTGGCCGGGTGTGGCAGACTTGTAGATATTTATTCATCAGAATAACAAAAACTTGAAAATTCGTGACTTATTGGAATATATGTGCTATTATCCTACCCCTAATAAAAAACGCCATAGCTTTAACATTGACTCAATGTATTTGACAGAGCGTTGAATAAAGTGTTATCTATGCACCGAGGTGAATAAAAAAAAACGGACCAATCAAGGACGAGATAACAAAAGTAGATCCGGCAGCATTGATAAATGTGGTCATCCTCCAATTAGTGTCAACACAGTACAAACATGGATAATTACAAAATGTTCTCTGTATACCGATGAGAGGGGATAGGATAAATACAAAACCGAACTCGAGTTAGCCTTCTCAATGTTTATACCACTCTGGTCAGGTCTGCTACTAACTACACTAACGCCTCGTGTAGTAATACACAACCTGCCCGTCGTGGCATAAACATTGACAAGGCTAACTCTCGTTTGGTTTCTACTAAATATGTGTAGAAACAAACTCAATTTAACACAAAAGCTAAGGCGTTTATATAGGTCAATGATTTATATGATTCAAATATCAGCAACTTCTTTAGCGTGATGAGAATTTCACAGACTAGCAAAGGTGCTGCGTTATAAAGCATAACGTTCTTTTTATTATAATACGTCAAAAGTCTCCACATATTGTGAAGGATACTCAATACTTTTAACTTCCATATTATTTATTAAGAAAGAAATGTCTCGATCACAAAGATTCATGTTGGTGGAAAGGGTTTGAAATCAGGTTTAACGACTACAGAACTAAATGTCTATTGAGGCAGCTGGTACAGTGAACTGGGTATGACATGACACATTTGAGGCCATATCCGTGTGGTGAAACACCCGGGCACATGCCAACATAGCAGTAACAAAGCTGAACCGGCCTACATGGTACTGGCAACCTTTCAACAGTCACCTATGGTATATATGTGTATATATAGAACATGAGAGTCTAGCGCCCGGGGATTTAGAACGATCTCCCGATTGACCCAACAAATAGTCACATATAATAGATGTGCAGACCCGTTCAGATAGTTTCCTACCACTCAGTTATGGCTATGTACTTGGTGTTTGTTCATATATACCAAGCTATAAAATACTCGTTGGGTTGATATCGAGAGGTAACTGCATCGAGATCTGTAGTCACTGAAAAAACATGCCAGGAGTTTTAGTTGCGGAGTAATTTCGTAAAGTAGGGTGAGAATGTAGGAAACTAAAATAAATGGCACATTTTGCTGGTTATGGATCGAGTGCGGTTCAGATTTTATCTCACCCCTAACACTGACTAACATTTATGACATCACCCCCCCCCCCTTTGAATATTTGTTTCCTATGGGGGGAAATACAAAGGGTGAGATATTAAAGGGCAAATTTCTAAACCACACTAGTTACTGACCATACTCCACAAGTTTGGATGTGCTGCAATTGTCACCAAGTTTACTTTACGATTCGAGCGCCGTTCTGGATTTATCTCACCCCTTTCATGGACATTAGAATAGTATCACAGATTGTACGACGACCCGTCAATTCGCGCTCCCGACAACGACGGCCCGTCAACTGTGAGCGACGGCCCGACAAGGTCGATACGTCAATTATTACAAATAATCGCGGAAATACACGTTAAATTGAACAATGAAGGTAAATAAAGATACGGATTGATGTTATGAATGTGTATGACACGCTATGGTGCTAGAATTCTGCGGAAAATACCGAAAATGCCGGAATTTTCAATGTCCGTTCCCGGCTTCGGGTACCGTATGTTGGCGGCGTTCCCTCGCCACAACTCCCGGCATAGTTTGGCGAAATGCATAACAGAAAACGGCAAATAAACATATATTGCCTGTCCTGAATCTAAAAATAAACTTACTGATCGTTTTCCTCATGTTTTTATCAGTTTATCAGTCTTTATCTGGCGCTTCTACGTTAATTATTCACAGAGTTATGACCTGCCAAGTCGGCCACAGGCATGAAAGCAAATGACAGCAGCTAGCGGGCGGCCCTACCTAGTTCGAACCTCCGGCATAGACCCCTGTACGGTATCCCAGAATTTTTTCACAATGCCGTTTTTTTAGAATATTCCAAAAAAATGAGTCCAAAAGTCTAAGAAACAAAATTATCAGTGTTAAAAAAACAGGAATATTGTTTATTTCACCTGTCCCTCACCAGTCCCTCCATTTCCCTCACCAGTCCCTCAATGTCCCTCACCAGTCCCTCAATATTCATATTGTTTATTTCACCTGTCCCTTACCAGTCCCTCAATTTCCCTCAATTTCCCTCACCTGCAGTCCCTCAATATTGTTTATTATACCCGTCCCTCAATGTCCCTCACCAGTCCCTTAATATTTTTTATTTCACCTGTCCCTCACCAGTCCCTCAATTTCCCTCAGCTACTATGAGAAAAGTCGCGCGATCAGAGTTGACGGGTCGACCCCCGCAATTGACGTATCGACCTTGTCGGGTCGTCGCTCAGAGTTGACGGGCCGTCGTTGTCGGGAGCGCGAATTGACGAGTCGTCCGTCTACCGTATCGATTTATCAGAATGCATGTGATTCGAATTATTTCGCAAATCTAATTAAGACAGATGTTGATATTTCGTCTGAAATCCTGACTGCTGATTGGCCAGTCAATTATGATGTTATCTCACATCACACTGCCATTGTCATTATGTGTAATTTGTAAATGTTATTCCCATGGCTAGACTTGTAGAAGGGGTAAATGAGATAAATGAGATGCAGAAAAATGGTTTCAATAGAAGACCTTCTAAAAACATGTTATAATTCAGCACCAACTTGGAATCTTGGCTGAACCAATATTATATATATTATTCAAATTCTAAAATGGTGATGGATTAATCAACTTGTGTAAACTTGAGCAAAAGCAATGTCATAAAATGAACACTACATAATTACTTTTTGAATTCATATTTAAAAACCACAATATCAAATGAAAAATACCCATGTCAGTCTGTGATCAAATATCAATTTGTGCTGATATTGATTATTGGTAGATTTCTTTAATTTGTTATGGGAAATGTTCAAATACTGTCATTGATACATTACCAAAAGAAAATTCCACAACCGTTTTGATCACGGTGGGTACAAAATTTATAGGTCATTACTCCAGTGACAGGGTTTGAATGAGTCAACTGGTTCAAGGTGCAAATATCTCTATCACACTATTCACAGTATCAGTCTATGGGCATGTGTGGCTTCTTTCACACAATTACCATTCTCTGCTACTTTAAGCGTTAACACCTGGGCTATATTAACCGTGTTATATATAATATACATGTATATCTTAGTTTTACACTTTATAAGGTACCCCTTTAAGTCATACAGTTAGGGTGTAGAGTGGGTTCCTGATTCACAACACAGATCTCGGAGTGGAGTGTTTATTATGGGCGGCTGTTCTGTAACTGTGACCGGGCTGAAAAACAATCTGTTGCATGTAAAGTCCGTGGTTTGGGACGATATACCCACTGCTCCTCCACCCACACAAAGACATGATACTAATATGGGTAGGTGCTTATGTGTACATCTCTTCGCTTACCTAAAAGAAGTAGTTTGACTTCTCTGGAGGCCTTTTCTCCATCGGCCCGGAGCGATTTGTCGATCTGTTTCGACCGCTCCATGGCTAACTTGTCCTCACTGCTGACCGCACAGCCCATGGCGACTTCCTTCTCCTCCTACACAGTACACAATCCAAAATCCACTCCTCGTGAGAAGCACAGGTAAAGTCCTCGGTAATCCTGAGATCCCAAGGCCGTGTAATGCCTGGTCCACAGCAATGAAAGCACAACGGAGAGAAGTAATTCACGGTCCTTAGTTCCCTGCCCCGCTCCGTGCTCAGTTTGAACCGACTACCCGGATGTCACGCGCTCTCTCGGCAGGTGCGAGACTTGACGCGCGACCCGGAAACAAAACCCGAGGTTACGGCGCTCTCCTAGCACAGATCCTGCGCTCTACTTCCTATAGCCGCTAGCATATGCGCCGCGAAAGATCTGCTGACAGAGTGAGGTCAGGGAACACAGAGAGGTACTGAGAGGGGCCGCGGGCCACTTTGACTTGTTGATTTACTCATTAAATAAGCCAATTAATACTTCATCTAAAACACATAACCAATATTAAAGCCAAATGATTTAATATGATTGCATTTATAGCTATTTATTGGTGCATGTTTTCATAGTTTGTAATTTAAATGGGACTTTTTAAAAACCTCACGGTGCCCCTGTCCCGTTGGCGCGTCTAGTGGGCGTGGTGCGGGAAATTCAAACAGTCGCCAGACTTGATCCGCGGAAATCCTCAGCAAGTATTTGCTAATAACTTCGGGTCTCCTCATTCAAACAATGTTATCAACGGTTTCTTTTTCATAGGTAACATCTGTTGTAGGTCAGTTGTTGTATCTCAGGAAAGAATTATAACATGTACTAATAATATCAGCATATAATAATGATAATGATGTTTCCTTGTATGTAGGCCAATCGCGGATTTTCTCATGCCATGACACAATTACAGGATTTGGAAACCGCCTCCCCTCCCATCCTCACTCCCAAGCCGCCGTTTCGTTGCCCAGCCATGTGCCTAACTTAAAGGCATTTCGGACAATTTGGCTTGGAACTTAAAAACCATGTCAATTTGCTGGAAATAAAATATGATCTCAAAGTGTTATAGAACATATTATATATCAAACTTGAAAATCAGAGGTCACCGTTCTCAGTTCTGGTTTTTTTAAATTTAGATTTCACTATGATGATAACATTATAATAGAATATATAAAAGTTCTGAAAAGTTGTACCAAGGAACCAGTTTTGACTGATAATTCATTATATTTAAAACCTACCAGGTGGCGCCACCATGAATTGTACAATTCACAGCGCCACCTGGTGATTTTTAAATAATGTCAATTATTAGTCAAAACTGGTTTCTTGGGATTCATTCTAATTCTACATGAGTGAATTTAACATTTGTCCAGTTTATCCAATCTCAATAGGTAAAATATGCCAGTTTGCATTTACTTGATTTACATAGGAAATCTACTGAAAAATATGGTTTTCATCAATTCTTTCAAAAACAAGCACTGTGACCTATGATTTTAAAACATAAATGAGTAGTGCTATATATGTACTATAGTCTGTGAAGATCTGCGGAAAATGACATGGGTTTTACTATGTAAAAAAATACTTTTTAGAATTTCTAATATATTCTAATATGAAATTATCATCATGTTCATCTCTAAATCAAAAACTAGCACGGTGACCCAAATTTTTTAACTTAGATATGTGTACTAGACCACTTAGAGATCATCATATTCACATTTCAGGAAAGTGACATGGGATTTAATTTTCAAGCCAAATTGTCCGATATGCCTTTAAACTGCCAACTATGGGCAGTAGACTGGAGTGATATTTGGCAAAGTGAGGGACTAAATTTCGGTGGGGGGGGGGGGGGGGCGCAGGGGGAGGGGTCCAAGAACAAAGGGTGTATCATCAGTGTATTAATTATTGGTATCATATTTCACCGAATGAGTCTGCATCAAAATGTAACCATTGAACACAAGTGTTCTTAATAGGTTTCTCCTTTTTTTAAATTCTTGCACTGAAAATGGTCGAAGCAAATTATTTTTGAAAAACTGGTCTAATTTTTCCATTTCGTGAGACATCATTATAACAAATGTGATATTTATCGCCGGCACTGGATGCTGACTTTTTAGCTCCCGCTTGTCTTTTAATCAACACTTGCTTCTCCCACAAGATCAAGAATAATACAGTAGACTTGCACCTCACTAAAGAAACCAACTCGCCTATCAATACCACTTTTTTCCAAGACCTAAATGTCAAATATACTGTCACCAAGCTTGGTGGCTAAGTGGTAGGGTGTTGGCCTCAAGCGTGGGAGGTCGTGGGAGGGTTCAAACCCTGGGTCCTGTTTTATAGTCGTGACAATTACTAATAGTGATCGTTTCCGGCGCATCCCGTTTCATAGTCGTGATAATCACTATTTGTGATCAGTCACAGGTGTGACCGATTGAGAGTGACCGTTTCGCGTTGCATAGTCGTGATCATAAACAGTGATTTTTCTCCAAACGATCAATAAAACGGTCACTATGCGTGACAAGTTGAAAGGTGTCACTAATTGGCTTAGGCCTTAGATCAAATTAGTCCGTTCACGCACCGCACCACCTTCGTATTACGGTACGTGAAGGTCTAACAGAGTATGACTCTGACTGGCCTACCACCTTCAGTGAGAGGAATTTTGTGGTTGGCTGTTCTATTTATAGTATCAGTTTGACAAGGGGGAATACAGACAGGCGCTTATTTTGCTTAAAGCCTGTAAGGGTCTAACAGAGCACAGCTCTGATTTGCCAGTTCCTTAGGCACTGATTGGAGAAAAGGATTTCTTGGTTGGCTGTTCTAATTTTAGTGCAAACCCAAGCCTGAGAATACCACGATTCTGGCACTATTCTGGGAATCATTATAACTCTCCAAGCTGATTTTTTTGGTACATGCCCAGTAAAAGCTACTCTAGGACCTCTGCTTGAAGAGTAGCATACTGGTTACTGGCAAATCAATCAGGGCAGCTTAATACCAGCGGAGGTAGGAATCTCTACCTCAAAATGGCAGCGCAAAACAGTCCCAGTATGAGAGCCTGTGCGCCCTGGCCCTGGCGACAACGGGCTGTACTAGAGTCTAAGATAAAATATGAGATTTCCATAGAGCTGGTTCCTGGCAAGTAAAATTCCATAATAATAGTGATCATTTTGAAACGATCACTAAATAATGATAAATATAGGGTAAATATTTCCTAAGTATTTAATGATAACACCTTGTAGTTCCTACATGTTATAGACCAGTATAACACCATTGCAGACAGTATTTAATCTCTATTGTCAGTCATTTTCTCTGAAATCTCTCTTGAAAAGTTTGTCTGTCTCAAGTTACCCCATATTGGGGTAACTTGAGACATCCTGGGGCAACTTAAGACAGAAACAATCTTGACCTTGGATTTGACCTTAGTCTTGCCTACACATGCACATGTGGGTATGCATGATGAAGATAATATGCACATTGACAAGGGTCTTGGTTTATGCCCTGTGAACAGGTCTTTTTTTAATAGTTATTTTACCCTGCCTTTTTGGTTATTTTTTTCTCTTGGAGGGGGAGGGTATTTCCTCTATTTTTCCAAACAGCACTTTTTATATTTTTCCAAACATTACTTTTATTTTTATTGTAACATTCAGTTTATAAACTATAGAATGTGAAATTATAGAATGTGAAATCTTACATCTAAATAACACTTTATTCACTGATTAGGCCTGTTCATCGATTTATGCTTCACATTTCTTTTTTATCAGTAGTAGGCCTAAGCCCTACAATATTACTTTATTCACCTTTACATGTAGATGTTAATTCAAGTAGGTTATCGCTACAGCCAACAGTTGTTTCAATTCCATTGCTTATCGTTTGCAGGGAACTGGAAGTAGCCCCTTTTCTGTATGGGGCTGACAATGGTATCTATGATTTAGCTTAGTTGAACCATGTCAATGTCAATAACTTATGGCCATATGTAGGTAGGGACTGACTGTCTATGCTGGGACATGAATTTTACTTTAACTTCCCTTCGGTCATCTGCTGCCCTTCCTATTGTCTTTTCAACATAAAAGCACTGCTGTTGCCCAACCTCATACTGAACCAAGGAAAAAGCACCCTCACAGTCTCTCTTGTGAGCAAATTATGATCTCTGCTTATCGTTTCATATTTTGTGTTTCTATTTTTTTTATGTTTTGGTGTGCCATTTGTTCAATTCTTAACTGATCTGGTCCATTCTCACACTATTCTTATCCTCTTATAAGGGTCTAAATGATCTGCAGAAGATCTTATAGATTGAGTGTATTGAAACTTGTACAAAATTTGCCAGATTGGGGCATGATTTGGAATTGGTCTTGATAACAATGCATTTTAGTACAGTAGAAATGCAACAGATTTGATTAGATATGCTAGTGCATGCCGCAAGCTCTGAAGTTATCAAGACTTCTAAAAAAAGTGTAAAAAAAATCAAAATTTAAAAACACATTATCTCTTGATATAATTGACTCATAAATATAGCAGTCAGGTATAAATACACCATATCTGTTCTACTTGCATTGACTTTAAGTCATATATATAAATTATATCATTAAATATTGACTTTTACATATTTTCATTGTTGAATCCAAAGTGTCTCAAGTTACCCTAGCTGTCAGTTCAGTTACAGAAGTCAGAAGAGCTACAAGTGTAAAGGACTGAACCACTATGCGAAGTTGTGTCAAAGCCGAAAATACAAGACGGATACTGTTGAAAAAACAGACGGGGAGGGTGATGATGATGAGTTTACGTTTCAAGTGCCAGTTATTACTGTCAATGAAGTTCACGGGAGCCAGCAGAAAACAGACTGGATAGTGCCAGTTGCAGTAAATGGAAATAAACTGAAAGTGAAGTTGGACACGGGAGCACAAGTAAATGCAATCTCTCAACAAGACCTACAGCGAGTTAGTCCATCTACGAAAGTGCTTCCGATGAAACAGGGACTACAAGGTTATTATGAGCACAAGATTCCAGTAAAAGGAAAATGTGCACTGAAAGTTGAGAGGAAACAGGAAAAGTGTAACGTTCCATTCTTTGTTGTGCTGGGCAACACGTCACCACTGTTAGGAAGAGAGTATTGTGTGAAGCTGAAGTTCATCAAGCTTGTCAATTACATCAGAGTACAGTGATGTGTTTCAAGAACTTGGATGTCTTCCTTGGGTGAACAAAATTGTTGTTGATCCGGATGTACCACCAGTGGTCAATGCATGTCGTAAAGTGCCGTTCGCCATGATGAAACCACTAAAAAGGAACTTGAGAAAATGGAAGCACAGGAAGTGATCACAAAAGTCAGTGAACCGACCGATTGGGTGAGTTCTCTCGTAATTACGCTGAAGAAGTCAAGAGATCTTCAAGTATGTCTAGATCCACGAGATCTCAACAAGGCAATAAAGAGACAGCATTACAAATTACCTACAAGAGAGGAGGTATGGCAAATTTTGCGGGTGCGAAGATATTCAGCAAGCTTGATGCATCCGCAGGATTTTGGCAGCTGAAGCTTGATGTGGAAAGTAGCAAGCTTTGTACTTTCAATACACCATTTGGGAGATATAGGTTCATGAGACTTCCATTTGGCATATCCTCAGCTCCAGAAGTGTATCACAAAGCAATCTGTGAGACCTTCGAGAGTATTGAAAACATGGATATGTCAATGGATGATATCATTGTCTGGGGGAAGACTGTGGAAGAACATGATGTAGCCCTTAGGAAAGTGTTAGAAGCAGTTAGGAAAAACAATCTGAGCCTGAACAAAGCAAAATGTCAGTTTGGGGTAGAGCAACTGATATTCCTAGGAGATCTGCTCACTTCTGAAGGAATCAAACCAGATGAGGCGAAAGTGTCTGCGATAAAGAACATGCCAAAACCAGAAAACAAAGAGCAAGTACAAAGGTTTCTTGGTATGGTTACGTACCTAGCCAAGTGGATTCCTTATTACTCTACGATAGCTTCACCTCTAAGACAACTTCTTGAAAAGAAAAATGCTTGGGAATGGGGTCCGGAGCAAGAAAAGTCGTGGAAGAAACTGAAGGAAATTATCAGTAAGCAACCAGTACTTGAGTACTTCGATCCAAACAAAGCGATCAAGATATCGTCTGATGCAAATAAAGATGGACTCGGTGCACTTCTCATGCAGCAACATGAAGTAGAAGGTGAAACAGTGTGGAAACCGGTAGCCTACGCATCTAGATCGATGACCGGTGCAGAACAGTGTTATGCACACATAGAGAAAGAACTGTCAGGTGTTGCATTTGCATGTGAACAATACCATCAGTATATATATGATACTCATGTAAATGCTGAGACAGACCACAAGCCTCTAGTGAACATATTCAGGAAGCAGCTCAATGACTGTCCCTTGAGGATACAGAGGCTTCTCCTGAGACTGCAGAGGTATGACTTGAAATATATTCCAATGTCAGACAAGTTTGTGTCACCCATAAAGCAGGAAACCGCCAAGGATCCTAAACTAGTGATGGTGAAGTCGACAACAATGAAAGGATGGCCTGAAAGTCATAGTCAGTGTCACCCTAGTGTTCAACCATATTGGAACGTAAGATATGAACTCTCTGTAGCAGATGAACTCTTACTGAAAGGATCTAAGATAGTCATTCCCATGTCATTACATAAAGTCATTTTGGAACAAGTTCACATAGGTCATCTAGGCATTGACAAGTGTCAAAGAAGAGTACGGGATTGTGTATTTTGGCCTGGACTAACCAAAGATGTGAAGCAAATTGTTGAAAAGTGCTCCGCTTGTTTAACAAACAGCCCAAAGAACCGCTTCAACCTCATGAAATACCCATCCGAGCATGGCAGAAGGATGGTAGTGACTTGATGACATACAATGGGCAGGATTACCTAGTGCTATGTGACTATTTCTCACTATACCCAGAGGTTATACCTCTGAATAGCACTACCAGTAGAGTAGTCATCAGTGCAGTCAAATCCAAATTCGCAAGACATGGAATTCCTGATGTGCTGATAATTGGCAATGGACCTCAATATAGTTCGACTGAGTTCAAAAAGTTCACTGAAGAGTGGAAGTTTGAACACCTCACATCAAGCCCTCACTATCCTCAGTCAAATGGATTAGTCTACAGTTAAAACGGTAAAAAACATCATCAGGAAAGGGGACCTGTATGAAGGACTGTTGGCTTATCGATCAACACCCCTGAGCAGTAGCTACTCCCCAGCACAGCTACTGATGAAGAGAAGGATAAAAACAACTCTACCCATCGTTCCGAATCTCCTTAGATCGGAAGGGGAAGAAGCTATAGCAAAAACAAAGATGCAGGAAAAGGAAAAGCAGGCAAAGCAATATGACAAGTTGGCTAGAGCACTCCCTGGTCTAAACATAGGAGAAAAAGTGAGGCTGTATGACCGTGAAACCTGGAAAAGTGGTGGTACTGTAGTAAGAAAGAAAGATGATCGCTCCTACATAGTCCAGACTGATCAAGGTTCAGTCTTGAGGCGAAACCGAAGACACTTGTTAAAGTCAAAGGAGGTGGAATCTAAAAAAGCAACAATAACTGTAGCTCCTGATCCAGTGTCTCCTAAACAAGTGGCTCCAGTACCTCCTGTGCCACCTGATCCAGCACCAGAACTCGCACCAGATCCAGTAGAGAGTACACTGCATACACTTGAGATGAAACAGGCTGTTACCCATGTACAAAGCAGCCCTCCACCAGTGGTTGTTGATGTACCAAAGATGCCTATCCCTATGCATACTAGATCGGGCAGAGAGATTAAAATACCATCCAGGTTTCAGGAGTAGATAGCAGCAGATGTGTAGCAGGGGCAGAGACAGTTTTGATAATGATTTAAACTTTAGTTAAAGATGTTCAAGTTGATGGTTATAAGGCTCAAAGAACATTCTAAATATCATGAATAATATGTTGATATAAAAGTTATCAAATATAATATATGGACATTCAAAGAACATTACGGACTCATTATAATAATTAGATTCATCTTGAAGTTTAATTAATGTATAACATTTCCTTTAAAAAAGGGAGATGTGTTGATATGAGTTCCGGTTCTGTTCCGTTAGATAGTACAAAGTAGCTTTTTGGGTGTATAGGCCTCAGAGCCTTTCCAGTTCATTGTCACGAGTCCTGATTCATAACTCTGTATTTGCAAACAACTAGAATTCAACATGAATAAGTAACCTATAGTTTAGTCATGGGGCTCAGCTGGATGTTGAGCTCCTTCCCCACCATGTAGCGAATAAGTAACCTATCCAATAATATAATACCTCCCTGCATCCCTCTCTGCCCCCTCCCTCCCTGCCTGCCTGCCTGCCTCTCTGTCTCACTCCCTGCCTGCCTCCCTGCCTCCCTGCCTCTCTCTCTCACTGCCCCCTCCCTCCCTGCCTGCCTGCCTGCCTCCCTGTCTCACTCCCTGCCTGCCTCCCTGCTTCTCTCACTCCCTGCCTGCCTGCCTCCTTGCCTCACTCCCTACCTGCCTCCCTGCCTCCCTGCCTCTCTCTCTCACTGCCCCCTCCCTCCCTGCCTGTCTCACTCCCTGCCTCCCTGTCTCACTCCCTCCCTGCCTCCCTGCTTCTCTCCCTCCCTGCCTGCCTGCCTCCTTGCCTCACTCCCTGCCTGCATGTTTGCCTGCTTGCCTGCCTGCCTGCCTCCATGCCTCCCTGCCTCCCTGTCTCACTCCCTCCCTGCCTCCCTCCCTGCTTCCCTGCCTCACTCCCTGCCTCCCTTACTCCCTGCCTGCCTCCCTGCCTGCCTGCCTGCCTCCCTCTCTACGCAAACCACATCCGACACAAGGTGATCAACTTTCATATTTTCTCTTACTTACAAATACATTACAATAAAATGCCCCACCCCCCTCCTTTACACACAGGCCATTTAGTCCTCGAACAAAGTGGTATATCAAGTTTTCCTTGTCGCCATCTAGTGGGTATAGATAGAAGCTTCCTGTTGACTCTGTCCATAAAGTACATACACAGTTTGAGTTGGAAGTCGAACAATTTAGAACCTTTGTGTATATCCCTTCTGCACAAGGTGGAGGAAGGATGATAGTTCATTAATTCATTTTTTAATTTATAATGACTGGAGACTGGCGGATTCTGTGTATAAAGTCGGAAATAAGGGAGGTAGATATTTATCCAAGTTATCTCATTATCCCACTAACAAAATAACCAAATTCGCTGCATAGCTCCGTAAACCGGTTTTTAGCACTTTGGTGTGAACGTGTTTTAACCCACTAGATTAGGAAGCATCAATTAATTTTAACTGTTTCGCAACATCCTCTGTCGTATAAGATAAGTTGTAGTTAAATATAAAAAGATAATCTAGCTTTTCTAATTAGAGAAATATTTGCAAGGAACACGATCCATATGCAATTGACATACATCAGACATTTCATTGGGATTAAGAATATCATTGATGGTTTTTCCAAAACCTTTTGGAAAGACCCTTTGAAGAGTTCAGTTTATCCTTATAATAATTGCTTTTCTCTGTTTTTATTCTATATTGAATCTCTTATCTCATGTAGTAGTTTCAAATCTTTCCAACGTTTCGCTTCTCGAACAATGTCCCAACGATGTATAATATGATTAAGTATGTATCGACACATCCATGTGGGTTTGCTGTCGTGAAACATTGTTTTTCTAACAGGACATGTTTTATCCAGATATGTAGTAATATTTTCCAACAATATTTCCCAAAGTTTGTCTACATCTTTACAAGAATAAAATTCAGTCCAATCAAGAATTTTCAGGTAGTAAATAAAGTCATCATTGTTAAATTTTTTATAACTTCTTCCAGTAAAGGCAGTTTTAGATTTTGCCCTTGATTCCTTCTTGCGGTTTGCTTATATACAGGGTAATGATGGCTGATATTATCGGGCAATACATAATTCCTAACATTCTCTATGGCAAAGGAACCTCGGCGCCACCTGGTGAGTGACATGTGAACTGGTCCATTGGAATGGAGACTGCTACGAATGAACCTACATGAGCCACCATGTTTGCAGAAACAAATCATCATTTCTGTAATTTTAGGCCAGCATGGCAGACTTCTTGACTCCTATTCATTTTTGTTCAATGAGGGGGATTCTAACTCTGTATAAAATAAGCATCAACAAAACATTGATAGACACATTATATTGGCAATTTGAGGAGAGTTTACGGAACAATACATAACTCCAGTGGAGCCACGTGACCTGGAGCTTACTATGTACACAAAGTGGCGCTGAGGATGGCATGCAATGCAACGTGGCTGAACTCCCTCCTCCTCCTCGACAGGCATCGACCTACATCCATGACGTCATTCACCCACCTCCAGGGCAAATAAAACACCAAACCCTGATGCTTAAACGGAGAGGAAGCCAAAGATAATGCATATATATATTTTCCAACCCAATATCTTATAGTTTTCCCATCACATTAAAAGCCGTGAAAAACAGCCCAGTCAACATCCGTAGGATCATCATTTTTACAATATCTCACATGAATCTCAAGTGCCCCCTGCCCGCCGTGCCATCCTCCAAGAAAACCAAGTTTGTAAAACGCTGAAGACTTAAATAGTTAATGAGAAACTGGACATGAGAGGAACTTGCTTGTCACAGCTTTCCTGTGTCTGTGTTCATATACAGATACATATTTATAATATTATAGATACTTGTGCAGTATTGTTAAGAGTTACATACTGCTGCTTCCTATAGAGTATTCTGTACTGCACCCTGGGCCATATGCTGTTATACGGAACATGTTGAAACATTGGTGGAGTGTAAAGTTTTACTTCAACAACCATAGTAAGGGTGTTCTATATTAATACATGAACAGTTAGCATTAGCAAGGGAGAGAGCTACAATGCATGCGCTAGAGTCCAGTACAGCCCTCTGTTGATATTACATGTATATACTGTGGGCCACAAGTGCGCTAAGGCAAACAATACTCATAACAAGTGACAAGAGTCTGAGGACTCATTTCATGCACTTGTTGAATATAATCATCTTTCATGTGCATCTCTAGGTAAAGTATTCACCCCTGAATAACTATTCTATGTTATTAGGCGAGGCACTGTGCAGTTAAGGTACCAGCGAGGAAGACTGAACGAAATGGCTGGATTTGAGAACCAGCCAAGCTCTACTGGAAAACTAAGAGGGCTCTATGGCAAAGGAACCACTGGCTAGTGCATCTCCAAACAGCTTGTAGAAAACTCATACCTAAATAATCACTTTTGTTTTATGTAGTAGAAAGGCAGTGAAGCAAATCCAAGTTTTCATGCTACATGCACCATCTCCAGTTCCAAAAATCATGAAAGTCATTTAAATTCCCAGATAGATTTGAATTTCATAATTTATAATAATATGCTGAACTACATGGACGAAGAGAATATGCTCAAAACAAAGGCGAACTATCTCATTACATTGTTTTCTTTGTCGGGTCACAGGCAAAGGTGCAGTTTACCATGGACTGTATGCTTCTAGTTCCTGTATTAATAATTTACATCTAAAACTCTAGCATAAATTATTGTGCGCAACATGGAAGCTTGGGTCCTTTTGACTTATTCTAGACAGGTCAGAGAGAATATTACATTTTCTCCTCCCCAAATAGGTAGACCTACTTATATTTGATTACTTTGTATCAAAAGTGTACTAAGAAGAAAATGTGTTTATTAATTTAGAGTTAAACTTACAGAATTTTTATACTCTATATCGAAAAGATAACTAATAGACTGAGCCTCAGTATTTAAGATTAAGACCAAGATTATCATATCCAATTTCTAGGAAAGTAGAGGTTTTTACATTATAAGAGGAATTGTAGATGCCTTTAATATACTATATATAAAGTGCAGTGAGTACATGGTGTGATCTGGGGCAGCCGCAGAGAGCGGTACAGGGGCCTGTTTCACTAGTCTTGTGACAACCCTTGTTGGTCTCTGCGACACAACAAGGGCAGGTTGCATTTCAATAGTCCTGTGACAACACAGTTCGCGATGTCACAGAGAAGACATGGTGAACAGTGGCATGTCACATTTCAGAACCAACTGTGATGTCACTGTAACCGCCTCTTTTGTGTCACTATGTGCGAGAGGGTAGACCCTCTCACATTGCGGTGTAGAATAGGTCAATGTGCAATACTGGAACGTGGAATGACATCGCTTTCCCTAGGAAATAATCCATGAAAATTTAACACCACTTAATATAACCTATAATCGTCCCAAATATGAAGAAGATCAGCATCTGCAATCTGCTGATATTTGCGTTTTAATTTGAAACATCAAGCTAACCATTATATGGCTGTCTTGGCAGTGCCACTCTCCATATCACACTGCAGTGCTCGATCGATCTGGAAGCAGAGTGGCGCAGCATACAGTGTGACATACTGAGGACGCCACTGCGACACTTTAACTGTCTCTGGCTGAACAGTGACACCAACAAGGTGAGCAACAGTGACATGGCTTCTGCAACAGGAAAATAGTGGTTGCGCTATTACTACCACTGTTCCTGCCCTTGTTTATGTCACCAGTATGTCACTACGTCTGGACTAGTGAAACAGGTCCTAGGTCTCTTGATCATGTGGGGTTTGCATGCTATATAAGGAGCACTGCTCGCCTCTGTTGGAGACTGGCCGGTCTATCTTAAAGACATATTGACTAGCCCGGATGAACCGGGACCCATTTCACTAGTCCCGTGACAACCCTTGTTGGTCTCCGCGACATTTCAATAGTCCCGTAACAACACAGATCGCGACGTCATACAGAAGACATGGGTGAACAGTGGTATGTCACGTTTCAGAACCAAAAGACATGTCACTGTTAGTGCCACTGTTTTGTCACTGTTAGCGAGAGAGTCCACCCTCTCACATCGCTATACATCGGGAGCAGTCTGGCCGCACCTGTTCAGGTGATTTCACCCACTTTCCTTAAGAATTAAGACATGAAACTTGAACACAAGTTAGGGGAATATATAACCGATAATCATACTAAATATAAAGAAGATTGGCCCCTCCGATTTGCTGATGTTTGCGTTTTAACTTGAAACATCGAGCTAACCATTATCTGGCTGTCTTGGCAGCGCCACTGTCCGTATCACACTGCAGCGCTCAATTGATCTGGAACAAGAGCGGCACAGTATACAGTGTGACATACTGGGGACGCCACTACGACACTTAAACTGTCTTTGGCCGAACAGTGACACCAACAAGGTGAGCAACAGTGACATGGCTTCTGCAACAGAATACTGGTTGCGCTATTACTGCCGCTGTTGCCACCCTTATTACAGTCTCCAGCAGGTCACTATCTCTGGACTAGTGAAACAGGTCCTTGGTCTCTATTACGGTCTTAGAATGGTTAGCTATGCTGAGGAATTGCCGACTCTTAGAGGTTACCCGTTCAGATTGTAGAACAAATTGATAGAATACAGAATATCAATGCTTGTGCACTGGATTTACTT
The DNA here is from genome assembly GCA_950022655.1 of Alentia gelatinosa. Classification (NCBI taxonomy): domain Eukaryota; kingdom Metazoa; phylum Annelida; class Polychaeta; order Phyllodocida; family Polynoidae; genus Alentia; species Alentia gelatinosa. Next base: position 1,972,532 of record OX465581.1, on the reverse strand, counting down.
GTCTCTATTGATGATGTTTGCTACAATATGTATATATATATATATATACATATATATATATGTATGTATCTATATATATGTAGGTGAACGTGGCGGTCTTCGCGACTATCGAGCAAGTGACTGGCTTAGCAGCAGTGGACGCGGTCCGCGGCCTGCTTATGTTAATTGTTTTCACAGAGTTAGACCCCTATTGGTTATTTCTGATCACATGATCTGATTCCGTTTTTTCATTGGTCGGTGTGCCGAACAAAGAGCGGCGGGAAATTCAAATATCCAATTAAAATCAGTGTATCTTTTGGTCTAGGCTCTCCACCCCAGTGGTGCCTCTGACTGGTGTTCAGTCTTTGAACTAATACACTGTGGGTATGGATATCCCCCTATAGGGAGATATACGAACCCTTCCTCTGTGTTGGGTATGGAAAATACGTATTTGTATTTTTCCTTGCTCAATAGTTTCGACGGTCTCGTCTCATCAGGCGATTATAGGCCGACCTATAGGTCCATTCTTTGAGAGTTATAGTACCTCTCTGCTCTGTATTTCATTCAGTGACAGAGCCTTATGTGTTAATTAACATTTTTTTAGTAGTCAGTCACTTCGTTGTCGCCTATGGGTGGTACCTGGTGAGTAATCATTTGTTGTAAAATCTTTTTCCCCTATCAACTATAGGGTTTGCCATCCTTCACACCTTGTGGGGTGTTTTCAGGTCGGTTTATTGATCCTATGGCGGAAAAAAATTTTTTGACGTGGCATTGAGATTGGTATCTACCCATATTTGCTATCCATTGTATTCATCCCCTGGGGGGCTTGAGATTGCAGGCGGTGTATCCAATTAAACTCTATTTTATCCCTGAGTTTACCAGCTTGTTTGCTGTCTGGATGTCTGTAGATGAAATCAAGTATATGTACTTTCACTTCTTCTACACCTTGGTGTCCACATGAGTTAAAGTGCTTTGGTACATCACTTATAGCACTTTTTTGTCGAATGGATCTCAGGTGTTCAGAGATCCGATCTTTGATCTTTCGCTTTGTTTGTCCAACGTATTGGATGCCACATTTCTTGCATTCTATACAATAGATCACGTTCGAGCTATTGCATGTCACATTTTTCATGCAACGGTGTGTGGTACCTCGAGATTTGGATTTGAGTTCTTTTTCTCTTACCAGTATTTTGCAATACTTGCAATTGGGTTTTTTGCATTTATTGTCTTTTTTGCTGTCCCTTTTCTGCCTTGGGTCCTGTCCAAATGATATTCTGGCCTTGACCAATTGATCCTTCAGATTCTTTGGTCGTTTATACCCCTTTACCAATTTGCTTTGGTATAGGTCTTTTGTGGTGGTGGATTTTCCCAGGATCTCCCAGTTGTGGCATACAACTTCTGGGAGGGTGTTCTTACCATGTCGGTATGTACTGATTAGGAAAGTTTTATTCCCGTCCTCTGCCTTCTTTGTTTTCGGTTTGAGGATCTCAGTATGACTGATTTGGTCTACCTTCTCTTTGCATTCTCTGAGGAGTTTCTCGGGATATCCCCTATCCCTGAATTCCTTCATTTTTTGGGATGCATGTTTCTGGTAGTCCGTCGTTTTTGAGCATATCCTTTTTACTCTGAGCAATTGTGAGTATGGGATGCTCTTCTTCTGAGAGGGGGGGTGAGCTGATTCGTACCTTAGATAGGTATTTTCATCAGTGGGTTTGGTGTATAGATCAGTATATAGTCTATTGTCCAGGCCCTTTCTAACCGTTGTATCGAGGAAATTTATTTCCACAGTGGATTTCTCCATGGTGAATTTGATCGTTCTGTGTGCATGGTTGAGGTAATTGAACCATTTATTCAACGCCTCATGGCCATGATCCCATTTGAAGAATATATCGTCGATATATCTCCACCACACTTTTGGTTGAAGGGGATATCCCTCCAGTAGTGTTTCTTCCAGTTTTTCCATATACAAATTGGCATACGAAGGGGCCAGTCTTGTCCCCATTGCTGTTCCGCTGATTTGTATGTAGTTGGTTCCATTGAACTGTATGTTGTTCTGTTTTAATACGAGTTTCAGTAGCTCCACTATACTGTCTATGCTGGGGTTGCTTTTCTGCGTTCGCTTTCCCAGGGTATTTCTTATCGTGTTCATACCTTCATCGTTAGGGATATTGGTGTATAGTGCACTCACATCCAATGTCCCTATGATGTCTCCTGCATTGAGTTTATCTACTTCACCGATTTTGTCTAGGAAGTGATTCTTGTCTTTAATGAACGATTTTATCTTAGGGACCTCGGGTTTGAGGAAGTTGTCCACAAACTTAGAGATTTTTTCCGTCGCACAATTGTTTGCAGATACGACCGGTCTACCTGGTGGAGGGGTCACCCCTTTGTGTATTTTCGGCAGAAAATATATTTGGGGTGCCCTTGGTTTTTTGGTTTTGAGTGCTTCTCCTAACTCAGCTGTGATTTCCCCTTTATTGACCATATCATCAATTTTAAGATTAATACCTTGGTTGATCTCTTGGGTTTTGTCTTTATCGAGTTTTTTGTATACCTTTTGGTCATTGAGTTGTCTCTCAGCTTCCTTGATGTAGTCTGATGTGTTCATGACCACCGTGGCCCCTCCTTTGTCAGCCGGTTTGATCACTATGTCCCTATCCTTTGCTAGCCCCCTTAGGGCTAGTCTTTCTGATTGACTTATGTTCGGCTCAGGTTTTATCGGTTTATTGGTCTTCAGGGTTAGTCTGAGTTCATTCACTGCAATGAATCCTTCTAAGTTTGAAGACCCCTGAGGGGCTGAGAAATTTTTAGGATCTTTTAGTTCCTTTAGGAGGCGTTTGTCCCCAAAGGGGGCATTTGGTATACTTTGATTTTGACCTCCCCGTGGGTTTAAATCGTTGCTGGGTTGCTTGGTATTGTTCAGGAGTTTACCAGGTGCACTGGAAGGATTCACAATATGATTCGGTTTTTGGAAGAATTGTTTCAATCTAAGTCCCCGATGGAATCTATCCAGTTCTGATTTGACCTCCCCATCATCGATTTTACTTATAGTGGGGCAGAAATTGAGTCCCTTGTTCAGGAGTGATAGCTCTGATTCTGATAATGTCTTATCTGACAGATTAACTACTGTCCCTGTGTTAATTTTCTGATTCGGTTTCGGGTTGTTAACACTGGGATTACTCGTATTACCTGTTTTCACAGAATGCTTTCTGTCGGAACCGCTGGTTAGAGTTGATTTGGGATTCTGTTGTACATCTCCTGTATTTAAAGGAAGAGAAACATTCGGATATATTTCATTTCTTTTATTGTCAGGTTTTGGGACAACAGGATTGGACTTTATTTGTCGGTTCATGTAATCATACAGTCGATAGCCGAAGTTGGGTCCATGCACACAGTAGGCAGTGTTAGAGGCGGGTGGACTGTTCCTTGGGGCCTTTGTTCTGGCCTCGTTTTCCACCTCTCTGCCCCTTGCCTCCTTTTCCTCTCCCCCTGCCCTTCGGGGGAAAGGGGTTGGGTTTTTCCTCGCGAAAACCCTGGTCACTCTGCTCCCCTTTGACTTGAAACGGGATTTTCATTGAGTGTTTCGGGTCGGTGACTTGGTCATCTGTCGGTGCCCTCTCTTTCCTTTTCTGGATGCGATCCTCCAGGAGGGTTACCTCTCTGAGGTAATCCCTTTTGGCAGTGAGGTCGGCATGTGCAATGACGGCGTCCATTGTACGCGTGCTTTCCTCCGCACTGTATTTGGCGTCTGCCAAAGCTTGTACCATCATGTTTTTGGACTGGTTCCTCATCCTGGATTCTACCTCCTCCTGTGCTTTTAGGGAGTCGGCAGCAATCTTCATTACTCTTAAGGCTGTCGCCTTGCGTTCGATGTGGATGAGTTCCCGCGTATCTGCGTCGAAATACCCCGGTAGTGGAGCGATACCACAGGCCCAGGGTTCGATGTGCTTTAACTCTCCACATTGGAAGAGAAAAGCGGCTCGTGCCTCGCATTTCATCTGACGCCCACTGGAGTCCCTTTTTCCGCCATAGGATCAATAAACCGACCTGAAAACACCCCACAAGGTGTGAAGGATGGCAAACCCTATAGTTGATAGGGGAAAAAGATTTTACAACAAATGTATCTATATATATATATATATGTGTATACATCCCTACACACTATATCTATGAACATACTCAACACTTGCATGAGAGAGAAAAAAGACAAATCAACACCTCAAGTTTGTATTCAAAGGTTTTTATTGTTCAACTGTAGCCAGAGCTAATGAATGTGGTTGGATCATATTCAATCACCATATTGGGTTTAACACTATATAGCACAGTAACTACTGTGATTTCTACCGTTCTCTAACCCCAATATTTCCCGCCAGATGGCAGCATGAGTCACCTCAGCGACTGTGGCGCCGCCTGGTGAGCGACACGTGAACTGGTCCATTGGAATGGAGACTGCTACGAATGAACCAACATTAAGAGTACAACATGGTAACATATCCGAACTCCCAAAAAACGTACAACCCAATCCACAGCTGGCCTTGGTGGTTCCCCTAGAGCCACCATATTTTCAGAAACAAATCATAAGTTTTCTGTATTTTTAAGCCAGTGTGGTGGACGTCTTGACTCCTATTTTTTATCACCATTTTTATATTTATTTTTGTTCAATAAGGGGGATTCTAACTCTGTATAAAATGAGCATCTACAAAACATTGATAGACGCGTCACGTTGGCAATTTGAGGAGTTTACAGAACGATATCGTCCTCTCTCTAGTCTCTGGTGACCAACTCCAATGGCGCCCCCCTTTTTATCAAAGGTCAGCTTGAATCCTCTCCTCATTGTATTAAGTGTCAGTCCAATATTAACGAGGAAAAAACCACATGAATGACACTATCTCCTTATCATCATCATCATCGTCAATATCATCACTCATATCATTATAGACAACTGGTGCAACTATAGGATATGTATGTCCGCGAGGGTTATCATTAATAATATTATTATTATTTATATACGATAGACCAGATTCTAATACAGGTAACAATGAAAATGGATGCCTTACTCTAATGGTGCCTAGAACTCCCCCTGGCGGCCAGGGGTAGTACGCTGTCATGGGGGCAGCCTGCTGTGAGGGGTATGAAGGTGATGGAGGTGATAATGAAGTCACGTGACACTGACCACGTGACCTGGAGCTTACTATGTACACAAAGTGGCGCTGAGGATGGCATGCAATGCAACGTGGCTGAACTCCCTCCTCCTCCTCGACAGGCATCGACCTACAACCATGACGTCATTCACCCACCTCCAGGGCAAATAAAACACCAAACTCTGATGCTTAAACGGAGAGGAAGCCAAAGATAATGCATATATATATTTTCCAACCCAATATCTTATAGTTTTCCCATCACATTAAAAGCCGTGAAAAACGGCCCAGTCAACATCCGTAGGATCATCATTTTTACAATATCTCACATGAATCTCAAGTGCCCCCTGCCCGCCGTGCCATCCTCCAAGAAAACCAAGTTTGTAAAACGCTGAAGACTTAAACAGGGATCTTCCCTTTGCTCTACCATTGAATTCAAGAGGAGATGGAAGCAAAATAAGTTACTAGAAACACGCCTCCCATCACTGCAGCCTCTGTTACAGCTGCAAACTTTAGTTTCCTTGCTTCTTGCTTTTATACCGTTGGTGAAATCAATAAGTTAATGAGATACTGGACACGAGATGAAACTCGCTTCTCATAGCTTTCCGATGTCCTCGTTTACATACAGATACTTATTTATTATATACCCATGCAGTACTATTAACAGTTACATACTGCTGCTCCCTATCCAGTATTCTGTACTGCACCCGGGGCCATACGCCATAAAAGAAACACTGAACACTGTTGAAACATTGGCAGAGTGTAGACTTTGACGTTTCTACAGCAACAAAACATAAATTTCGGGTATACAATAAATATAGAACAACATACCGTGGTCGTACATGATACAAGACTCGATAAGGTTGACTTTATCTACAGAAACTCAGCCTTACAGCCTCGTTCCCTAAGTTGCATCAATCCTCATTTCGTTCACCATTTTAAGGTAAGATGTATGGCCATGGTAAAGCTGTTCTATATAAATACATGGACAGTTAGCATTAGCAAGGGAGAGAGCTACAATGCATGCGCTAGAGTCCAGTACAGCCCTCTGTTGATATTACATGTATATATTGTGGGCCACAAGTGCGCTAAGGCAAACAATACTCATAACAAGTGACAAGAGTCTGAGGACTCATTTCATGCGCTTGTTGAATAATATCATCTTTCATGTGCATCTCCAAACAGCTTGTGGAAAACTCTTACCTAAAAAAACACTTTTGTTTTATGTAGTAGAAAGGCCGTCAGGCAAATCCAAGAGTTTATGCCACATGCACCATCTCCAGTTTCAAAAATCACGAAAGTCATTTAAATTCCCAGATAATGATGTGCTGAATGACACGGACAAAGAGGACATGCTCAAAACAAAGGCGAACTATCTCATTACATTGTTTTCTTTGTCGAGTTACAGGTAAAGGTGCAGTTTACCTTCGACTGTATGCTTCCAGTTCCCGTATCAATAATTTACATTTCAAATTCTAGCATAAATTATCATACGCAGCATGCGTGAAAGGGTAAAGTTCAGTACCAGGATACTTGCACAGTTCATAACTCTCGCTGTCCCATGTAAATAATACTCGGCTGAATATAGAACTGCCGGGCGGTGACGTGACATCAGAAAGCATCCTTCTTCCATCCCGTTCACATAACTCTATCTAAATGTCCTTATTTCACTGCCTACCTCCTTACAGGGATGCAAGTCATGGTAAGGAACTAAATCAGAAATAAAATCTAGAGGGAAAATGACTGGGCAGTGACAGGACTGGTAGTAGAACAAGCTCAGAGCTGTGAGATGTGTGTATATAGATCAGTTTAGGAGACTCACTCACTTTCTAAAAAAATCAAACGGTCAGCACATTTCGGCGGCCTGTTAGCGGTGGGCTGGTGCCACCATACTTGGTCAGATGTGGCAAACTTGTAGATCTTACAAAATTTTGATAATTATAAATAAAAATCTTGAAATTTGTTATTGATCGAAACACTTGCATCCCTGTCTTTATGATAAAACAGGTCCAGCACCACTGTGTCCCCACCTGGCGGTCTTTGTGGGCACAACACTTCCTTTTCGCGGAATCCATGGCCTGAACCTCAACTTGAATATCAAGTTGGAGCCTTTCAATTATAATATAACAACTGTATTTTCTTCCTTTTGTTTTTCTAGCAAAGGCCAAACAGACTATATATGGTGATGCTAGAACAAAAGCAGTTGACATGAATCTAGGAGCAGCCGTAGAATGGTATTCGATATTGGCAAGTGCTTCGCATGTCATACAAGTCTGTTACTCTCCATTCCGTTACTTTATCGTCGGTGTCATCAGAAGCATCGCCACCTCTTTGTGTGTATTACCCGAAATCCACGTCACATGTTCAATACAAAGAGGTATTGTCCTGAATGTGGTATCGGCCTGCATAATAATACTAGTCCCCACCGACATACTGTATCACGTCCAGTGGGGTTCACGCCTTCCTGCATACTGCATGGAGAGATCTTGTCAGGCATTGGGGAAATCATAGAGTCGTTATACATACAAGTTGGCGCTCATAATAGGTGGTAGCTAAGATGTACGTGCTATCAGATGTACAAAAACATGCAAATTTAGAGATTAATATTCATGCCGTTGTCGCCTCCCTTTCTCCACGGTATTTGCATGTGTTCTATGCAATTATCGAGGGCGTTACCTTTCTCCAAGTTGCACCCAAAAGTAAAACATTGTACGTGTTACATATTTTCTAAAGACTGATTTTATAATGATAGGTATGACACCGAGAACAATGAACATTAGATCAAGTCTACCTGGTATTAATCAAAATATATTGAAATACAGTTGGTAAAACACGCAGTTATGCTCCCTCTGGCTGCAGACTCAATACGTTTATTGTTGTGTACTGTAGTGCAGCCGCTGACATGAAATTGGGAGCAGCCGTAGAATGGTATTCGATATTGGCAAGTGCTTCGTGTGTCATCCAAGTCAGTTACTCTCCATTCCGTCACTTTATCGTCGGTGTCATCAGAAGCATCACCACCTCTTTGTGTGTATTACCCGAAATCCACGTCACATGTTCAATCATCCATGACGTCATCTGGTGACGTCATCCCAGCGTCCCCACTTCAACATGCGGATGTCTTGTTTAGCAACCATCGTAGAGACAGAGCAGAGAGAGATGGGGGGAAATGTACAATTTTCTAGAGGTGGAGATATATTATAGCTGAAGCCATGGGGACGTGAGGGACTCTGCCGCCGTGGCTCGCTTGGTGGGGTCAAAGTGCAGCATTGGTAGTAAAAAGTCACTAAAACTCTTCGCATCCACTGGGTCCCAGCCGTATTTTTCCAGGAGAACGTCCACCAGAGCCCACGGCTTCAGTTTGGTGATGTGCCGCAACTCCCCTGAAAATGGTTTACAAAATATTCTTTAATTTCTAAAAATCAAATTACTAAAAATAATAGGAATAATAGTAAAAATATCTAATACATTAAAAGGCAAGTTATAGACTGCATCCACGCTCCCTTACTGTGAAAACAGGTTGTCATTTAAAATTGGTTTGTTGGCAATAAGAAGGCTCATTTATCATCTTGTCTTAATAAAGAAAAAAGAAGATATTGCATACTGAACATGAAAATGCTGATTTCGATGCAAAAATGGAGAGTTGCAAATTCTGTTAAATATCAATATCACAATAAAGATTAATTTATACAGAATTTTATGGTCGTTTTTTTCTCAAAAAACCATGAAAATGTGGCTTTCTATGCAAAAGATGGAGAATTGACACCTCTGATAATGAATATCAATAAGTGCTTTTATAGAAGTGGATCAAGAATCATATGGATACACGAGTCCGGATGAGGCTCAATCGTCTTCGAGGCAACGCTTAGTTACGATTATGGAGCATCCAAACGAGTGGAGTATTGTGTATTTCATGATTAAAGTGGAGTTCTGGATTTATCTCACCCCTTTCAATGACAATGAATAGCATTACAATATCAGATTAATTCAAATTACTTGGCAAATCCAGTTAGGGATGTTTAAATCTCCATGCTAATGTCTTGTCTTTTCTCTGAAATCCTGGCCGCTGATTGGTCAATCACATAGCTTCATCTAACATTCACTCTGCCACAGTCGTGACATAGTATCATCACTTTACCGGGGTGATCGTTGAGTACTTTCTCTTAATGTTAGTCCTCTGGCTAAACTTGAACCAGGGGTGAGATAAAGCTGAGGAGGCAGCTGACAGTTTCGACATAAAGTAACAATGGTATAGGCACATTTCATCTAGCAACTTTCACCGAAGCCTCACCTCGCTTGTTGAAGAAGTCCCTGGAGTATTTGCCGCTGAGTGAGATGTGTTTGGGGATTGGGCCGAGCAGCTCAATGACATGAGCGAGATGATCCTCGTCCCGCGAGTAATCCTCCCCGGAGTGCGGCTCGAACAGGTAATCCCCGGTCACCAGCTCAAATGCCTGAAATACGAAATACGCAGATTTAACGACAACTCACACAAACAGGTAATCCCCGTCACCGGCTCAAACACCTGAAATACAAAACACGCAGATTTAACAACAACTCATACAAACAGGTAATCCCCGTCACCAGCTCAAACGCCTGAAACACAAAACACGTAGCTTTAAATGATGACTCATACAAACAGGTAATCCCCGGTCACCAGCTCAAACGCCTGAACACAAAACACGCAGATTTAACGACAACTCATACAAACAGGTAATCCCCAGTCACCAGCTCAAACACCTGAAATACAAAACACGCAGATTTAACGACAACTCATACAAACAGGTAATCCCCGGTCACCAGCTCAAACGCCTGAAACACAACACGCATCTTTAAATGATGACTCATACAAACAGGTAATCCCCGGTCACTGGCTCAAACGCCTGAAACACAAAACACGCAGATTTAACAACAACTCATACAAACAGGTAATCCCCGTCACCGCCTCAAACGCCTGAAACACAAAACACATAGCTTTAAATGACAACTCATACAAACAGGTAATCCCCGTCACCAGCTCAAACGCCTGAAACACAACACACAGATTTAACAACAACTCATACAAACAGGTAATCCCCGGTCACCGGCTCAAACACCTGAAATACAAAACACGCAGATTTAACGACAAATCATACAAACAGGTAATCCCCATCACCGCCTCAAACGCCTGAAACACAAAACACGCAGATTGAACGACAACTCACACAAACAGGTAATCCCTGGTCACCAGCTCAAACGCCTGGACAGGCAGCTCTGTAAACCACTCAAGGTTGACCTCGTAAACACTTGCTAATTCTCATGTATTACTATGCGTCAACCACTTGTGGTTTATGGCCAGCTGTCGATAAAACCATCGATTAGTGTCTATTTCCACAATGGAAAAATCATAACAATTGCTGCTAGGTTGTAGAAACATTAGGTGTATGAGTGGTTCAACTTGCCCTCACCAGGGGGTGCCACCTTGTCCACTCCAGCCAACTCAGTGAACAGGACCAAGTATTTGACTGGTATAGATCCAGTTTTACGAGACAGACGGGGGCCGTACATACCATGCAGACAGTACTTTGTGTGTCAGTGAACAGTCCGCTTAGGGGAATCAACTACATTCAAGAGTTTTTCTTTTTTTTCTTCTATAAACTGTCACTCAAGGTAGCATCGCTAGGGAAGAAGGACGTCGCCTCGTCTCAAATAGATCTAGTTTTATGAGACAAGACAGTATTCTACATATCGTGCAGGCAGTACTCCATATGTTAGCAAACAGTAAGTGTTGCAGGGTTCAACTATTTATAGGAGTTTTCATTGATGACTTATTTTTTAGTATTTAACTTGTATAGATCCAGTTTTACGAGACAGACGGTGTCTACATACCATGCAGGCAGTACTCCATATGTTAGCAAACAGTAAGCGTTGCAGGGTTCAACTATTTATAGGAGTTTTCATTGATGACTTATCTTTATGTATTTAACTTGTATAGATCCAGTTTTACGAGACAGACGGTGTCTACATACCATGCAGGCAGTACTCCATATGTTAGCAAACAGTAAGTGTAGAAGGGTTCAATTATTTATAGGAGTTTTCATTGATGACTTATCTTTATGTATTTAACTTGTATAGATCCAGTTTTACGAGACAGACGGTGTCTACATATCGTGCAGGCAGTACTCCATATGTTAGCAAACAGTAAGTGTAGAAAGGTTCAACTATATATAGGAGTTTTCATTGATGGCTTATCTTTATGTATTTAACTTGTATAGATCCAGTTTTACGAGACAGACGGTGTCTACATACCATGCAGGCAGTACTCCATATGTCGGCAGGTGGTCCGTAGCCAGCACCGATGAGGACCTCGAGGCAGCGGTACTGTCGTGTCTGAATGTCCTCCGTAAAGTGATGATACTGTAAGCAAACAGCGTACAACTTAGCCATCAAAATGCCAAGTGACGACAGCAATGTGGTGTAGACTCCAAAGTCTACCGAGACATCTACATGTTGCTTTTTTATTATCTGACAAATTTGTTGGATTGAAGAAAATCGGTGGAACTGTTTTAGATGTGCTTCATTTTATAGGCTTCAAGAAAGAATAGATGAGAGTGGTTTGGCCCAAGAAATTCAGGTCAACTAAAGACTGTAGAACCGTCCATGGTGCTATTAACACTATGTAAGGAGGTCAGGGTGAAGGTCGTGGTTTGCTCTGAATGCAGTCATTGGCTGCTGGGTCAATCCACGCCTTCTATATTCCTTATATGGCAGTGAAGGCATAGGGACAACTCCATGCTGATACTAGGTGGATCAGAGAAATAAGCTTGGTACTTACTATCCAACAAGCGTTGCCAAGATCTGCAATCTTCACGGAGATCTCCATATCTTTATTGGGGTCGAAGGGTATCCGCGCCTCTTTACCTGCAGCGAGACAGTGCAAGCAACATGAGATACGCAAAAAAACATCCCCAAAACAAGCCTAAAATATATCTCAATATCTTACCAAAATAATCTCAAATACACGAAATTTAAAACAAGACAAAAACCTTATAAAATCTATAATTAGTTTTCGGTTCAGCTAAAATATCTATCAATATTTGTTTCCAACACAGAGGATAATCTCAAATAAATGAAAAGATTTAAAAACAAGTCACATTTATTATCGTATACCTTTAGCTTTATCGCTAACATTAATTAACCACCATTGTGACGTATGGGGTACAGCCGGTCAATCGACATCAATAGAAAGTCAAATTTTGCCATTTTATAGTATATAATAATTCGAAAACAGCCTGACTAGTCAATATAGTTTTTTTTTAAGTTTTGAAAATCAAAATATAGGTATTTACAGGTTTTTCAAAATCCAAAATATAGGCCTTTATAGATTTTTCGGGTTAACATATTCACCTTGATTGAACCAAAGTATAGCGAATTGCTTATTTTCAGTTCTTCATTTAAAAAAAAAGAGTACTTAGTACTAAACAGCAGGACGTCAGGATGTCTGGCTCATCAGGTTATACCCAGCAAGCACGTGTGCATGCTGAGTTTCCAACAGGCAAGCCAGACTAGCAAGAAGTCATACAAACTGTTGATTCTTAAACACTTTTAAGATCTCTTAAATAAACCGATAATGTGGATTTCTTGTCATTTGGCAATCTAACTTTGTGTCAAGTGAACTTCTAAAATTTTCTGTACACATCAATCTGCATGGCAGTGAAAAATATAGGTTTTTATAGTTTATTTAGGTTTCTCAGAGAGCCCTGCGAATAATTTCAGACGAACAAAGAAAAATATAAAAAGACGACAATAACATACCGTCTCCTTCGGCGGAGTCTGCGCCCTTGGCGTCCTGCTCCTGCAGGTTGTTCTGGCTGTTGGGTGAGAGCGGGGAAGTGGGCGTGGTGGGCGAGGTGGGCGAGGTGGGTGAAGTGGGCGAGGTGGGCGACATGGGTGAGGTGGGCGACGTCAGGTCGTTGCTGGTGTCGGTCGGTGACGTGGCGTCGTTCATGTTCATGTTGGTGTCCTGAGTCTCGTGGCCGTTGCACAGCGAGGTGGGTGCGGTCACTTTGTTGGCAGGAGCGGGCGCCATGTCGTCGATCTGCGGGGTGCTGCCTTCCGTCGTCAAGGTCGTCGTCAAGGTCGTCGTCGACTCGCCTTCTTCCGTGTCCTTATCTGTGAGTACAGCATTGATATGAACCCAGATTAGTTGGCACTCAGCAAAAATATCGGAAATTATAAACTTTGAATTTTTTTTTTAAATTAAAAAAAAAGCGGACTATGTAATTATTGGAGGTAAGTGGGCTGTGAGGTGGTGAGGGTCTAACACCGGGCGCCTCCTGCTGGTGAGTGCTGCTGTTGTGGAAATATTCATGAAATTTTACGTTAAAACTATGGATGAATATCTCAGATTTAAAACATTTGTGGTCAAACTTGCATCCCTGTACACCTTTAGTTGAACACTCCCTAGTTACATACCGCTGCCCCATCTAACTTTAGCCGAACACTCCCTAGTTACATACCGCTGCCCCATCTAACTTTAGCCGAACACTCCCTAGTTACATACCGCTGCCCCATCTAACTTTAGCTGAACACTCCCTAGTTACATACCGCTGCCCCATCTTACTTTAGCCGAACACTCCCTAGTTACATAACTCTGCCCCATCTAACTTTAGCCGAACACTCCCTAGTTACATAACTCTGCCCCATCTTACTTTAGCCGAACACTCCCTAGTTACATACCGCTGCCCCATCTAACTTTAGCCGAACACTCCCTAGTTACATACCGCTGCCCCGTCTAACTTTAGCCGAACACTCCCTAGTTACATAACGCTACCCGATCTAACTTTAGCCAAACACTCCCTAGTTACATAACTCTGCCCCATCTTACTTTAGCCGAACACTCCCTAGTTACATACCGCTGCCCCGTCTAACTTTAGCAGAACACTCCCTAGTTACATACCGCTGCCCTGTCTAACTTTAGCCGAACACTCCCTAGTAACATACCGCTGCCCTGTCTAACTTTAGCCGAACACTCCCTAGTAACATACCGCTGCCCCATCTAACTTTAGCCGAACACTCCCTAGTAACATACCGCTGCCCCATCTAACTTTAGCCGAACACTCCCTAGTAACATACCGCTGCCCCATCTTACTTTAGTCGAACACTCCCTAGTTACATATCTCTGCCCTGTCTAACTTTAGCCGAACACTCCCTAGTAACATACCGCTGCCCCATCTAACTTTAGCCGAACACTCCCTAGTTACATAACTCTGCCCCATCTTACTTTAGCCGAACACTCCCTAGTTACATACCGCTGCCCCGTCTAACTTTAGCAGAACACTCCCTAGTTACATACCGCTGCCCTGTCTAACTTTAGCCGAACACTCCCTAGTAACATACCGCTGCCCTGTCTAACTTTAGCCGAACACTCCCTAGTAACATACCGCTGCCCCATCTAACTTTAGCCGAACACTCCCTAGTAACATACCGCTGCCCCATCTAACTTTAGCCGAACACTCCCTAGTAACATACCGCTGCCCCATCTTACTTTAGTCGAACACTCCCTAGTTACATATCTCTGCCCTGTCTAACTTTAGCCGAACACTCCCTAGTAACATACCGCTGCCCCATCTAACTTTAGCCGAACACTCCCTAGTTACATACCGCTGCCCCATCTAACTTTAGCCGAACACTCCCTGTTATATACAGCTGTCCTGTACACCTTCAGCTGAACATTCGCTAATTACATGATGCTGCCTTTGTCTACATTCAGCCAACACTCTCTAGTTATATACCGCCGCTTTGTATGCAGGGATGCTAGGTGGGGTCAGAAGAAAAAAGCCGAAATATTTTCAATGTGGAACTTGCTGCTTCAGAGACCCCGGAAACCTGGAAATTATATTCCTTGCCATCAGTATTCAACTAGGTGATGAGGCAAAAATATCATCCTATCCCAGCAAAAAAAGTGCCAGGTTATGTTCATGCGTTTAAATTTTTATTTTTATTTTCTGATTCTATTTCCATATACTAGTGTATTTTAGTTAATATAATGAAATTTCTGAGCATTTTCATGGTATGGAATTTAAATAAGGAAAATGAAGGAATGGCATGATGCCCGATTTACTTATTATAATGTAATTCTTGAGTCTCAATTCTTATAACTGAAATTGAGCATCAAGATGCATCAAGGCATCGAGGATTTAAAGGCAGTGTTCCACCAAGAAGCGTAATCCTGGCCAGCTCGTTGACTGTCAAAGCCAGAATGAATCGTGTGGATGTGCCCGGCTGGACCGCTGTGGTGGGAGAGCCCCTAGTGAGTGATAATAGGGGTCACAGAGACAGGGGTAAACACGCAACCAGATCTTACAGGATTAGGACGATCCAGCAAGATGCGGCTAGGTACTACGAGACACGGCCCGACTCTGCCAGCCAAAAAAAATTGGGCTCGTGGAACTAGGGAATTTTGTGATGAAGCAAAGTGATTGAGCAGGAGAATGAGGCTAAGGTGGAGGAGGAGGAGAAAAACACACACACGCGTGCAGTGCTGACCTGGGTTATTGTTCTGCTTACTGTCTGTCTTGGCGTCCCCGTTCTCCAGAACGATCACGGACGCCGGCTCCGGAGCAGACGGCTTTTGCTCCGTGCTGCCGCTGTCTCCCGGCGTGCCACCTTCTCCGCCACCCACTGTTTCGCTGGTTCCCTCACTCGTCGGCGCGTCTTCCGCAGCCTCGTTTTTGTTGTCGGGAGTCTCTTGTTGCATGCGAGCCTGGGAAAAGTGCACCGACATGTAAATTTCACCCCCAAATACACAGAAACATACATGGTTTCTTTAGAGGTACCTCTCTCTCTATATATATATATGTATCTACAACTCCCTAATTTTATCACTACATAAATACATGTGTGACATTGTGGTGACCGCCATGTTTATTTTTCTCTCCGAAGCTGGTGACTAAAGATGCCTGGTCTTCTACATTTGCAGGATGCGGCATTGGTGAGAAAACTACACAGAAAACCATGACGTCATCCACGCAGGACCTATCTAAGGTATACACAGACTATCTGGCCAATCATGAGAGAGCACACGAAATGTCTACGTGTGGGAGCGGGAAAAGGCAGACAACATTTGAGAATGAGAATGAGAGAGAGAGAATGTTCGGGGGCACCAGCTCAGAGCAACCCGCACTGTACCTCTTCGTCTGCTGTCTGCTCCTCGAGCGCCGTCTCTCCGACTGAAATGTCCATTTTGGATCCGGAGTCCTCGTCCGGGAGGTCCTGGGATGCATGCATACAGGTCAGTAAAGCTGGCTACATGCATTAAAACACAGACCAAGCCGAGCGATCATCATCATCATTATCATCATCGTCACCCGGCTACAGGACAGGGCAGGAAAGCCTATAAGACAGTGACACGGATCCCAGATTCTCGCTGATCAGATGGTCGGAATGTTAAACATCGGTGTACTATACTCTTGTACAGTGACTTGACTGAGATCGAAGGGTGCCGCCACAGGCCAGGCCATGGGCAGAGTTGGTCATATCCCGCATGAATAATGACTGACAGCCATCAGTGGAGCAATAAAATCGGGCCGGTGAAGTGCAAAGAATGTCACCGACCCAACATATTTCTCGGATCAGAGAATATCAGTCAATGTCTTATAGGCATAAGAGGCTACGAGGCACTGAAGTCAGGGGCATATGGAAATCTTTTCAGTCTATAGGCTAAGGGCGAGTGTGGTTAAAAATAGGCGGCACTACAGTCACCAAGATTAAACGGTAGCGTCAATTTGGAAAAGAAAAGATGCCCACTAACCAGCACAATTTGTATATAGATCAAATGGTTGGGAAATAGTGGCGAATATCTTAGAAACCACTGTACTTCTATTTTCATCGTTAAAACTGCTCTACTGATATATTCACTATATTGAAACTCCATAGTAAAAAACAGATGCATCGTTTTCACTTTCTCGCCCTTAGCGCAAACATACATCATGATGATGAGATATGGAAATAGTCGAGTATTTTCATCTGATCAATGCATGTGGGTAGAATTTGTCCGGATATCACTTCTAAAAGCACTACCTGAGATTTGTAAGTACATGGGTATTGGGAATGGGGTGGACTGGGCGACAGATAGACAGGGCCATGCACAGTGGGAGATGCCCAGCGAGTTTCTACATTGTGATTGTCTCCTGCCTGCATATTTAGAGATGCCAGTGAGGTCTAAAAACAGCCAGAAAACTAAAAAAATCCCTGCTTTTATCTTAGCCTGATGTAATGGTCCATAGTTCTTACTTTAGGAACTTATACTCAAGAGTCTTAGGAGTATGGTAACTCATACTCAATGGGTGATAAACAGATAAATATTTCCAGGCTGAAATAAAATCACTCGTTTGGAGTGCTTTGGAATATTCACTCGGCTATCGCCTCGTTCATATTCCTGCGTGCTCCAAACTTGATGGCGAATAAGGACACAGATCAAACACTCATGAATTTCTGTCTAAATCTCTACTCTTTATTGTCCCAGGGGATCCTGGTATATAAGGACTATCTCAAGGTTCAGCTTTTTCTCGCTGGTTTTACACCACAGGGGTGGTGATCGAATCTATCTGATAATTCAGGTAGAAATCTCACCCCTAAACATTTACCGAGGTTAGAGTATGTTCACGGGTGTATAATAAACCACAAAAAATTGAAAAAGACTGGCATCTCTGATATTATTCGGTCCAAACTACTTCCACCGCTATAGTGCTAAAGGGCCAAAGAACCGCGAAGGAGAGCTGGGAAAAGGTATCCGATACACCAGGGGGCGTTCCTCCACCTTTTGCGGATTGCAGAATAGCGACCCGAGGTTGAAATCCTTACTCCAGATTTTTTGCAGATCGCATCATAACTATGTCGCCATCTATATTCAATTAAAAATCTAATGAACCTTTCACCTACATCACTGAAAATGTGGTGTTGTAAAAAGTAGCGTTACAACTTGAAAATAATGATACCACACGACACGATCAGATATAACTGGAGCAACGCTTTCCCCACATTTCTAGGAGTAAGGAATCGCTGGCGTACTTTAAGTGCTGGTGATGTTCACCGCTACTCCGCGCGCACTCACCTGGTTCTTCGCTTGCATATCGAGCTCCTCGAGCTGCTGCATTTGTTTCTCTAGAAGCTCCTGTTGCCGTTTTTGTTTTTTCTTCAACTTCTTCTTCTTGTTCTTGGACATTTTTTGGTCCTGCACGCTTAACTTGTCTTTGGGAGCTGTGCTTACTGAAAATAAAGATTTTGGAGCCGTGCTGACTGAAAATAGATAAAAGTTTCAGAGCATGGTTGAATATTACTGGAACGTCAGTGACCACTTAGCACTAGTCCTAAGCTTCTATGCGATTTGCACTTGAAACAAAACCTCCAGAAACTGCGACTTGGTGGAGTCAACAAAAAGCTGGAATTTAAATTGATTAATTCATTTAGAGCGGAATCTATGAGGCGTAGTTTTGTCGGTTTTGCTTCACACACCAGTGGCCTATGACTTGATGTACCTTTATTTATTTATTTTTTTCAGTCACTGAAAGAGATACTGTAGGAAGGAGTGTGGATAAAGTCAAAGTATTCAGATTCTCATACAAAATACACCCATTTTATTTTCTGGAAATTTTGATTAGCTATTGATTTCAGAACAAAAATTGTAGCCCAATTTTGAATTTTTTTATTCATTTAAATTCTTTAAACGTGCGGAAAAAAGCCAAAGAATTGAGAAAATGCGAAAGAGCCCATCCCTTGTAAACCAAACAGGGAAAGGAAAACTATCAGGGTGAGTGTAACATACAAGAGTGGAAGGTTCCAGAGGGATTGTGAATTAAATAGTCGTGATTTGCATATCGCAGAGAGGACCCTCCCACGTGAGAGGGTTTCTGGTGCTCTGGGTGTAAACAGGAGACCATCAAGATTATGTAGAGTGAGGCCCAACAGGAAGCACAGCATACCACCACTAAGAACTCACACCTAGACACGAGGCTACAGCATTGTCAGCACATTGTAGTCGTTTTAACACAAAATAACCGCAATTATTCACACCTAGAGCTACTGGTATTCATTTAGACATTTTCCTTTTTTTCTCTTCAAAATTGTAAAAATTGCAAAATTGTAAAAAAAAAAAAAAAAAAAAAAAAAAAAAAGAAAAAAAATAAATAAATAAAAAGAGAAGGAATTCTGTGGTGATGCATTAAGGACCGCAGCAAACACTGCATTACAGAAATATGATATTCACAAAAATGAGAAAAGTGAACCGAAAGGCCAAATGACAGAGATGCAAGTTATGGATGTAAGAAATATCGGAAATAAAATCTAGAGTAAAAATGACTGGACAGTGTGGGGACTGGTAGTAGAACATGCTCAGAGCTGTGGGATGTACATGTATATAGATCAGTTAAAGAGACTTTAGAAAATAAAAAAACCGGCACATTTCGGCGGCCTGACAACAAGTCAGTGGCCTGGTGCTGGGGTGAAAATTGCAGATGTTGCAGAATATCGATATCATAAATGACAATTTTGAAAATTTGGATATCCATATTTCATCGGAACACTTGCATCCCTGCAATGACACTGTGCATGGAAAAGGCCATCGAGGTAGATCTACTCTGTACAGTTCTAAATGCTACATTCACTATGCAGCAGGCTGGCAAGTGATCGGTCAAATGTGTGGTAGTAGACAAGCTTATGTACAGTGAGCAAAGTTAGGAGCGTGATCCACCAGTAGACTAGAATCTAAGGCACACTAACTACTTACAGCTAGTCAGGGTATGGATTCTACTCATAGTCAACAGTAATCAAAACGCCTAAATTCTGGTCAAGAAAAAAAAGTTTTCAAAGATCATACAGTATCTCTTTGTTCCTTACACACAAATATCACCACAATGGTGTACAGATTTCACCCTAGGGGAATATGGGTTTGGGTTTGCGACTGGACTTTATTTGAGGACCCAATACGACCCGCCTATAACTACAAAGAGAGGACCTAGTCACAGTGAATGGAGGGACTTCAGACTGCAACTCATCTATATGGTCATCTATTCCCAGTCTCCCGAGCCCCGTCTGACTATACCACGTGGCCCGTTCCCCATATAGACATGGCGTACACCCCTCTCCTACAACTCATCCACACGATCATCTATTCCCAGTCTCCCGAGCCCCGTCTGACTATACCACGTGGCCCGTTCCCTGTATAGACATGGCGTACACCCCTCTCCTACAACTCATCCACACGATCATCTATTCCCAGTCTCCCGAGCCCCGTCTGACTACACCACGTGGCCCGTTCCCCGTGTAAACATGGCGTACACCCCTCTTCTATGCCTCATCCACACGGTCATCTATTCCCAGTCTCCCGAGCCCCGTCTGACTATACCACGTGGCCCGTTCCCCATATAGACATGGCGTACACCCCTCTCCTACAACTCATCATCACGGTCATCTAGTCCCAGTCTCCCGAGCCCCGTCTGACTATACCACGTGGCCCGTTCCCTGTATAGACATGGCGTACACCCCTCTCCTACAACTCATCCACACGATCATCTATTCCCAGTCTCCCGAGCCCCGTCTGACTATACCACGTGGCCCGTTCCCCATATAGACATGGCGTACACCCCTCTTCTATGCCTCATCTACACGGTCATCTATTCCCAGTCTCCCGAGCCCCGTCTGACTACACCACGTGGCCCGTTCCCCGTGTAAACATGGCGTACACCCATCTTCTACGCCTCATCCACACGATCATCTATTCCCAGTCTCCCGAGCCCCGTCTGACTATACCACATGACCCGTTCCCCATATAGACATGGCGTACACCCATCTTCTACACCTCATCCACACGATCATCTATTCCCAGTCTCCCAAGCCCTGTCTGACTACACCACATGGCCCGTTCCCCGTGTAAACATGGCGTACACCCCTCTCCTACGCCTCATCCTCATGGTCATCTGTTCCCAGTCTCCCGAGCCCTGTCTGACTATACCACGTGGCCCGTTCCCTGTATAGACATGGCGTACACCCCTCTCCTATGACTCATCCACACGGTCATCTAGTCGCAGTCTCCCGAGCCCCCCGTCTGACTATACCACGTGGCCCGTTACCTGTATAGACATGGCGTACACCCCTCTCCTACGACTCATCCTCATGGTCATCTAGTCGCAGTCTCCCGGGCCCCCGTCTGGTTATACCACATGCCCTGTTCCCCGTAAGGACTTGGCGCACACCCCGTTGCGTCGGGTCGGCCCGGTTAGTTACCTGCAGAGCCGGGCAGTTTGAGGCCCAGTTTCTGCCACTCGACGGCGTCGGCGGCCAACTTGCGGATGTGTGTGTCGTCCACGCAGACCAGGATGTTCTCCGGTTTGATGTCCGTGTGGATTATTTTACATTTCGTGTGCAGGTAGTCGAGGCCTTGAAGTGTCTGCAAAATACAGAAAACACATGTAAAGAATTTTTAAAAAGAAGAGAATTATTTCAAATAATAGGATTGTTTCTTGTCCTAATATTGTAAATACATGTTGTGTTGTCGAACACCTACCACAAACCCATAAAATGTGAGTCTAAGTTTTATTGACCCTTCATACAATGGTACAATTCTTTGGGACTTTTTAGCTAGCTTTGTGGCTACATGTTCTTTTATTTTGTACTTTTAAAAGACTTTTCTTTTGATACGAGAAATGGTACTGCACTTTTTTAATTTCTCCCAATAATAAAACAAGATTCTGACCCAGTGTGATACCAATTTAATTTTGCTCTAAGTTTAACAAATTGTTACTGTCATTCTCAGATGAGGAATACTCTTCATTCAAACCCTGTTTACCTCTGATTTGAAGGGAGTCCCAAATAAAAACGTTACGTCCAAGTCATATCCAGTAACGTCAGACTTTTTACATGATCAGCCTTGGGAAATTTACCAGGTAATGTTAATAAGGAACTACAAGGGATCCATAGCCACTGACAATATGCCATCAGTTTTGGTTGCGGAGTAATCTCACGAGGCACAGTCGAATGAGATGTAGCAAACCAAAATGAATGGCATATTACCTGTGGCCATGGATCGAGTGCGGTTCAGATTTTTATCGCACCCCTATCAA
This sequence comes from Alentia gelatinosa, assembly GCA_950022655.1. Taxonomy (NCBI): domain Eukaryota; kingdom Metazoa; phylum Annelida; class Polychaeta; order Phyllodocida; family Polynoidae; genus Alentia; species Alentia gelatinosa. The sequence continues at coordinate 1,950,319 of OX465581.1, read as the reverse complement.
TGATTAAGTGGCTAAAATGAGTGACAGCATATCCCATTGAGTATTTTTCTACAATACTCCACGGGCGTTGAGTACGAGTTTCTAATGTTAAGTCTATGAGAAAAAAATACCAGGGGTGAGATAATAGATTTACCATCACATACATGAGTTGGTAGTATTTACTCTACACCTTTCCTAACCAGGTAGAAAGCAATATTTAAAAAAGTTTTTTTTTATAATGAATGAAATCAGTATTGACTCTGAGTAGAGACACTTGATTTGCTATAGTTGGTGGTCCCTACCTGTTGAATGATTCGCTTGACGTTTCGGATGTGGATTCCTTGATAGTTGGATCGTATGATCATTTTCAGCAGATTGTGTCCGAGCACCTCAAACACCATACACACATCTGTACAAGTCGTCAAGGACTTCACACCACCACACCCCAAACACCAACACCACCCAGCAGTCCTTATACAAGTATATAAGTTATATAAGTTATATAAGTAGTCCTTATACAAGGTTATAAGTTATATAAGTAGTCCTTATACAAGTATATAACTTATATAAGTTATATAAGTAGTCCTTATACAAGTATAAAAGTTATATAAGTTATATAAGTTATATAAGTAGTCCTTATACAACCAGACCTCAGGATAGTATAGAGGAAAGAGCTCCTATCCCACTGGGTAGGAATCGCGTAGTCATTCACGCGGCTTTGCCTGGTAAATTACGTAGCGATTCAAACAAGATGGCATCGAGCTCTGACCCTAAACTTGAATAGGTTTCTGAATTTATCTCACCCATCACATTGACTAATGGGCTAACCTTTGTGACATAATACACAGTATATAATGTGTCCCCCCCACAAGCATTTGTCCCTGGGATTTACATTAATCTTAGAAATGACAAAAAATCCCGGAATTCCTGGGAGAATCCAGGCCTGATAATAGAGTATATTACACAGTACATACTGTATATAAGTCTTTTTATACTTTTAGAGACAGAAATAAATAGAGTTAATTTAAGTAAATCTGTCATCACATCTCTGAGATTCTTTTGATTTTTTTATATCTGTTTTTTTAAGGATACGCGTTCCATTGACCCCCGAGATTTTAAAGTCGTCCAACAGTTGTACCGTCTTCTCCCGGTAGGGGTCGTTCTCATCTGCTTCTCGTACCTGAAACAGGAACCGGAAATATGTCACAGACACCAATCACAGGAACCGGAAATATGTTACAGACACCAATCACTGTAGTACTGCTTAGAGGCTGTCAAAAGGAGAGTGACACAATCAATGTACTGTTAGATAAAGGCTTGATTCCATTTGGCTGAATTTGGTGCCGATCACCACTCAGGCCGTAATCGGGGCACTGCTTTAGCCCTGATCTGAATAAGGACCGAACATGGCCTGAGCAGGATTGGGATATAATTCAAGTAAATGGAATCAAACCTAAACACGAAACAAACAATACCTTTTTAATTCAGTATTTTTCTAAATATAGTTGTTTTCGTTTGAACAAGGTGATAAGTAGTACACAAAGTATATTAATGTGGGCGTGAAGTTATCGTAGAAACAACAAGTTCTGAATTAGCACTGCTCCAAATGAAGTGTTTATCATTGATAATACTTGCTAATTTCGCATTAGCAACTCTAATGCTTCCTTTTTATTTTGTTTCTAAGAGGAAGGCCTAAGCCACGTACTCACGAAGCGCTGATGGGTACTTAGTCATTGTATTATGTACACTAAAGATTTAGATTATAAATTTCTCAAATATTTCATGAACAGATTAAATTTATTTAAAATCTAATCAGAAGAGGAGTGAGGTGTGTAAATGGACGGAGATGCCAGTTGGGATCAGAAAAAAAAGGAATAGTTTCCATGTGGAATTTGCTGCCTCAGAGACTGAGAAAACATGGAAAACACGTCAGTGTCAGACAAAGCATGGGGCTGAGGGTCTGAGGTGAGGTTCAAACCACTGTTTGAGTAGCATGAATGAAACTCGAATAATCTTTTTCTTTGTTTTACACAAAGAAAAATAATTAATCTATTGAAAATTAAAAAAAAAAATTTATTGAAAATTAAAAAAATGGATTTCCTTAGAAAAGTGGAAAGCTGCCATCTGTCGTTTTAAACATTTCTTCATTATTTTCTGTCGCGTTCAGCATTTTTTTCAGAAACAATAGGTTGGCATCATATCATATTGTAACATCACATTACATCGAGATTGTCTTATATAACTTACTAGGTGCATAGACTAACTAGATTGAAATTTCTCAAATATTTCATGAACAGTTGGAACTCATTGAACTAGAATCTGGTGGAAATAGGAGTGAGGTCTGGAGTAAGAAGGAGGAGAACTTACACATTTGAGCAATTTGATTTCGTCGAGGGCTGTCTCTGTGTAGTGGGCCGCACACTTGACGACCTTTAGTGCCACAAACCGCTTCCCTCTGTCACAAATAACACATAAATATATGTTATGAATTGTTTATTCATAAAAAAATAGTTTTTTTTATTATATTATCTAGATACTATTTTGTGTAGGGCGCCTATATGGTTTAAGCATTTTTTTTGTTTGTTTGGGTAGTTTGAGTTTGTTCAATAACACTTGGTTTAAAGCATCGTAGACAATGTCTTCAAACCTAAATGTGAATTTCCCTGTAAACTAGAAACCTCTCCTATCATATAATTCACATTTGAGATGTGAAAATCCAGGTCATTTTCCTAAAAGTTGAATATGTTGAACACAGAAGATATTTAACGTGTAAAACTCCATCTTCAGGTATTAGACACAAGAGGCCACCATGCCCGCTGCTTAGAGAACTGAAGGAAAACATATGTTTAAGTAAATTCCTATACAAATCCAGTAAACGTCAAGAGGCTTAATTTTACCTATTTTATGAAGATGAACTGGAGAAAATGTTATACGCTAACTCCTTTGGCATTAGAAAAAGGCACTTTCACTCCTTTGGCATATTGTAAATAACAGTGGCGCCACCTGGTGATTTTTAAATATGGTCAATTATCAGTCAAATCAGGTTCTTTGTGAATCATTCTAATTCTAAATGAGTAAATGTTTTGTATAGTTTGTCCAGTTCTATCAAAAACAAGGATGGTGACCTATGAATTTTAAAACTTACATGTGTAGTGCTATACATGTACTATATTCGGTGAAAGTTTGAGGGATATGGGTTTTACTATGTGAAAAACAACTTTTTGGAATTTTTATATATTCTATTATAATATAATCATAATATTGATCTCTAAATACAAAACTAGCACGGTGACCCCCACTTTTTAGGTCAGATATGTATTCTACAACACCTAGAGATAATCATATCCTATTTTCAGGAAAATGACAAATTGTCCGATATGCCTTTAAGCGTATGCTATTTCTGGTGTTGGTATTTGAACATGATCGTACCCGGAATTGACGCTAACGTAAATAGGAGCTCTAAAAGCATCTGAGTTGCGCCGAATCTATTAGAACCATTAACAAACAAGGAAGGCTTCTGGTGGGGCTGACATTTGTCGTGGTGTGTAGCGGAACAGCTCGAGTATTCCGCACGTGACGATCTGATAGATGTATCGGCCTCAACAGTCACATCATACTACCCACTAGTTCTCTTTTAGTATTTGTCCAGAAGGGAAGGAGTACAAAAAATAAGACCCCGTCTTTTAGGGAAAAAGATATTGAAAAAATCAACTTAAATTTTTTTCTTTCAAAAATCAATACTGAGAGAAAAAAAGGAAGGCCATAGAAATGGACCACCCCCCTTTTTGGAAAAGATTTTGATTTTTTTTCAAAATTTGTATCTATACATTTAAAAAGAAATACTAATGATAATAATGAAACTAATAATAATGATGATATTGATAATTATAATGACTGTAATAATAATGATAATAACAATAATGATAACTATAATGATAATGACTATAATAATTATAATAATAACTATAATAATTATAATAATAATGACTATAACAATAATGACTATAATAATGACTATAATAATAAGGATGACGATGACGATAATAATAAAAATAATAACAATAATTATACTAATAATACTAATATTAATAATAATGTACCTGAGAAGAAAAGGAAGTCAACTAGAAAAAGGATGAACCACCCATTTTCGGGTAAAAGATTATTGAAAATAAAAAAACTTTAATTTTTTTATATATTTTCTAAAAGAAGGTGTTGTTCTTACTGTAGATCCCAGCAGAGCCAGACGGTGGAGAAGTGGCCCCAGCCTAACTTGCGTATCACGTGGTATCTGTTGTTGAAGAGGTCTCCGATCTTCACCGGGTGGTAGCCTCCTACAACAGGTAAAAACAGCGCATGTTAAAAGGTGGTCGTCTTGATGGTGAGTCCCTCCTACATCCACACGGCCCCCTCCCCTCCCCCTACAGCCGTAACACCTCCCCACACCACCGTGTCGTCTTGATGGTGAGTCCCTCCTACATCCACACGGCCCCCTCCCCTCCCCCTACAGCCGTAACACCTCCCCACACCACCGTGTCGTCTTGATGGTGAGTCCCTCCTACATCCACACGGCCCCCTCCCCTCCCCCTACAGCCGTAACACCTCCCCACACCACCGTGTCGTCTTGATGGTGAGTCCCTCCTACATCCACACGGCCCCCTCCCCTCCCCCTACAGCCGTAACACCTCCCCACACCACCGTGTCGTCTTGATGGTGAGTCCCTCCTACATCCACACGGCCCCCTCCCCTCCCCCTACAGCCGTAACACCTCCCCACACCACCGTGTCGTCTTGATGGTGAGTCCCTCCTACATCCACACGGCCCCCTCCCCTCCCCCTACAGCCGTAACACCTCCCCACACCACCGTGTCGTCTTGATGGTGAGTCCCTCCTACATCCACACGGCCCCCTCCCCTCCCCCTACAGCCGTAACACCTCCCCACACCACCGTGTCGTCTTGATGGTGAGTCCCTCCTACATCCACACGGCCCCCCTCCTCCCCCTACAGCCGTAACACCTCCCCACACCACCGTGTCGTCTTGATGGTGAGTCCCTCCTACATCCACACGGCCCCCTCCCCTCCCCCTACAGCCGTAACACCTCCCCACACCACCGTGTCGTCTTGATGGTGAGTCCCTCCTACATCCACACGGCCCCCTCCCTCCCCCTACAGCCGTAACACCTCCCCACACCACCGTGTCGTCTTGATGGTGAGTCCCTCCTACATCCACACGGCCCCCTCCCTCCCCCTACAGCCGTAACACCTCCCCACACCACCGTGTCGTCTTGATGGTGAGTCCCTCCTACATCCACACGGCCCCCTCCCCTCCCCCTACAGCCGTAACACCTCCCCACACCACCGTGTCGTCTTGATGGTGAGTCCCTCCTACATCCACACGGCCCCCTCCCCTCCCCCTACAGCCGTAACACCTCCCCACACCACCGTGTCGTCTTGATGGTGAGTCCCTCCTACATCCACACCGCCCCCTCCCCTCCCCCTACAGCCGTAACACCTCCCCACACCACCGTGTCGTCTTGATGGTGAGTCCCTCCTACATCCACTCGGCCCCCCCTCCTCCCCCTACAGCCGTAACACCTCCCCACACCACCGTGTCGTCTTGATGGTGAGTCCCTCCTACATCCACACGGCCCCCTCCCCTCCCCCTACAGCCGTAACACCTCCCCACACCACCGTGTCGTCTTGATGGTGAGTCCCTCCTACATCCACACCGCCCCCTCCCCTCCCCCTACAGCCGTAACACCTCCCCACACCACCGTGTCGTCTTGATGGTGAGTCCCTCCTACATCCACACGGCCCCCTCCCCTCCCCCTACAGCCGTAACACCTCCCCACACCACCGTGTCGTCTTGATGGTGAGTCCCTCCTACATCCACACCGCCCCCTCCCCTCCCCCTACAGCCGTAACACCTCCCCACACCACCGTGTCGTCTTGATGGTGAGTCCCTCCTACATCCACACGGCCCCCCTCCTCCCCCTACAGCCGTAACACCTCCCCACACCACCGTGTCGTCTTGATGGTGAGTCCCTCCTACATCCACACCGCCCCCTCCCCTCCCCCTACAGCCGTAACACCTCCCCACACCACCGTGTCGTCTTGATGGTGAGTCCCTCCTACATCCACACGGCCCCCTCCCCTCCCCCTACAGCCGTAACACCTCCCCACACCACCGTGTCGTCTTGATGGTGAGTCCCTCCTACATCCACACGGCCCCCCTCCTCCCCCTACAGCCGTAACACCTCCCCACACCACCGTGTCGTCTTGATGGTGAGTCCCTCCTACATCCACACGGCCCCCTCCCCTCCCCCTACAGCCGTAACACCTCCCCACACCACCGTGTCGTCTTGATGGTGAGTCCCTCCTACATCCACACGGCCCCCTCCCCTCCCCCTACAGCCGTAACACCTCCCCACACCACCGTGTCGTCTTGATGGTGAGTCCCTCCTACATCCACACGGCCCCCTCCCCTCCCCCTACAGCCGTAACACCTCCCCACACCACCGTGTCGTCTTGATGGTGAGTCCCTCCTACATCCACACGGCCCCCTCCCCTCCCCCTACAGCCGTAACACCTCCCCACACCACCGTGTCGTCTTGATGGTGAGTCCCTCCTACATCCACACGGCCCCCCTCCTCCCCCTACAGCCGTAACACCTCCCCACACCACCGTGTCGTCTTGATGGTGAGTCCCTCCTACATCCACACGGCCCCCCTCCTCCCCCTACAGCCGTAACACCTCCCCACACCACCGTGTCGTCTTGATGGTGAGTCCCTCCTACATCCACACGGCCCCCCTCCTCCCCCTACAGCCGTAACACCTCCCCACACCACCGTGTCGTCTTGATGGTGAGTCCCTCCTACATCCACACGGCCCCCTCCCCTCCCCCTACAGCCGTAACACCTCCCCACACCACCGTGTCGTCTTGATGGTGAGTCCCTCCTACATCCACACGGCCCCCCTCCTCCCCCTACAGCCGTAACACCTCCCCACACCACCGTGTCGTCTTGATGGTGAGTCCCTCCTACATCCACACGGCCCCCCTCCTCCCCCTACAGCCGTAACACCTCCCCACACCACCGTGTCGTCTTGATGGTGAGTCCCTCCTACATCCACACGGCCCCCCTCCTCCCCCTACAGCCGTAACACCTCCCCACACCACCGTGTCGTCTTGATGGTGAGTCCCTCCTACATCCACACGGCCCCCTCCCCTCCCCCTACAGCCGTAACACCTCCCCACACCACCGTGTCGTCTTGATGGTGAGTCCCTCCTACATCCACACGGCCCCCTCCCCTCCCCCTACAGCCGTAACACCTCCCCACACCACCGTGTCGTCTTGATGGTGAGTCCCTCCTACATCCACACGGCCCCCTCCCCTCCCCCTACAGCCGTAACACCTCCCCACACCACCGTGTCGTCTTGATGGTGAGTCCCTCCTACATCCACACGGCCCCCTCCCCTCCCCCTACAGCCGTAACACCTCCCCACACCACCGTGTCGTCTTGATGGTGAGTCCCTCCTACATCCACACGGCCCCTCCCCTCCCCCTACAGCCGTAACACCTCCCCACACCACCGTGTCGTCTTGATGGTGAGTCCCTCCTACATCCACACGGCCCCCTCCCCTCCCCCTACAGCCGTAACACCTCCCCACACCACCGTGTCGTCTTGATGGTGAGTCCCTCCTACATCCACACGGCCCCCCTCCTCCCCCTACAGCCGTAACACCTCCCCACACCACCGTGTCGTCTTGATGGTGAGTCCCTCCTACATCCACACGGCCCCCTCCCCTCCCCCTACAGCTGTAACACCTCCCCACACCACCGTGTCGTCTTGATGGTGAGTCCCTCCTACATCCACACGGCCCCCTCCCTCCCCCTACAGCCGTAACACCTCCCCACACCACCGTGTCGTCTTGATGGTGAGTCCCTCCTACATCCACACCGCCCCCTCCCCTCCCCCTACAGCCGTAACACCTCCCCACACCACCGTGTCGTCTTGATGGTGAGTCCCTCCTACATCCACACGGCCCCCCTCCTCCCCCTACAGCCGTAACACCTCCCCACACCACCGTGTCGTCTTGATGGTGAGTCCCTCCTACATCCACACGGCCCCCCTCCTCCCCCTACAGCCGTAACACCTCCCCACACCACCGTGTCGTCTTGATGGTGAGTCCCTCCTACATCCACACGGCCCCCCTCCTCCCCCTACAGCCGTAACACCTCCCCACACCACCGTGTCGTCTTGATGGTGAGTCCCTCCTACATCCACACGGCCCCCCTCCTCCCCCTACAGCCGTAACACCTCCCCACACCACCGTGTCGTCTTGATGGTGAGTCCCTCCTACATCCACACGGCCCCCTCCCCTCCCCCTACAGCCGTAACACCTCCCCACACCACCGTGTCGTCTTGATGGTGAGTCCCTCCTACATCCACACGGCCCCCTCCCCTCCCCCTACAGCCGTAACACCTCCCCACACCACCGTGTCGTCTTGATGGTGAGTCCCTCCTACATCCACACGGCCCCCTCCCCTCCCCCTACAGCCGTAACACCTCCCCACACCACCGTGTCGTCTTGATGGTGAGTCCCTCCTACATCCACACGGCCCCTCCCCTCCCCCTACAGCCGTAACACCTCCCCACACCACCGTGTCGTCTTGATGGTGAGTCCCTCCTACATCCACACGGCCCCCTCCCCTCCCCCTACAGCCGTAACACCTCCCCACACCACCGTGTCGTCTTGATGGTGAGTCCCTCCTACATCCACACGGCCCCCTCCCCTCCCCCTACATCCGTAACACCTCCCCACACCACCGTGTCGTCTTGATGGTGAGTCCCTCCTACATCCACACGGCCCCCCTCCCCCTACAGCCGTAACACCTCCCCACACCACCGTGTCGTCTTGATGGTGAGTCCCTCCTTCATCCACACGGCCCCCCTCCCCCTACAGCCGTAACACCTCCCCACACCACCGTGTCGTCTTGATGGTGAGTCCCTCCTTCATCCACACGGCCCCCTCCCCTCCCCCTACAGCCGTAACACCTCCCCACACCACCGTGTCGTCTTGATGGTGAGTCCCTCCTACATCCACACGCCCCCCTCCCCTCCCCCTACAGCCGTAACACCTCCCCACACCACCGTGTCGTCTTGATGGTGAGTCCCTCCTACATCCACACGGCCCCCTCCCCTCCCCCTACAGCCGTAACACCTCCCCACACCACCGTGTCGTCTTGATGGTGAGTCCCTCCTACATCCACACGGCCCCCTCCCCTCCCCCTACAGCCGTAACACCTCCCCACACCACCGTGTCGTCTTGATGGTGAGTCCCTCCTACATCCACACGGCCCCTCCCCTCCCCCTACAGCCGTAACACCTCCCCACACCACCGTGTCGTCTTGATGGTGAGTCCCTCCTACATCCACACGGCCCCCTCCCCTCCCCCTACAGCCGTAACACCTTCCCACACCACCGTGTCGTCTTGATGGTGAGTCCCTCCTACATCCACACGGCCCCCTCCCCTCCCCCTACAGCCGTAACACCTCCCCACACCACCGTGTCGTCTTGATGGTGAGTCCCTCCTACATCCACACGGCCCCCTCCCCTCCCCCTACAGCCGTAACACCTCCCCACACCACCGTGTCGTCTTGATGGTGAGTCCCTCCTACATCCACACCGCCCCCTCCCCTCCCCCTACAGCCGTAACACCTCCCCACACCACCGTGTCGTCTTGATGGTGAGTCCCTCCTACATCCACACGGCCCCCTCCCCTCCCCCTACAGCCGTAACACCTCCCCACACCACCGTGTCGTCTTGATGGTGAGTCCCTCCTACATCCACACCGCCCCCTCCCCTCCCCCTACAGCCGTAACACCTCCCCACACCACCGTGTCGTCTTGATGGTGAGTCCCTCCTACATCCACACGGCCCCCTCCCCTCCCCCTACAGCCGTAACACCTCCCCACACCACCGTGTCGTCTTGATGGTGAGTCCCTCCTACATCCACACCGCCCCCTCCCCTCCCCCTACAGCCGTAACACCTCCCCACACCACCGTGTCGTCTTGATGGTGAGTCCCTCCTACATCCACACGGCCCCCTCCTCCCCCTACAGCCGTAACACCTCCCCACACCACCGTGTCGTCTTGATGGTGAGTCCCTCCTACATCCACACGGCCCCCTCCTCCCCCTACAGCCGTAACACCTCCCCACACCACTGTGTCGTCTTGATGGTGAGTCCCTCCTACATCCACACGGCCCCCTCCTCCCCCTACAGCCGTAACACCTCCCCACACCACCGTGTCGTCTTGATGGTGAGTCCCTCCTACATCCACACGGCCCCCTCCCCTCCCCCTACAGCCGTAACACCTCCCCACACCACCGTGTCGTCTTGATGGTGAGTCCCTCCTTCATCCACACGGCCCCCTCCCCTCCCCCTACAGCCGTAACACCTCCCCACACCACCGTGTCGTCTTGATGGTGAGTCCCTCCTACATCCACACGGCCCCCCTCCTCCCCCTACAGCCGTAACACCTCCCCACACCACCGTGTCGTCTTGATGGTGAGTCCCTCCTACATCCACACGGCCCCCCTCCTCCCCCTACAGCCGTAACACCTCCCCACACCACCGTGTCGTCTTGATGGTGAGTCCCTCCTACATCCACTCGGCCCCCTCCCCTCCCCCTACAGCCGTAACACCTCCCCACACCACCGTGTCGTCTTGATGGTGAGTCCCTCCTACATCCACACGGCCCCCTCCCCTCCCCCTACAGCCGTAACACCTCCCCACACCACCGTGTCGTCTTGATGGTGAGTCCCTCCTACATCCACACGGCCCCCCTCCTCCCCCTACAGCCGTAACACCTCCCCACACCACCGTGTCGTCTTGATGGTGAGTCCCTCCTACATCCACACGGCCCCCCTCCTCCCCCTACAGCCGTAACACCTCCCCACACCACCGTGTCGTCTTGATGGTGAGTCCCTCCTACATCCACACGGCCCCCTCCCCTCCCCCTACAGCCGTAACACCTCCCCACACCACCGTGTCGTCTTGATGGTGAGTCCCTCCTACATCCACACGGCCCCCTCCCCTCCCCCTACAGCCGTAACACCTCCCCACACCACCGTGTCGTCTTGATGGTGAGTCCCTCCTACATCCACACGGCCCCCCTCCTCCCCCTACAGCCGTAACACCTCCCCACACCACCGTGTCGTCTTGATGGTGAGTCCCTCCTACATCCACACGGCCCCCCTCCTCCCCCTACAGCCGTAACACCTCCCCACACCACCGTGTCGTCTTGATGGTGAGTCCCTCCTACATCCACACGGACCCCTCCCCCTACAGCCGTAACACCTCCCCACACCACCGTGTCGTCTTGATGGTGAGTCCCTCCTACATCCACACGGCCCCCCTCCTCCCCCTACAGCCGTAACACCTCCCCACACCACCGTGTCGTCTTGATGGTGAGTCCCTCCTACATCCACACGGCCCCCCTCCTCCCCCTACAGCCGTAACACCTCCCCACGTCCGCCACACCGCGCAAAAAACACGCCATCCAGCAATAACTACACCAGTAACGCTGAGCAAGTCATTTTGGAATTTGACATTTGAGGCCAGATGCGATTTTTTCCTTTTTTCTATCACAGGCAGACGTAACAACACTGGTCTGAAGTTTTTTGTTTTTTAGTTTTTAATTTTTTTTTTACTGAAGGACACAGAATCAATGGCGAGCTGGTGATGTATTTTAGGAACTGTTAAAGTTAGTTATCCACTGATGAAATGGTTCGGCAAAGTTGGTGGATGTCGGTGTTGATATACGTAATTTACGAACCCGATTTGATTGCCTCAATGATCACCGTCAGTCCTTGTTTGTTTGGTTAGGTTGACGTGCAATATGTTCCATCATTTCTTACATGCGGGATATGTCCAACTCTGCTCACAGCCTGGCCTGCCACATGACAGCGGCACCCTATGATCTCAGTCGCGTCAGCGTATCAGCGTATACATTAACCTGACTGTTCACGATTCATTCCGACCATCGGATTAGTAAGAATCAAGGATCAGTGTCGATGTCTTGTGTGTTGTTTGTTTAGTTTAATTTCTACTATGTTCTATTAGACTTACTTTGGTTGGGTGGTGATGAAATCTATGAGATAAATTCAGGTAGAAATCTCATCCCTACACATTTACCGAGGTGAGAGTTTTTTTTATTCCTACACCACATAGACATGGTACATTACGTGTGCATCCTTCATGTCCTACTATTTCTGCATCAGGTTCTGGGAAACACCAGTCGCAGCCGACTGGTGATGAGAGTCCTAGCAGACCAGACGAGTATCACATTACTGATTGTCCACCGAACAATTAGCCCGTTTTGTTTGTTTGGTTTGATTTTACGTCCAGTCAACCATTATAGGTCCTTTCCAGACCTTCTCAAGGTTCTTTTACACCTCTAGGGTAGTGATCGAATCTATGTGATGAATTCAGGTAGAAATCTCACCCCTACACATTTACCGAGGTGAGAGTTCTTTTACTTCCCACACCACATAGACATGGTATGAGAAGGATGGCCTTTGACAATTAGCCCGTTAATCTCACTGCAATCAGCCGCTGTGTGGACAAAGACCCGCTCCTCCAATCAGATCAGTCATATCATAGTTCACATTGAGTGTAAAATCCCATCTTTTACCCTGCCTTATATTGGATCAAAATGAATAGTTGAAAGACAAATAAGATGCAACCAATCTGATATGAATTATTGTAAGATCCCGATAGAATGTGTATTTTTTAAATGTATTTACTTTTATAAAAAAAAAGAAGTAATTATTAATTGTGTTCATTAAGATTAAATTAGTTCATAAATAAATGATCCCCATCATGTTTAATTAGTTTTCAGAGCTCCTCTCATACCAGTCCCGACACTACTATTAACAACCTGAGAACGTATCAGCAGGGATAGTGTAGATCCTGATTTGTGTGGTTTATCTCTTCTTTTTAAATCCCTTATTATTGACCCTGTGTGTCCAGCCTCATACATCCCCCCCCCCCCCCGACCCCCCAAAGGGGCGGTCTGAGGCGGGGTGGCTGTGACGATGGAGAATCAATGGAGTGGTTTCTTACCCTCACTATACCGTAAAATACGGCACAGACATGGCGGATATCGCTGCAGCCCCTCCTTTGAGTGTAGGTGCATCTTCACGTTATGGAGATTGTGATTGGGACGGTTCTCCTGGTGTGTGAGGAGTGTGTATTGAGCAGTCCTGGAGCGGCGCAGTCAACATCCACTCACACCCAGCTGTCTCTGAGGACACACACGGTGATATTCTGTGCTGCTTCTACAAGTCTCTGCCCTGAGTGTAGAATATGTGTAGATACAGAATCAGGCGGACCCCCATCTCTCGTCATCTCCGGCCTTCACAGAGCAGATCGGCGGCCATTTTGTCTTTTCTTTGATCACTTGGATTTGCAACGCAGAATAATAAATACACCACAAACTGGTTTCAGATAAAAGCGGTTGTAATCTTCTCTTACTAGCCTCTACGTAATATCCTCGTATTCGCTCGGATATTACTACGTGAATCACGTGGTGGTTACTTTTACAACACCGCACGCATGACTTCCGGTTTATGAATCAATCGACGTGCCATGATATCTCCGAGACAGGCGCCACATCTATTATCTACAACGCGAGCGTGAGAAACTAAAAGGCGAGGTGCGAGGGACATCAAAGAGTGGTGTGGGAGGAAGCTCTCAGTCCAGGAGGAGGGGGAGGGAGGAGGAGTCGTCTGTGGTCACCGCGCTGTACGCCGCTCCCGCCTCAGGCGCCACACCGGCCCGAGGCGTAGGCCACTTGGCTACAGATGTACGCTGCCCTGCCCGGCCACATACGTATACTGCCAGGCCACAGACGTATGCCGTCCGGCTACAGACATATGCCGCCCGGCCACAGACGTATGCCGCCCGGCCACAGACATATGCCGCCCGGCCACAGACGTATGCCGCCCGGCCACAGACGTATGCCGCCCGGCCACAGACGTACGCCGTCCGGCCACAGACGTATGCCGTCCGGCTACAGACATATGCCGCCCGCCACAAACGTATGCTGCCCGGCCACAGAATATGCCGCCCGGCCACAGACGTATGCCGCCCGGCCACATAATATGCTGCCCGCCACAGATGTACGCCGCCCGCCACAGATGTATGCAGCCCGGCCAGACAAATGCCGCCCGGCCACAGACGTATGCCGCCTGGCCACAGACGTATACTGCCAGGCCACAGACGTATGCCATCCGGCTACAGACATACACTGCCTGGCTACAGACGTATGCCGCCCGGCCACAGACGTATGCCACCCGGCCACTCACAACCTGTTTGCATGAGGCGTACGCCGCCTGCCCTGCTGCCTTCCACGCACTCATCACTGCATGAGGTGTACGCCGCCCGGCTTGAGGTGTACTTTGCCCGGCCACTGATGTCCACTGCCTGGCCTCAGACATACACCGCCCGGCCTCAGGCGTACACTGCCCAGCCACAGACATACATCGTCCAGCCACAGATGTACAATGCCTGGTCACAGATGTACACCGCCTGGCCTCAGTTGTACACCACCCAGTCTTGGTTGTACGCCACCCAGCCACAGACGTACATCGCCCAGCCACAGATGTACACCGCCTGGTCACAGATGTAAACCGCCTGGTCACAGATGTACACCGCCTGGTCACAGATGTACACCGCCTGGTCACAGATGTACACCGCCCAGCTTCGGTTGTACACCACCCAGCCTCGGTTGTAAGCACCTGGCCACCTGTCTGCATGAGGCGTACGCCACCCAACATGAGGCATACACCACCTGCCCCGCCCCGCCCTGCCTCTCACCACCTGTCTGCATGAAGCATACGCCACCCTGCCTGAGGCGTAGGCTGCCCGGCCTGAGGTGTACTCTGCCCAACCACAGATGTACGCCACCAGGCCACAGACTACAATGCCCAGCCTCAGGCGTACACCGCCTGGCCTGAGGCATATGCCGCCCGGCCACAGATGTACACTGCCTGGCCTCAGACATATGCCGCCCGGCCACAGATGTACACTGCCCAGCCACAGATGCATACTGCCTGGCCTCAGACATATGCCGCCCGGCCACAGATGTACACCGCCCGGCCTCAGGCATACGCCGCCCGCCTGCTGCACTCACCACCTGTCTGCACGAGGCGTAGGCCGCCCGACATGAGGCGTAGGCCGCCCGGCATGAGGCGTAGGCCGCCCGACATGAGGCGTAGGCCGCCCGGCATGAGGCGTAGGCCGCCCGGCATGAGGCGTAGGCCGCCCGACATAAGGCGCAGGCCGCCCGACATAAGGCGTACACCTCCCGGCCTCAGGCACGCCGCCGCCTCCCACGCACTCACCACCTTCTGCTAGCTTACTGCGCATCAAAATAACGACACGGCACTAAGGTGTGGTGTGTGTCTGCACGTGCCAGGTTTAACTCTCTCAGCCTGCTCTGACACCTAGTGACGGCGAGTTACGCCTGCCACGACCGCCCAGATATATACACAGTGAATATACAGCAACTATCATCATCATTGTTGTTACACAGCAAGGAATATCAGCCTCAGTGCCTGTGAGGGGCGTCGGGGTATAGACTTGTTTCCATTGGCCGACAAACACGGTGTTGATTTTCTGTGTTCTCCTAATAGCCTATTTATGTTTTGCGTCAACAGTGCTAAGGACCATTAACATGGTTCCTGCCTGTAGATCGCTGACGGCCAATGGAAATGGGCTTTTATGAATATCCACAACGTTTTCTTTAGCCAATGAAAAAAAGGCCTTATACACGAAATATACTTAGATTCTACATCTCGTCAAGTCAGACCATTATTCATTGATATCAGAAGCGCAAGGCAATTGTAGGCATCATCTACCCTCTAATCTAAACCATGTACCCCTGTCTTATAGAAGCACGGCGACACCAGACATGTTTCTAGTCTCCCCTGTTAGTAGTACATCATCTCACTAAGAATCTACTCCAGTTCCAATCCCTCTCTCCAGGTGCAGAACGCTGAACACACAATCTCGTCACTTCTCGTCACTTCACGTACACGCGGGTCCCGGGGGCAGGGCACTTCCGGTGCGGTACTTCCGGTGCGGCACTCAGCGGGGCGCCCCCGTGCGGGCGGGTGTGGAACGTGAGACAATAGCGAGGCACGGGAGACTGTAGGAGAGGGAAGGGGGAGGGGGGGGGGGCGTATTGTGGACGAGCAGAGAAGAGAGGCTCCTTAGACAGAGCCGCACTGAGCGAACCAGGAACCGAGTCAGTGTACGTGAAGTAAGGGGGAACACTATATCAGAGGCCAGTCCTTCTCACACCATGTCTATGTCGTGTGGCGTACAGCCACCTTTCTCCTTCATCCCCAGCAGTGGTAGATTTACTGCTATATCAAAGACCAGTCCTTCTTATACCATGTCTATGTGGTGTGGTGTACAGCCACCTTTCTCCTTCACCCCCAGCAGAGGTAGACTTACTGCTATATCAAAGGCCAGTCCTTCTCATACCATGTCTATGTGGTGTGGTGTGGTGTACAGCCACCTTTCTCCTTCATCCCCAGCAGTGGTAGATTTACTGCTATATCAAAGGCCAGTCCTTCTCATACCATGTCTATATGGTGTGGTGTGGTGTACAGCCACCTTTCTCCTTCATCCCCAGGAGTAGTAGATTTACTGCTATATCAAAGACCAGTCCTTCTTATACCATGTATATGTGGTGTGGAGTACAGCCACCTTTCTCCTTCATCCCCAGCAGTGGCAGATTTACTGCTATATCAAAGGCCAGTCCTTCTTATACCATGTCTATGTGGTGTGGTGTACAGCCACCTTTCTCCTATATCCCCAGCACTGGTAGATTTACTGTTGTATGAAAGACCAGTCCTTCTCATACCATGTCTATGTAGTGTGGTGTACAGCCACCTTTCTCCTTCATCCCCAGCAGTGGTAGATTTAATGCTATATCAAAGACCAGTCCTTCTCATACCATGTCTATGTGGCGTGGTGTACAGCCACCTTTCTCCTTCATCCCCAGCAGTGGTAGATTTAATGCTATATCAAAGGCCAGTCCTTCTCATACCATGTCTATATGGTGTGGTGTTCAGCCACCTTTCTCCTTCATCCCCAGCAGTGTTAGATTCACTGCTATATCAAAGACCAGTCCTTCTCATACCATATCTATGTGGTGTGGTATATAGCCAGCATTCTCCTTCATCCCCAGCAGTGGTAGATTTACTGCTATATCAAAGGCCAGTCCTTCTCATACCATGTCTATATGGTGTGGTGTACAGCCACCTTTCTCCTTCACCCCCAGCAGTGGTAGACTTACTGCTATATCAAAGACCAGTCCTTCTCATACTATGTCTATGTGGTGTGGAAACTTAAAGAACTAAAAGTGTAGGGGTGAGATTTCTACCTAGATTCATCTCATAGATTCGATCACCAACCTTGTGGTGTAAAACCAGTAGTAAAAGCTGAACCTTGAAGATGTCCGGAAAGGACCTATAATGTTTGACTAGACGTAAAATGAAACAAACAAACCAAAAAAAACCTGTAAAATAGTCTGAGTAATTTAAACTCATAATGTTTGACTAGACGTAAAGTGAAACAAACAAACCAAAAAAAAACCTGTAAAATAGTCTGAGTAATTTAAACTCTCGGTACTCCGATTCGGTCTCCGAGCCTGAACCTGCCGTGAGGTGAGTTGAACCGACACCTGAGAAACATCACAAACTGGTCTGGTGCCAGTTCCCCTCTCAGGACATCCCCAGAGGTGGGTAGATGAGTATAATGTATATATATACGTTAAGCCGAACATCAACAGTGATCCCTGATTCTCACTGATCCGGTGGTCAGAACGAATCAGTAACAATCAGTGTCGATGTACGCTACCCTCGTACAGTGACCTGACGGAGATCTAAGGGCGCGGCCATGTGCCGGGCCAGGCCGGGATACATTACATGCACGTTACTGACCAGCGGCTGTCAGTGAGGCAAGGAAATCGGGCCAGCGAAGAGTTTATTTGTTTAGTTTAACGTCCAATATGTTCTATTAGGCTCACTTTCGTTTGGTGGTGATCAAATCTATGAGATCAGTCTAGATAGAAATCTCACCCATACATATTTAGTGAGGTGAGAGTTCTTTTACTTCCCACACAACATAGACAAGGTATGATAAGGTTTATATAGTAGAAGATCTACCACTGCTGGGAATAACAAAAAAGATACCAGAGATTCAATAAAGTACCCCTCATCAAGATGAAGGGTCCAATGTATGAGAAATTAGGTGTAGATAATGGTTGTTGGTGCTAACCTCAGAATGTTACACAACTAAATGGTAAGTAAGGTACATGGCGGTTTTTCGGTGTATCGGGGACCCACCTTTACAGTAGTCGCGGGGGTCTTTCTACTCGGTATGTTACATGACTAAATGGTAAGTAAGGTATATGGCGGTTTTTCGGTGTATCGGGACCCACCTTTACAGTAGTTGCGGGGGTCTTTCTACTCGGTATGTTACATGACTAAATGGTAAGTAAGGTATATGGCGGTTTTTCGGTGTGTCAGGACCCACCTTTACAGTAGTCGCGGGGGTCCTACTCGGGATGTTACACAACTAAATAGTAAGTAAGGTATATGGCGGTTTTTCGGTGTGTCGGGACCCACCTTTACAGTAGTCGCGGGGGTCCTACTCGGGATGTTACATGACTAAATGGTAAGTAAGGTATATGGCGGCTTTTCGGTGCATTGGGACCCACCTTTACAGTAGTCGCTTCTACTCGGGATGTTACATGACTAAATGGTAAGTAAGGTATATGGCGGTTTTTCGGTGTGTCGGGACCCACCTTTACAGTAGTCGCTTCTACTCGGGATGTTACACAACTAAATAGTAAGTAAGGTATATGGCGGTTTTTCGGTGTGTCGGGACCCACCTTTACAGTAGTCACGGGGGTCCTACTCGGTATGTTACATGACTAAATGGTAAGTAAGGTATATGGCGGTTTTTCGGTGTATCGGGACCCACCTTTACAGTAGTCGCGGGGGTCTTCCTACTCGGTATGTTACACAACTAAATGGTAAGTAAGGTATATGGCGGTTTTTCGGTGTGTCGGGACCCACCTTTACAGTAGTCGCTCCTACTCTGGATGTTACATGACTAAATGGTAAGTAAGGTATATGGCGGTTTTTCGGTGTATCGGGACCCACCTTTACAGTAGTCACGGGGGTCCTACTCGGTATGTTACATGACTAAATGGTATGTAAGGTATATGGCGGTTTTTCGGTGCATTGGGCCTAACCTTTACAGTAGTCGCTCCTACTCGGTATGTTACATGACTAAATGGTAAGTAAGGTATATGGCGGTTTTTCGGTGTGTCGGGACCCACCTTTACAGTAGTCACGGGGGTCTTTTTACTCTGTATGTTACATGACTAAATGGTAAGTAAGGTATATGGCGGTTTTTCGGTGTGTCGGGACCCACCTTTACAGTAGTCGCGGGGGTCCTACTCGGTATGTTACATGACTAAATGGTAAGTAAGGTATATGGCGGTTTTCGGTGTGTCGGGACCCACCTTTACAGTAGTCGCGGGGGTCTTTTTACTCTGTATGTTACATGACTAAATGGTAAGTAAGGTATATGGCGGTTTTTCGGTGTGTCGGGACCCACCTTTACAGTAGTCGCGGGGGTCCTACTCGGTATGTTACATGACTAAATGGTAAGTAAGGTATATGGCGGTTTTCGGTGTGTCGGGACCCACCTTTACAGTAGTCGCGGGGGTCTTTTTACTCTGTATGTTACATGACTAAATGGTAAGTAAGGTATATGGCGGTTTTTCGGTGTGTCGGGACCCACCTTTACAGTAGTCGCGGGGGTCCTACTCGGTATGTTACATGACTAAATGGTAAGTAAGGTATATGGCGGTTTTCGGTGTGTCGGGACCCACCTTTACAGTAGTCGCGGGGGTCTTTCTACTCGGGATGTTACATGACTAAATGGTAAGTAAGGCATATGGCGGTTTTTCGGTGTGTCGGGACCCACCTTTACAGTAGTCGCGGGGGTCCTACTCGGTATGTTACACAACTAAATGGTAAGTAAGGTATATGGCGGTTTTTCGGTGTGTCGGGACCCACCTTTACAGTAGTCGCGGGGGTCCTACTCGGGATGTTACATGACTAAATGGTAAGTAAGGTATATGGCGGTTTTCGGTGTGTCGGGACCCACCTTTACAGTAGTCGCGGGGGTCTTTCTACTCGGGATGTTACATGACTAAATGGTAAGTAAGGTATATGGCGGTTTTCGGTGTGTCGGGACCCACCTTTACAGTAGTCGCGGGGGTCCTCCTGCTCGTCGTCGTCAGACCCCAGGATGGCCTCCTCCTCCTCCTCCTCCTCCTCGTCTTTGCTGTGTTTCTGTTGATGCTGTTTGTCCTGCTGCTGGGAATCCGACCTGCAACCAAGCGTAACCAGACGTCAGTCATGCGTGGAGAGAGAAACTGTAAGTATCAGTTCTGAGAACTCAGTACATCTAAACACACCTAGGTAGTGAACTCAGATGGAGTCCGTTCACCCACCCTCACCCTGTCTTCATATATTATCTCACCCCTCTTTACTTAGTCCTAGTATGTCGTTATGGTGATTTCCGTTTTAAACTAGGCACAGTTGATGAATTTGTCATGTACATATAGGGCACAGAGCGATCAATAGTTCCGCCATAATCCGCCAGCAAATTGTAAGATTATCAATTGTTATAATCTATAGATAATCGTGAGATGAGGCTACAATTCCTGCATAGCAAGCCCCAAAATATATTTTTTATAAATTCCATTGATAATTGACTCCACCACCTGGTGTTTTAGATGGCGTCGGGGGGCAAGATGGCTGCCTCCATAACACGATAGCTATGTAGCCTATGGATACCTGAGTCATCACTGTCAGTCTCTGATTGTTATAGAATTACAACCTTTTCTTTGGATATTTAATGGAGGTGAGAGTACAGAACGAGGGGCGGACACGCACGTACGTCTGCACGTACTCGTAGCACGAGCTCGTGTCTGGTCACGAGTGAGGCACGAGGGCAGGTGACTCACTGACTCTACACGAGCCGAGCATCGTTCTATACGTACCCCATCAGCAGCAGGCTGAATTCTATAAAATAGTGTCTGAGAGTGTCCCACACTAAATAACACAACGCCAGCCAGAGAAATACCAGACCAACCAAACACTCTATAGCACAGAACCGTCACCCAATTCTCTATGAGATTAAGAATAAATATTCATCTCATCTTAATATTTTATACTTTTCATACTGATTACAGGAATAGGATTTGAAAATAACAAAAAATAAATCCAGAAATTGGGTATATGGGGTCTGTATCGTTAGCTATTCTACTTAAATTTCTGGCGTCAGTTATGTTAATCCGGAAATTCAGAAAAGAACCCGGGAGAAATACCACGCCTGTGAATAAAACAATTGTAGGTCTATGATCTGAAGGTAGTCAAGTCGAGACACTGCTGACCTCACCGAACACAGACCACACGGGAAGCCCCGCCAGACGATCCCCGCGGTGATCACACACAAAGCTAATGTCCGATTCCCACTAGGCGATTTCTGGGGCATGAGCAGGACTTCAGCCGGTGACTATGAGCACAAATTTCCAGGAATCTCCCATGTTGCTAAGTGGGAACGTAAAAATACAAAATCGTCAGCGACTCTTGCCCCAACCCCCATGGTGCGTGCATGAGTGGCCGATTCAAGTCCATCCAAAAAAGGCATCAGTCTCTTGCGATTTAATTTCAAACATGTTTGAAATTTTCGGGCTGCTAGTCGCCAACTTTGCCCTCCCACACGCTGTGCGACTGGCGTTTCCTGGCGACTATGCCAGGCACCGGTCTCTAGGGGCAGGATCTCCTAGTGGGAATGGGCCTTTACTCACAGGTGGAGCTGTGCAGGAGGAGATATCACGACACGCCGGTATAATGTGGACCTTTTTAGTGCATGTTTTATGTACTGTGACCTGCAGCGGTGTACGTTAAGACCCGCCCACTTTTATGTGCAGGTATTAATGAGGAGACCGAAGCAATGCCAGCAACATTGACAAGTATTTCTTTTTTAAATAAATGTCTTGGAGTACCTACTTGTAGCTTTCTACTTGCAGCCGATAAAAAAAACCCCAAAAAAAACAACCTACGAGTATCATTTTACTGATCTACAGAAACATCCACAGTAACTATCTATGCAGTCATGATATCTCCAACCAATTTGTTTGCTTCTCATCTCTTTTAGCTGTAGCCACGGGTGTGAGAAGTCGACCTTATCAAACTTTCATAATTCTATTTAAGAATTTAAACTAAATATCTTTTTATCGCTTCTTAATGGTTGGTTCACGTGTTCTGCAGCCATTAGACAAGTGGCATTACCAGATCAACGTTAGACAGCCTTAGAAATATTACCCTACGTCAACTGTACATCACACCTTGTCATGGAAATATCCCGGTGATCAATCTACCAGCAGTACAACGTAAAACAGCACCAGAAATATTACCCTACGTCCACCGTACATTACACCTTGTCATGGAAATATCCCGGTAATCAATCTACAAGCTTTACAACGTAAAACAGCACCAGAAATATTACCCTACGTCCACCGTACATCACACCTTGTTATGGAAATATCCCAATAATTAATCTACCAGCTGTGCAACATAAAACAGCACCAGAAATATTACCCTACGTCCAGCGTACATTACACCTTGTCATGGAAATATCCCGGTAATCAATCTACCAGCTGTACAACGTAAAACAGCACCAAAAATATTACCCTACGTCCACCGTACATCACACCTTGTCATGGAAATATCCCGGTAATCAATCTACCAGCTGTACAACGTAAAACAGCACCAAAAATATTACCCTACGTCCACCGTACATTACACCTTGTCATGGAAATATCCCGGTAATCAATCTACCAGCTGTACAACGTAAAACAGCACCAGAAATATTACCCTACGTCCACCGTACATTACACCTTGTCATGGAAATATCCCGGTAATCAATCTACCAGCTGTACAACGTAAAACAGCACCAAAAATATTACCCTACGTCCACCGTACATTACACCTTGTCATGGAAATATCCCGGTAATCAATCTACCAGCTGTACAACGTAAAACAGCGCCAGAAATGTGGCCCAACGTCGACTGTACATCACAACATATCACGGAAATATCCCGGTTATCAATCTGTCAGTGTTAGAACGCAAAACAGCACCAGAAGTGCGGCCCTACACCAACCACACATTACACCTAGACACGGAACTGCCTTTGTAATCATTCTGGCACGAGTACAGCTCGGAGCTTTGATCGCACACCGTGAAGTGACCGCGGATCACGACGACTGTCAGGCGGGGAGGGTTATCACAGCCGCTCACGTCCAGATGGACTTTATCTAGAGAGTTATCTCACCCCTGGTATTTTGTCTCCATACACTTAACATTGGTATAAATAGACAATAATCGATGGTTTTGTGGACAGGCGGCCGTAAACCACGAGAGGTTGACGCGTAGTAATACACGAGCGCTAGCGAGTGTATTACGACGTTAACCTCGAGTGGTTTACAGAGCCGCCTATCCGAATAATCATCGTTTGTTGTATTTATTATCCATTATTTCGAATAAATTAAACCCAGTAATTGCCATATTAAAGGGTATAGCAATGGGGACTATTTCTTTGCTCTATAGCAAAAGGGACTATTTTCCCCGTATACCATGGTTTTGAGGCCGTATACCACATGTTTGACTCCGTATACCACAGTTATGGTATCTGACAGGTTTTATACAATGGGTCGTGGTTTACTGAGTCCCCATACATTTCCAATGGGGGCTTTGTATATGATGGATAATAAATACTCTTATCCTACCCCTAATAAAAAACGCCCTAGGTTAAACATTGACTCAATGTATTTGACGGAGCGTTGAATGAAGTGTTATTTATGCACCGAGGTGAATAAAATAACGGACCAATCAGGGACCAGATAACGAAAGTAGATCCGGCAGTGTCAAAACGCTACTATCATGGATAATTACAAAATTTTCTCTGTATATCGGTGAGATGGGGTAGGATAAATACAAAACCAAACTCGAGTTAGCCTGCTCAATGTTTATGCCACTCTGGTCAGGTCTGCTTCTCACTAAACTCGGCTAACGCCTCGTGTAGTAATACACAACCTGCCCATCGTGGCATAAACATTGACAAGGCTGACTCTCGTTTGGTTTCTACTAAATACTCCACGACCGTGAAAGTATTGTACCCAATACTTAATGCCTAATTTGGCGAGTTATTCCAGCAATAAATGATGTTATACGAGGTGAGATAAAATCAGAAACCCACTCGATGAAAATAACTTGGTCTGTACTCCACCTCGTTTGACCGCTACGTAATTCACTCAGCTTCGCTTCGTGGATTACTCCAAAGTCAAACTCGGTGGAGTACAGACCAAGTTATTCTCATCTCGTGGGTTTCCTTCTAATAACTCTCCTAGGTTTCCTCTTTAGTGCCAGAAATCTCCTCCTTATATTTATTTTGTAAATTGATATTTTTTTCCAGATATTTTCTTCTGGAGGGGCAGGGAATGTGACGGGGTGACATTTGAGTAGACGTTGCCTCAGTACATCATCACATACCATCAACACGACCAAATAGAGAGGGCGGGGGTGGAATTTTCTTTTCCGATATTGGGAGAGGAATAGTGCCCAACTTTGAGTTAAACGAAACTAAATCTAACAATGTGACGTGGACACCACACGTTGAGGTCCCTGGCTGCTGCTGCCAGTCAGGTCTGGATCCCGACACACGTACGCACGTAGCAGGGGCACGTACTATACACGTGTTGCCGTTCAGCGCCGCCTAACGGCCCACTGTCTAGTAACGCGACCGCTCAGACAAACACGTCCGAATCCGGGCACTTGCCCATAGAGACACACAGTAATCACATCTAGAGTGTGAACGGTGAGTGTGATTACAGGAGTGCTGTTTTTTGTAAAATTGTAGGAGCAAACTAGGGTATTGTATCAGTGAGTCTGAGCTGTCTAAACTTTATAGTTGATAAATGTCTTGGTTTTAACTTGGAAAAAGATAAGCATATCATAGCTAGGCCGGCCAATGTATTAGTGTATATCCAGTTTAGGTGTCCCTGTGTTATCTAAGGAATATCTATAGTATCATTGAGGTGATATGCATGTATGATACATCGAATTGGAGCTGGAATACCACAGAATATGATGCAATCACTTTTATTTCTATGGAAATAATGTGCATGGGTATTATAAACTTATTACTCTCATACACTCAGTCCTCCAATGATATAGAATATGTTACCATGTGATGGTTTGGCCGCATGCATTGCGTAACCAAGCAGATAAGGCGCATCGCCGGCCAGTGGAAAAAGGCCTATTGTCGTACGTTGACAGGTCACGTGATGGCCTTGGCGACGCGCCATCTGAGCCGGCAGAGGGGAGCAGTGAGGTAAGACACTGCCACGCTCGACCACGCTGCATCCCCCCCTCCCCCCTCACTGGACACACATTCCTCTGATGCCTATACAGAGACCCAGGGGCCTGTTTAATAACCTAGGATCGTACATGTAGCCCCTTTTCTGTATGTCACGGAGACCCAGGGGCCCGTTTAATAATCTAGACCCTTTTCTGTATGTCACGGAGACCCAGGGGCCTGTTTGATAATCTAGGATCGTACATGTAGCCCCTTTTCTGTATGCCATAGAGACCCAGGGGCCCGTTTAATAATCTAGGATCGTACATGTAGACCCTTTTCTGTATGTCATAGAGACACAGGGGCCCGTTTAATAATCTAGGGTCATACATGGAGGCCCTTTTCTGTATGTCATAGAGACCCAGGGGCCCGTTTAATAATCTAGGATCGTATATATAGGCCCTTTACTGTATGTCATAAAGACCCAGGGGCCCGTTTAATAATCTAGGATCGTATATATAGGCCCTTTTCTGTATGTCATAGAGACACAGGGGCCCGTTTAATAATCTAGGGTCTTACATGGAGGCCCTTTTCTGTATGCCATAGAGACCCAGGGGCCCGTTTAATAATCTAGGATCGTACATATGAATCCTTTTCTGTATGTCATAAAGACCCAGGGGCCTTACTTTGTGTCAACTACGCGGAGAATAGGGCCACTCAGATCGAAATGTTGGTTATATTGTGTATGTATACAGGTCTGTACACCAAACAGAAAACCAACAAGAACTACAAGAACAAGAACTACCGGCAGCAGTGAACAATACATGATCACCTCCTGGAGTTGATACAAACACGAGGTGCTGAATGTAAACAGGATTATTTCGCAGACAGTGTGATATTTTACAGTGTAACAGATTGGGTCTGGGCTGTAAATGGACGGGTGGTTTTTGTGAGTGTGTAGGACGGCGAGACACGCAAGGCTCTGAAGGCCAGACTCGTCAAATAAAACCAGGCACGCAAAGCTCCCTCGTCCACCCAACACCGCGGGGAATAACTCGTCCCGTTAACAACCGCCGTCAAACCGAGTAAACCAGTTTATTTATATTACACAAATATCATTATAACGAAGAGTGTGGACGTGACTGAGAAATATCGTATACACATCACTTAACCGGGGATGTCTGTTGGGGTTAGAATGGAAGAGGAAGTATTTTTCATGGACAATTTCCTGCCTGAGAGAGACCATGGAAACGTGGAAAACGTGTGGGCGCAGGACTTTTTTTATATTCTTTATACTGCCTCCATTCGGCTGGGGTGCTGGTTTGAATATGGAGACAATCCAAATATATTGTAGACTATCACTTACATCGAAGAATTTAGATGGTTCGTGTGTCACAATCAGAATTTCATTATAGGCAAAAACCCGTTACCGGATCATTACTGGTAATATACTCATGAACAAGACAATTTAGTTTCAGAGCGATAAATCCTTGAAAAAACTTACAAAACCCCCACAAAAACTGAGGCCCTGTAGGGAGGTTTAAACCAGTTTCATTTGTGGGAATAAGTAGCACTGTTTCACACATGAAAAAAAAAACCACTTGAAAATGATAACATCTCGGCACAGAACACTCTGCGCTTCCAAGGTCATCCGTTAGGGGACTTACTATGAGAATGTCAGTCTCCAAGGACATTCTTCGTCCTGGTTGCACGCCAAGTGGAACAAAGGATCTGCCATGAGAGTGAGAGAGTGCCAGTGCATTGGCACTCTCCCAGCAGAGCTCCTAAGGCGCTATGGGCACAAGTTGCATGAGAGATCCGCTGGGAGACTTATACACAGATGTATTTTTTATGATTCTAGCCTGGTTTCCTATTGCTAGTTTCACCATTAGCGCTGTTATACATAGATCAATGTTATTTACAGTGAATTGTATATATACGTGTAACTATGAACTCATAACGGTGTAGATAGCGTAATTATTTAGCAGATCCATTTGATTTACTTGTGAGGCAGCCACCCACGACCCATCTCAATTCAATACCATTCAGTATTCAGAAATTCTTTAACTGATTAATTTGCTCACTGGAAAATATTCCAATTGAATAAGATCAATCTCTTTAAGCTCCGGTGCTTTTTTGGTGGATTTCAAAGAATCCCTTAATTTCAGCCATCAGTTCTGTGTGAAGGGTGATCTTCCACTAAAGCAGTACGTTTCTTACAAGCAAAAACACTAAATAATAAAAAAAGATTTCTTACAAGGAGGATGCATTGACCAATATCTACATCACCAGTTGGGACTATATTGTCGGGTGTCCTTAGATAATATCCCTGCACCTTCACATGTGGGTCAGTGTATCGGCTTCATTTTACTGAATTTGTTGCCGCTCACCACTCAGGCCGTAATCGGGGGGTTATTTTAGCCCTGATCTGAATAGGGACCGAACATGACCGGAGCAGGATCGGGTCATAATTGGGGTAAATGGAATCAAGCCGTTACACGGATGTTCCGTTTCCACACAGAATGAGCAATTCGAGTTACAATGAGCAGCTCGCGGGATGAATGAGCTGCTCCGCGACCAACACAAATTAACATTTAGTGTTGGTTTTTTTCTTCGTCTCGGTAATGAGGAATACAGGTGTTGAGCGCGGCCTAATCACAAATTAACATCTAATGAGGCCCGGCCCGCAGCGGAGAGCCCTGCCCTCGTTCTGAGCCGACGACTGATGCTATCTCGGTGCGTCTCGATTCGGCTGACTCTGATCACGAGGACAGGAATAGAGACTGTGTGCTGCACCGAGAGGAGAGGCCGGGACATGCAGGGAGGCGAGTTTGGCTTTATTTGTTGAATGTGACTCTGAGAGTATCTTGGGATTATCTCAAGGTTCGGCTTTTATGAGATGAATTCAGGTAGAAATCTCACCCCTACACATTTACCGAGGTGAGGGTTCTTTTACTTCCCACACCACATAGACATGGTATAGGAAGGACTGGCCTTTGATATAGCAATAAGTCTACCACTGCTTGGGGTGAAGGAGAAAAGTGGCTACAGTGGGACTCAAATCAACAAAGTCCAACAACATTGGGATTACAAGTCCCGTGCTCTTTACCACTGAGCTAACTCCCCATCCTGGTCGCTTTTGTTATGCTTGCGTGCAAGCATATCCGGTCTGCACCACGAGGAGGCGAGGCAACCAAAAGGGTGAACAGATTGGTAATTGCTGTCCACCCCAGCAGACCGAATCCTACTGTACATCACTGTCCTGCTATCTGCGTCCTACTGTACATCAGTGTCCTGCTATCTGCGTCCTACTGTACATCACAGTGTGTCCTGCTATCTGCGTCCTACTGTACATCACACTGTCCTGCTAGCCGCGTCCTACTGTACATCACACTGTCCTGCTATCTGCGTCCTACTGTACATCAGTGTCCTGCTATCTGCGTCCTACTGTACATCACTGTCCTGCTATCTGCGTCCTACTGTAGAATCACGAATCTCCGCTGGTTTCCTCCTCCCTCTATTGGTCTGATTAAAGGGTTACCAGCAATCAGAGCAGGAACTAGGTTATGACGTCATCAGCTCATTACGTAACGATTGACTTAGCCGCGCGTACCTCCACTCTCCCAGCAGGGCAGGAAGTAAGGCGCACGATCTATGCTAGGAGAGTGTAATAGGCGGGTACTCTAATGACTACCGTCAATGAAGCCACACAAAGCATTGCGAGGCCCACTGTCACACAGGTCTATCGACTGACCTTATTTGGGATTCTCCCCTGGTTTCTCCATTGAATCTCGACTTCGGTCGCCGGCCACTCTCTCCTTGACCAGTCACCCACCCCATGACCCCATGACCCTATGACCACATGACCACATGGCGGACGAGGTTCACGTTCAGGGCACATAGCTATTGTGTTATGGAAGCAGCCATCTTGCTCCCGGAAGCACCTGCATTTTGAGCTATTTTAAGTGAATCCCTGGTCTCACCTGAGAGCTATGTTGTTCTTTGTTTATTTAGTTAAACGTGCAATATATTCTATTATACTTACTTTGAGTGATGGTGATGGAATATATGAGATAAATTTAGGTAGAAATCTCACCCCTACACATTTACCGAGGTGAGACTCGAACCCACAAAGTCCTACAACCTTGGGATTACAAGTCCAGTGCCTTAACCACTGAGCTAACTCCCCAGCCCCATCTGAGAGCTAAAATGGCCTGAATTTCACAAATACAGCTCAGAATCTTCTAGATGTCCACTCTGAATCCTCACCCCCTGAAGATCCTTCTCCTCTGACTTACATGAATCTCCAGACGGACCCTCGGCATGTCAGACAATCCGGAGGTCGGCAGAATGCCGGTTTCCTGTGTCCAAGACTCACGACAGCCTTTGTAAAGGTCACTCAAAGGTCAGGCATGCGCAGGGGGCTGGTGTGGCTCACGTGACCGGAGAGAGGAGGGTGTGGGGGGGGGGGGGGGAGGAGGGACTTTAAAACAGGGCCGTAATCATTTAATCACCTTCCCGACCAGACCCTGTCCAGGCTGTGTCTTATACCGTGTGTGAATTTTTTTGTTTTTATTTTTTGGTCAATTTTATTGAGGGACTAGCGACTTCGTCGAGTCCGAGTACAAAAAATATAGAAAAAATGAAATAAGGAACTGCCGGTAGCGCGGTTCGAACGTCCGACGTCCGCATCCCAAGTCGGAGGCCCTGCCGACTGCTCCACAAAGACAGATGCAATAATTGGGCCAAATACATAAGCTGTTGGTGGGTGGGGGGAATCAGCGGAGTTTCGAAAGGGCTACCAGCGAAAGTTGAGATCTCATTGGTTTCTCACGAGAAAAATAGATCAGAAAACTACAATACTAAACTTTGATTTTGGCATGGTGTGAAATGAATCATAAGAGAAGAAGTTTGTCTGAGTATAGAAATACAAAAAAGAAGACCAGGTTCGAGTTTATCACTGTACGAGAATCTCACTCTCGTGGGCCCTCATTCTCCACGCCTAGGTTTGGTTCACTATGTCTCTATGTATTGGAGCAACTTCAAGCGGATTCGACGGAATTCTACCGTTTTAAATAAGGTAGGTAAATATTGTGTGTACAAATCACTGAGTTCGGCGATACAGCCGTTCTTCCACTGGGGTCTTATATGTAAGTAGCTCGTCACTGGATGTTCTTCAGTAGAACCTAGCCCCTTACTCCTCATTCTAATGGCGGGTGTTAAGCCGCATGAACAGCAGGTACCATTTTTGTGTAAGTCTTTGGTATGACCCGACCGGGGTTTGAACCCCTGATCTCCCATACTCGAGGCGAACACCCCTACCACCTAGGTACATAGCTTGGTAGAAGTGCTGTGGGGAATGTATATCAAAACGAGATATGGCAGTCCGTTCTCACTGGTTTATATCCTGTGTGTCGTCCATTCCTTTAGTGTGTACAGGGGTGAGATAAATACAGAAATCAGCTAGTTTTGGTCAATGTCGTTGTTCTCCAACTCGTTTGAATGCTACGTGACATTCCCTCGGCTATTGCCTCGTTCATATTACTCTTGGAATGTATCTAAAAACGAGATGTATATAAAGCTACTGTTTGTTGTCATAACCTCAAAACCAAATTACCTTTTTGTTTTTTCCTTTTTGAGTATGTTTAACTACAATGAACATAAAGCTAGGTTTCTTTATCAATTCGTTAGCTAGGAATATTTCCCAGCAGGTATGTCTGCTTTTAGAGGCTATACAGAATAAAACGACTTGGATCGAGGCGCACCTCGAGTGATACCGTGTGGGATTTACCCAGTGGCGTCAGAATAAGGGTGGCCTTGACTTTTCACAGTGGAAAAGTGTCAAAGTCTGACTTATTAGCGTGCAATAATGGCTAGGCCCTGACTTTTCACCATGAAAAATTGTCAAACTCTGACTTTTTAGCGTGTAAGGATGGCTAAGCCCTGACTTTTCACAGACTTTTCGCAGATTTACGTTAAACCCAGTGGAACAGGCCAATGTCAAAGTCTGACTTTATACCAAGAAAAAAGTCAGTAATTCTTCAATTCGCCCCCCCCCCCCCTCCACTTACAAGATGTTCTGACGCCCCTGTAACCCGACCTACCCCTGTGTCGTAGCTGAGTGCAGACAGGGGCTGGCTGCCTGTCTAGTACGAAGACGACAGTGCCAGGAGAAAAGCGCCATTTGTGTCGACTACTCACACGAGGGACCCGACTGACCTGACTACGGACTGATCGCGGGAATCAATGACGGCTATTGTCAGTCTCGGGACTTTGTATACGATGGATAATAAATGACAGGGATCTGGCAGATTATGCCCCACTCTCCATGTATAGGACCTGCTTTACACATACAAAACAAACATGCGGAATATCTGTATGGAGAGTATATTTTACCCAATAACCTATTTCCCATCTACCACAGATAAGCTTCCTTTATACCATGTATTTCCCTCTCAATCACCCCATGGCAGTGGTTTACTGCGGCCAGTACGTGTTTAAAGCTGGACTGTGTGAGTGTTGTGTATCAGAAGTAAAGTACTGCAGCTCAGAGCCTCTGTATACATGAGCGCCATATGAAGCAGGTCTCCTACATTCATTGATTCCCCCTTCATTGATCATTCCCACTCCAGCCCTGCTGGTACGCCGGCCTATAGTACCACCAGTCAATAGTACCACCAGCCAATAGTACCACCAGCCTATAGTACCACCAGTCAATACCACCAGTCAATAGGCCACCAGCCTATAGTACCACCAGTCAATAGGCTACTTGCCTATAGTACCACCAGTCAAAAGGCCACCGGCCTATAGTACCACCAGCCAATAGGCCACCGGCCTATAGTACCACCAGCCAATAGGCCACTGACCTATAGTACCACCAGTCAATAGGCCACCGGCCTATAATACCACCAGTCAATAGGCCACTGGTCTATAGTACCACCAGTCAATAGGCCACTGACCTATAGTACCACCAGTCAATAGGCCACTGACCTATAGTACCACCAGTCAATAGGCCACCGGCCTATAGTACCACCAGCCAATAGGCCACCGGCCTATAGTACCACCAGTCAATAGGCCACTGGCCTATAGTACCACCAGTCAATAGGCAACTGGCTTATAGTATCACCAGCCAATAGGCCACCGGCCTATAGTACCATCAGCCAATAGGCCACCGGCCTATAGTACAAGGACATAGGCCCCCGGCCTATAGTACCACCAGCCAATAGGTCACCAGCCTATAGTGCCGGCAGCCAATAGGCCACCGGCCTATAGTACCACAAGGCAATAGGCCCTCCGTTACCAGCATCACCCTCCCAACCTCAGCACCCCCTGGTGGCTAGAAACCGGACTCGGTGGCCGCTTACGCCACGCTTAATACGCAGCAACAATCGTCCTCTTGACCTTTGTGTAGATCAATGAGAACTCATCAAAGTCATGAGCAGCTCAATAAAGACTTGGTACAGTGTAACCCTGCTATATGAGCAGCTACATAAAGACTAAGTCTACCACTGCTGCGAATGAAGGAGAAAGCTGGCTGTACACAACGCGACATAGACATGGTATGAGAAGGACTGGTCTTTGATATAGCAGTAAGTCTACCACCACTGGAGATGAAGGAGAAAGTGGGATATAAACCCACCACTTAGGGGATACAAATCCAGTGCCTTAACTCCTCCTGCCCGTAGTTGCTAAGAGCAGCTCGAAGCAGTCCATTAGTTAATCCTACCGTGCCTTGTTCCGAGCAGCTCCGAGCAGCCCCGAGCAGCTCCGAGCAGCTCCGAGCCTGCAGGTGGTGCTCGCTCATTAGGACTGAGGTCTGAGAGGTGCTTAATGACTGCTGATCGGCTTAACACGCCCAGACAACGAGGTCGGCTCAATAGACCCCCACTCGGCTACACACAACACGACGACTTCACTATCAGCCCGTATTGAGGTCGGCTCAATAGACCCCCACTCGGCTACACACAACACGACTTCACTATCAGCCCGTATTGAGGTCGGCTCAATAGACCCCCACTCGGCTACACACAACACGACTTCACTATCAGCCCGTATTGAGGTCGGCTCAATAGACCCCCACTCGGCTACACACAACACGACTTCACTATCAGCCCGTATTGAGGTCGGCTCAATAGACCCCCCCTCGGCTACACACAACACTACTTCACTATCAGCCCGTATTGAGGTCAGCTCAATAGACCCCCACTCGGCTACACACAACACGACGACTTCACTATCAGCCCGTATTGAGGTCGGCTCAATAGACCCCCACTCGGCTACACACAACACGACTTCACTATCAGCCCGTATTGAGGTCGGCTCAATAGACCCCCACTCGGCTACACACAACACGACGACTTCACTATCAGCCCGTATTGAGGTCAGCTCAATAGACCCCCACTCGGCTACACACAACACGACTTCACTATCAGCCCGTATTGAGGTCAGCTCAATAGACCCCCACTCGGCTACACACAACACGACTTCACTATCAGCCCGTATTGAGGTCGGCTCAATAGACCCCCACTCGGCTACACACAACACGACGACTTCACTATCAGCCCGTATTGAGGTCAGCTCAATAGACCCCCACTCGGCTACACACAACACGACTTCACTATCAGCCCGTATTGAGGTCAGCTCAATAGACCCCCACTCGGCTACACACAACACAACGACTTCACTATCAGCCCGTATTGAGGTCGGCTCAATAGACCCCCACTCGGCTACACACAACACAACGACTTCACTATCAGCCCGTATTGAGGTCGGCTCAATAGACCCCCACTCGGCTACACACAACACAACGACTTCACTATCAGCCCGTATTGAGGTCGGCTCAATAGACCCCCACTCGGCTACACACAACACGACTTCACTATCAGCCCGTATTGAGGTCGGCTCAATAGACCCCCACTCGGCTACACACAACACGACTTCACTATCAGCCCGTATTGAGGTCAGCTCAATAGACCCCCACTCGGCTACACACAACACAACGACTTCACTATCAGCCCGTATTGAGGTCGGCTCAATAGACCCCCACTCGGCTACACACAACACAACGACTTCACTATCAGCCCGTATTGAGGTCGGCTCAATAGACCCCCACTCGGCTACACACAACACGACTTCACTATCAGCCCGTATTGAGGTCAGCTCAATAGACCCCCACTCGGCTACACACAACACAACGACTTCACTATCAGCCCGTATTGAGGTCGGCTCAATAGACCCCCACTCGGCTACACACAACACAACGACTTCACTATCAGCCCGTATTGAGGTCGGCTCAATAGACCCCCACTCGGCTACACACAACACGACGACTTCACTATCAGCCCGTATTGAGGTCAGCTCAATAGACCCCCACTCGGCTACACACAACACGACTTCACTATCAGCCCGTATTGAGGTCAGCTCAATAGACCCCCACTCGGCTACACACAACACAACGACTTCACTATCAGCCCGTATTGAGGTCGGCTCAATAGACCCCCACTCGGCTACACACAACACAACGACTTCACTATCAGCCCGTATTGAGGTCGGCTCAATAGACCCCCACTCGGCTACACACAACACAACGACTTCACTATCAGCCCGTATTGAGGTCGGCTCAATAGACCCCCACTCGGCTACACACAACACGACTTCACTATCAGCCCGTATTGAGGTCAGCTCAATAGACCCCCACTCGGCTACACACAACACAACGACTTCACTATCAGCCCGTATTGAGGTCGGCTCAATAGACCCCCACTCGGCTACACACAACACAACGACTTCACTATCAGCCCGTATTGAGGTCGGCTCAATAGACCCCCACTCGGCTACACACAACACAACGACTTCACTATCAGCCCGTATTGAGGTCAGCTCAATAGACCCCCACTCGGCTACACACAACACGACTTCACTATCAGCCCGTATTGAGGTCGGCTGAATAGACCCCCACTCGGCTACACACAACACGACGACTTCACTATCAGCCCGTATTGAGGTCGGCTCAATAGACCCCCACTCGGCTACACACAACACAACGACTTCACTATCAGCCCGTATTGAGGTCGGCTCAATAGACCCCCACTCGGCTACACACAACACGACTTCACTATCAGCCCGTATTGAGGTCGGCTCAATAGACCCCCACTCGGCTACACACAACACGACTTCACTATCAGCCCGTATTGAGGTCAGCTCAATAGACCCCCACTCGGCTACACACAACAGCTTCCCTATCAGCCCGTATTATCCATCCTTTACAAAAAACCCATTGAAAATTTACGGGGACTCAGTAAACCACGACCCATTGAATAAAACAGATGGAACAAATATCATAACTGTGGTATACGGATTCAAATCTGTGGTATACGACCTTACAAACCATGGTATACGGGAAAATAGTTCCTTTATGCTCTAGAGCAAAGAGTCCCTATTGATACACTCTTTAATATGGCAATTCCTGGGTTAAACCATGGATAATAATTGCAACAAACGATGGTTTTATGGACAGGCGGCTCGTGTATTACGAGGCGTCAACCTCTCGTGGTTTACGGCCGCCTATCCTCAAAACCATCGCTTATTGTCTATTTATTAAACAAACGTCAAGAAAGTCTGCTCGTGTACGCGCCTCAAGAAAAATGACATCTATCACGTAATAATAAACATATTGCTTTCCTCAAGTTTATAATACAGTAATAAATCAAATAAAGAAAGAACCTGAGATATATATTTGTTTTGATAACTTGAGCAGAACAATATATATTGGCTATTTTGTTTTACTTGAATTCATATTATACCCCATAAATCGGAGGGAAAATAAGATAAAAAGCTTCTTGGAGTAAACTGGTGCTTTAGATGACGGACATGACTCTAGGTGTTTTCTGGATAACGAGTTTGTATCAGTATAACGCTGAGCGGTGTGACTGTGGCGCTCCTGACGCCTCGCTTCACGTCTGGTCGTCTATATTTAGACTCGGCCGTCCCGCTGACAGGCGACTGACAAAAACCCGGATTTAACACTGACAACAATAGTCACCTTTATTATTCACCTAGTACGAACCTGTCGTTATAAACGTATACAGTGTACAGATCGTAATCTCCTAGGAAAATACGGGGCAAAAGTCCCGAGCATGCAAAGTAATGTGTGATAAGTTTCTTTTTTCTTTTGATAATTTAAATTTGCAAAGGTGAAGAATAAATCTAATATTACCATGATTTTGATGTGCGTGGTCGTATTTTCCTTGTAGTTAACGCTATGCAATATCCACGCATTCGCTCAGATATTACTGCGCGTCAACTACGCGGAGAATACGACGCAGATCAAACTAATGGTAAAAGTGCACCCCTCTCATAAGATCTCACACTCTCTAAGTGGTATTCTGTACTCTCACTACGTTCTATGGGAGAATAATTCTTAACGGACTAGGCGTAGAGCCTTGAGAATCCACTGGCCTGCCTCCCGTGCTATAGACCACCTCCTTCCCACTTCCCTGTTCTCTATACTCGGTTAGTGAATTCACCACAGTATATGAATCAGCGATGTCAGTGGAGATGAAAAAACATACAAAGGAATTTGCTGCCTCTGAGAGACTGAGAAAACAGGGGAAAACACGTCTGTGTGGGCAATGACAGGCCCTGGGGCTCTGTGTGAAAGTTCAAACCACGGTTTAAGTGATGTGAATGAGGCTCAAATTATACCATCTTTGTTTTACACAAGGAAACAGAAAATGATAATGTGGCTTTTGTAAAAACATCTGAAAGGGTTCCTCTGGAATCTGGATTATCCGTCAAACAGTAACGACACTATCATTGGGCAGACGACATTTAACCGACACCCGTGTAGCCCACCTACAACACCTGACGCGTCGACTCGCCGTCCGAGCTACAGGACTCACCTGTTGAGGAGCATGGAGCACACGGCCGGGTGGGGCACATGCTGCGCCATCTGGTGCAGCCCCCAGGAAGCGCCCCGCCCGCCGCCCGCCGCCAGGGGTCGCGGCAGGTCGCCGGGCCCGGTGTGCGCCCTCAGGTAGGCGTTGAGGGGGCAGGCGGCGGTGCGCATGGCGGGCAGCAGCGGGGTGGGCAGGTGTCGCATCCTCAGCTGGACCGTGTCGGTGTGAGCTGTTACTGAGAGCTGTTAGAGTGAGCTGTTAGTGTGAGCTGTACTGCGAGCTGTTACTGAGAGCTGTTTGTGTGAGCTGTACTGTGAGCTCTTAGTGTCAGCTGTTACTGTGAGCTCTTACTCTGAACTGTACTATGAGCTGTTAGTGTCACCAGTGACGGCGAGTTGCTCTGTGAGCTGCTCTATGAGTTATCCTGTGAGGTACCCATGTGAGCTGCTCTGTGAGCTGGGTTATCCTGTGAGTTATACTGTGAGCTGCTCTGTGAGCTGGGTTATCCTGTGAGCTGTACTGTGAGCTGCTCTGTGAGCTGCTTTAGGAGTTATCCTGTGAGGTACCCATGTGAGCTGTACTGTGAGCTGGGTTATCCTCTGAGTTGTACTGTGATCTGCTCTGTGAGCTTGGTTATCCTGTGAGCTGCTCTGTGAGCTGCTCTGAGTTGTACTGTGAGCTGCTCTGAGTTATACTGTGAGCTGCTCTGTGAGTTGGGTTATCCTGTGAGTTATACTGTGAGCTGAGTTATCCTGTGAGTTATCCTGTGAGCTGCTCTGAGTTGTACTGTGAGCTGCTCTGTGAACTGGGTTACCCTGTGAGCTGCTCTGTGAGCTGCTCTGAGCTGTACTGTGAGCTGCTCTGTGAGATGTATTGTGAGCTGTACTGTGAGCTGGGTTATCCGTTGAGTTATACTGTGAGGTGTACTGTGAGCTGCTCTGTGAGCTGTACTGTGAGCTGCTCTGTGAGCTGGGTTATCCTGTGACCTGCTCTGAGCTAAGCTGTGAGTTGCTCCTGTCCCCGGTCAGCAGGGCGAGCCGCTCTCTGAGCTCTCTGAGCAGTCACAGAGTTGACGCGCTCCGACCACGGCCACCCATCTCCCTCTCCTCATCACGTACTCCACGACTGTGAACCAGCACCGACCCACCACATGAACGTACTGCTCTTCACCTGGCCACCTCCCTCTCCTCTCCCGCTGTGAGCAGGGAATCAGGACGGACACAGCGACGCCGGCGCCACCACGCGGGCCACCCGAGCAGCTCCACTGAGCACACGCGAGCAGTTCCTCCAGTCTCCGTCTCCTGAGGCCCGGAGAGCTCCACAGACCAGGAAGGACTGGAAATGACGCCCAGAACGGCCAGGTTTTGTGACTGGTGGCGAGCAGGCAAAAGGTCCCCGTGATCAGGCGCCACCGCGACTGGCGGCCACTGCTGGCGGTGCTGGCGGTGCTGGTAACGACGTGTAACGCGGAGTTCATTTATTACTCCGCGTGTATATGAAACACTAACTGCGCAGTGTCTGACACTCGACTCGCTCCACTGACTCTGTAACTACACGCCGTACGCCGTACGCCGTACACCACCCGCCGTACACCGTACGCCGCCCGCCGTACGCCGCCCGCCGCCCGCCGTACGCCGCCCGCCGTACGCCGCCCGCCGTACGCCGCCCGCCGTACGCCGCCCGCCGTACGCCGCCCGCCGTACGCCGCCGTAAATCTCACAGCCTCATCTAATAAAGCCTCCCTGTAATAGGCGGCCGTCTGTGAACGTGGGACTAACGTGATTGTGTTGTGCCAGAAATAGAGCTGGCGTGGTGGTAGCGGGGGGTGGAGGTAGTCTGTCAGTGGTGGGGGTTGTCTGTCAGTGGTGGGGGTTGTCTGTCAGTGGTGGAGGTTGTCTGTCAGTGGTGGGGGTTGTCTGTCAGTGGTCTGTCAGTGGTGGGGGTTGTCTGTCAGTGGTTGGGGTTGTCTGTCAGTGGTGGGGGTTGTCTGTCAGTGGTGGGGGTTGTCTGTCAGTGGTCTGTCAGTGGTGGGGGTTGTCTGTCAGTGGTGGGGGTTGTCTGTCAGTGGTGGAGGTTGTCTGTCAGTGGTGGGGGTTGTCTGTCAGTGGTGGGGGTTGTCTGTCAGTGGTGGGGGTTGTCTGTCAGTGGTCTGTGAGTGGTGGAGGTTGTCTGTCAGTGGTGGAGGTTGTCTGTCAGTGGTCTGTCAGTGGTGGAGGTTGTCTGTCTGTTTGTTTGTTTGTTTTGGTAGTTTAACGTCCAATTTGTTCAATTAGACTTACTTTGGGTTTGATCGAATCTATGAGATGAATGTAGGGGAAATCCCACCCCTACACATTTACCGAGGTGAGAGTTCTTTTACTTCCCACACCACATAGACATGGTATGAGAAGGATTGGCCTTTGATATAGCAGTAAATCTACCACTGCTGGGGTTGTCTGTCAGTGGTGGGGGTTGTCTGTCAGTGGTGGAGGTAGTCTGTCAGTGGTGGGGGTTGTCTGTCAGTGGTGGGGTTGTCTGTCAGTGGTCTGTCAGTGGTGGGGGTTGTCTGTCAGTGGTGGGGGTTGTCTGTCAGTGGTTGAGGTTGTCTGTCAGTGGTGGAGGTTGTTTGTCAGTGGTGGGGGTTGTCTGTCAGTGGTGGGGGTTGTCTGTCAGTGGTTGAGGTTGTCTGTCAGTGGTGGGGGTTGTCTGTCAGTGGTGGGGGTTGTCTGTCAGTGGTCTGTCAGTAGTGAGGGTTGTCTGTCAGTGGTGGGGGTTGTCTGTCAGTGGTGGGGGTTGTCTGTCAGTTGTCTGTCAGTGGTGGAGGTTGTGTGTCAGTGGTGGAGGTTGTCTGTCAGTGGTGGGGGTTGTCTGTCAGTGGTGGAGGTTGTCTGTCAGTGGTCTGTCAGTGGTGGGGGTTGTCTGTCAGTGGTGGAGGTTGTCTGTCAGTGGTCTGTCAGTGGTGGGGGTTGTCTGTCAGTGGTGGAGGTTGTCTGTCAGTGGTCTGTCAGTGGTGGGGGTTGTCTGTCAGTGGTGGGGGTTGTCTGTCAGTGGTGGAGGTTGTCTGTCAGTGGTGGAGGTTGTCTGTCAGTGGTCTGTCAGTGGTGGGGGTTGTCTGTCAGTGGTGGAGGTTGTCTGTCAGTGGTGGAGGTTGTCTGTCAGTGGTGGAGGTTGTCTGTCAGTGGTCTGTCAGTGATGGGGGTTGTGTGTCAGTGGTGGGGGTTGTCTGTCAGTGGTGGAGGTTGTCTGTCAGTGGTGGGGGTTGTCTGTCAGTGGTGGAGGTTGTCTGTCAGTGGTGGAGGTTGTCTGTCAGTGGTGGAGGTTGTCTGTCAGTGGTCTGTCAGTGGTGGAGGTTGTCTGTCAGTGGTGGAGGTTGTCTGTCAGTGATGGGGGTTGTGTGTCAGTGGTGGGGGTTGTCTGTCAGTGGTGGAGGTTGTCTGTCAGTGGTGGAGGTTGTCTGTCAGTGGTGGAGGTTGTCTGTCAGTGGTGGAGGTTGTCTGTCAGTGGTGGGGGTTGTCTGTCAGTGGTGGGGGTTGTGTGTCAGTGGTGGAGGTTGTCTGTCAGTGGTGGGGGTTGTGTGTCAGTGGTGGGGGTTGTTTGTCAGTGGTGGAGGTTGTCTGTCAGTGGTGGAGGTTGTCTGTCAGTGATGGGGGTTGTGTGTCAGTGGTGGGGGTTGTTTGTCAGTGGTGGAGGTTGTCTGTCAGTGGTGGGGGTTGTCAGTCAGTGGTGGAGGTTGTCTGTCAGTGGTGGGGGTTGTGTGTCAGTGGTGGGGGTTGTCTGTCAGTGGTGGGGGTTGTCTGTCAGTGGTCTGTCAGTGGTGGGGGTTGTCTGTCAGTGGTGAGGGTTGTCTGTCAGTGGTGGAGGTTGTCTGTCAGTGGTGGAGGTTGTCAGTCAGTGGTGGAGGTTGTCAGTCAGTGGTGGGGGTTGTCTGTCAGTGGTCTGTCAGTGGTGGGGGTTGTCTGTCAGTGGTGAGGGTTGTCTGTCAGTGGTGGAGGTTGTCTGTCAGTGGTGGGGGTTGTCTGTCAGTGGTGGGGGTTGTCTGTCAGTGGTGGAGGTTGTCTGTCAGTGGTGGGGGTTGTCTGTCAGTGGTGGAGGTTGTCTGTCAGTGGTGGGGGTTGTGTGTCAGTGGTGGGGGTTGTCTGTCAGTGGTGGGGGTTGTCTGTCAGTGGTCTGTCAGTGGTGGGGGTTGTCTGTCAGTGGTGAGGGTTGTCTGTCAGTGGTGGAGGTTGTCTGTCAGTGGTGGAGGTTGTCAGTCAGTGGTGGAGGTTGTCTGTCAGTGGTGGGGGTTGTCTGTCAGTGGTGGGGGTTGTGTGTCAGTGGTGGAGGTTGTCTGTCAGTGGTGGGGGTTGTGTGTCAGTGGTGGGGGTTGTTTGTCAGTGGTGGAGGTTGTCTGTCAGTGGTGGAGGTTGTCTGTCAGTGATGGGGGTTGTGTGTCAGTGGTGGGGGTTGTTTGTCAGTGGTGGAGGTTGCCTGTCAGTGGTTGAGGTTGTCTGTCAGTGGTGGGGGTTGTCTGTCAGTGGTGGGGGTTGTCTGTCAGTGGTTGGGGTTGTCTGTGAGTGGTGGGGGTTGTCTGTGAGTGGTGGGGGTTGTCTGTCAGTGGTCTGTGAGTGGTGGAGGTTGTCTGTCAGTGCTGGAGGTTGTCAGTCAGTGGTGGAGGTTGTCAGTCAGTGGTCTGTCAGTGGTGGGGGTTGTCTGTCAGTGGTGGAGGTTGTCTGTCAGTGGTGGGGGTTGTCTGTCAGTGGTGGGGGTTGTCTGTCAGTGGTGGGGGTTGTCTGTCAGTGGTGGGGGTTGTCTGTCAGTGGTGGGGGTTGTCTGTCAGTGGTGGGGGTTGTCTGTCAGTGGTGGAGGTTGTCTGTCAGTGGTGGAGGTTGTCTGTCAGTGGTGGAGGTTGTCTGTCAGTGGTCTGTCAGTGGTGGGGGTTGTCTGTCAGTGGTGGAGGTTGTCTGTCAGTGGTGGAGGTTGTCTGTCAGTGGTGGAGGTTGTCTTTCAGTGGTCTGTCAGTGGTGGGGGTTGTCTGTCAGTGGTGGAGGTTGTCTGTCAGTGGTGGAGGTTGTCTGTCAGTGGTGGAGGTTGTCTGTCAGTGGTGGAGGTTGTCTGTCAGTGGTGGGGGTTGTCTGTCAGTGGTCTGTCAGTGGTGGAGGTTGTCTGTCAGTGGTGGAGGTTGTCAGTCAGTGGTCTGTCAGTGGTGGGGGTTGTCTGTCAGTGGTGGGGGTTGTCTGTCAGTGGTGGAGGTTGTCTGTCAGTGGTGGGGGTTGTTTGTCAGTGGTGGAGGTTGTCTGTCAGTGGTGGAGGTTGTCTGTCAGTGGTGGAGGTTGTCTGTCAGTGGTGGGGGTTGTCTGTCAGTGGTGGGTGTTGTCTGTCAGTGGTGGAGGTTGTCTGTCAGTGGTGAGGGTTGTCTGTCAGTGGTGGAGGTTGTCTGTCAGTGGTGGAGGTTGTCTGTCAGTGGTGGGGGTTGTCTGTCAGTTGTCTGTCAGTGGTGGAGGTTGTGTGTCAGTGGTGGAGGTTGTCTGTCAGTGGTGGGGGTTGTCTGTCAGTGGTGGGGGTTGTCTGTCAGTGGTGGGGGTTGTCTGTCAGTGGTGGGGGTTGTCTGTCAGTGGTGGGGGTTGTCTGTCAGTGGTGGAGGTTGTCTGTCAGTGGTGGAGGTTGTCTGTCAGTGGTGGAGGTTGTCTGTCAGTGGTCTGTCAGTGGTGGGGGTTGTCTGTCAGTGGTGGAGGTTGTCTGTCAGTGGTGGAGGTTGTCTGTCAGTGGTGGAGGTTGTCTGTCAGTGGTCTGTCAGTGGTGGGGGTTGTCTGTCAGTGGTG
This sequence comes from Alentia gelatinosa, assembly GCA_950022655.1. Taxonomy (NCBI): domain Eukaryota; kingdom Metazoa; phylum Annelida; class Polychaeta; order Phyllodocida; family Polynoidae; genus Alentia; species Alentia gelatinosa. Next base: position 1,907,145 of record OX465581.1, on the reverse strand, counting down.
GAGGTTGTCTGTCAGTGGTGGAGGTTGTCTGTCAGTGGTGGAGGTTGTCTGTCAGTGGTGGAGGTTGTCTGTCAGTGGTGGGGGTTGTCTGTCAGTGGTCTGTCAGTGGTGGAGGTTGTCTGTCAGTGGTGGGGGTTGTCTGTCAGTGGTGGAGGTTGTCTGTCAGTGGTGGGGGTTGTTTGTCAGTGGTGGAGGTTGTCTGTCAGTGGTGGAGGTTGTCTGTCAGTGGTGGAGGTTGTCTGTCAGTGGTGGGGGTTGTCTGTCAGTGGTGGGGGTTGTCTGTCAGTGGTGGAGGTTGTCTGTCAGTGGTGGAGGTTGTCTGTCAGTGGTGGGGGTTGTCTGTCAGTGGTGGGGGTTGTCTGTCAGTGGTGGGGGTTGTCTGTCAGTTGTCTGTCAGTGGTGGAGGTTGTGTGTCAGTGGTGGGGGTTGTCTGTCAGTGGTGGGGGTTGTCTGTCAGTGGTCTGTCAGTGGTGGGGGTTGTCTGTCAGTGGTGGGGGTTGTCTGTCAGTGGTGGAGGTTGTCTGTCAGTGGTGGGGGTTGTCTGTCAGTGGTGGGGGTTGTCTGTCAGTGGTGGGGGTTGTCTGTCAGTGGTGGAGGTTGTCTGTCAGTGGTGGGGGTTGTCTGTCAGTGGTGGGGGTTGTCTGTCAGTGGTGGAGGTTGTCTGTCAGTGGTGGGGGTTGTCTGTCAGTGGTGGGGGTTGTCTGTCAGTGGTGGAGGTAGTCTGTCAGTGGTGAGGGTAGTCTGTCAGTGGTGGAGGTTGTCTGTCAGTGGTCTGTCAGTGGTGGAGGTTGTCTGTCAGTGGTGGAGGTTGTCTGTCAGTGGTGGAGGTTGTCTGTCAGTGGTGGGGGTTGTCTGTCAGTGGTGGAGGTTGTCTGTCAGTGGTGGGGGTTGTCTGTCAGTGGTGAGGGTTGTCTGTCAGTGGTGGAGGTTGTCTGTCAGTGGTGGAGGTAGCCTGTCAGTGGGCCCCGTCACGGTGTGATGGTATTGTGCCGAGACGACACGCTCCGGTGAACACACGAGGTGCCAGCCCATGTCATATATCTCATATATAGACTTATGTATCTGTGTCCTACATGTATCTGTGATATATGGCCTCATGTATCTGTGACATATAGCCTCATGTATCTCTGTGCGTGTGTGATATTTAATTGTATTTATGGAGGGTCCGCTGCATGCCATGTCCACAAAGCTCGTTTCCATACGTTACGCGGGCACTTAGGTATATTCCATAACATTGATTATCTCCACCTGACACCACCAAACATGGCGTCCATGTGTTTACGGTAACACTGTCATGGTGGAGGTGGACGTTTAAGGCTCGTTTGCTGGCAGTGTTCACAGGCTCAGTTGTTCATGTTCAAGGCCGACTTCCACTCACTAAGAAACCAACTTGGTCACGATTTGCTTAAAAAGAAGGCCAACTGGTTCATGGAGAAGGATATCTTTATCACAGAGAAGGCTGGATTGGCCATGAATAAGGCTGGCTCGGCTATGGAAAAGGCTGGAGAAGGTCCACTAACTCATGGTCACAGTTGAGGCGCTCACAAATATCAATTAGCTCACAGAGAAGATCGACTCACACACACAGACGACCGACTTGCTAACAAAGAAGGCTGACTTGTTCATGAAGACAGCAGACATGTTCAGAGAAGGCGGACTCGCTCAATAAGAAGGCTGATTCGCTCACAAAGAGGATGACTTGTTCATGAAGAAGGCCGCCTTATTCATGGAGGCCAACTTGTTCATGAAGGAGGCGGACTCGCTCAATGAGTAGGCTGACTTGCTCACGGAGAAGGCGGACTTGCTCACGGAGAAGGCGGACTTGCTCACGGAGAAGGCGGACTTGCTCACGGAGAAGGCTGACAGATCCCTCATGAAGAAGAGTTGCTCACGAAGAAGGCCGACTTGTTTACAGAGAAGACCTACTCATTCACGAAGGCCAACTTTCTCACGAAGAAGGCCGACTTGTTTACAGAGAAGACCTACTCATTCACGAAGGCGGACTTTCTCACGAAGAAGGCAGACTTGTTTACAGAGAAGACCTACTCATTCACGAAGGCGGACTTTCTCACGAAGAAGGCCGACTTGTTTACAGAGAAGACCTACTCATTCACGAAGAAGGCCGACTTTCTCATAAAGAAGCCCGACTTGCTGAGGGTAGCGGCCTTTGTGCCGTCTGTTCACAAACACGGGGCGCGCTGCTGACTGCCGCTCTGCACTGAATGCTCGATCATCAGATTGCGTGAGTCTAACGAGGTCAGCATGGGATCTTCTCCAGGCGCCGCCAACCCCCCGCCCCCGCCTATACACGTATATATCAATGAAGCCACCCGCCTCCTCCTATACACGTATATATCAATGAAGCCACCCTCCCCCGCCTATACACGTATATATATCAATGAAGCCACCCTCTCCCTCCTATACACGTATATATCAATGAAGCCACCCGCCTCCTCCTATACACGTATATATCAATGAAGCCACCCGCCCCCTCCTATACACGTATATATCAATGAAGCCACCCTCCCCCGCCTATACACGTATATATCAATGAAGCCACCCTCCCCCTCCTATACACGTATATATCAATGAAGCCACCCACCCTCCCCCGCCTATACACGTATATATCAATGAAGCCACCCGCCCCCTCCTATACACGTATATATCAATGAAGCCACCCGCCTCCTCCTATACACGTATATATCAATGAAGCCACCCGCCCCCTCCTATACACGTATATATCCCCGCCCCCTCCTATACACGTATATATCAATGAAGCCACCCGCCCCCCCCCCCCCCTTTACACGTATATATCAATGAAGCCACCCGCCCCCTCCTATACACGTATATATCCCCGCCCCCGCCTATACACGTATATATCAATGAAGCCACCCTCCCCCGCCTATACACGTATATATCAATGAAGCCACCCGCCCCCTCCTATACACGTATATATCAATGAAGCCACCCGCCTCCTCCTATACACGTATATATCAATGACGTCACTCGCCCTCTCCTATACACGTATATATCAATGAAGCCACCCGGGCCCTCCTATACATGTATATATCAATGAAGCCACCCGCCTCCTCCTATACACGTATATATCCCCGCCCCCTCCTTTACACGTATATATATATTAATGAGGCCAGGCCGACTGGAAAGTAGACCCTGCTACAAGCCATGAGGAGGACTCGGTGGAGAATCATTATTGAATAGTGATGTGCTTTTCATGTTGATCAATGGCGGTGGCTCTGGTTGTAAGGGAATTGAAATAGGTATTCATAGATAACAAAATGTTCTGCCAATGTGGAACTCGTAGAGTGATATTGGCCCTAACAATAGTCTTTATTGAACCGATGAATTGTGTTATAATTCCCTTCCTGAACCTGCTGAATAAGCAATTTATCCTTTGTGTAAAGGGGATGAAACTATAACAGTCCATTTCCCATGTACCTCAATAAGCAAAACCACAATCCCGCTATGTTGTTACTAAGTAGGTCAAATCTATTTCATCCTACACTTTCCACCACATCCATTTTGATTCAATCTATTTTGATCTAACATTATTTCAGTTTGTTTAAGTAATTCAGCATCTAATAGGTTCTAATAGGCTATCATTGATATATATTTACCTAGTCCGATGAGAATTTGTTAAAATAATTATAAAATCATGGAAATCAACACTATCCTATTTATTTACTTTATAAATATGGATCAATAGCATGACTATTTTTCTCGAGACTTGCTAATGTTATTTGATAAGGAGGAGTGGGTGATTGACCTTCAAATGACCCATGTGGCCTCTACAGCACACACAAACTGCATGCATGGGTCGATAGGAATATGCTGAGTCAGCAACAATAGTAGTGTTGATGATTATTGTAATGACGGTGATTAGGTTAGTTCGGTGTACCTGTGTATGGGGCCGCTCCGGTGATGAGGCAGATAATCCCACATGAAACGGATGATGCCGCGATGACAGGCAGAGAACATGGTCAACGACGGGGCACAGAGTGATCCCCAGTTCCAGTATCCTCCGCCAGGAAACACGATAATGGGGGTTTCCACTTAGCCAATGTACTACGTCCGGTAAGTGACGTCGTCAACGGCCATGAAAATGTCGCTAATGTTGTGCACAGTAGATTTAAGACTGGCAATGTGGGAAGTGCTACAAATAATGATAAAACACTCCGTACACTTCATGTCTTATCTCAAAGTGACTGTGGCACAAAATGAACATCACTTATCGGAAACAGTTAAAATAGCATGATTTGTTATTGTGGAAACTGAACCATTTTTGCACAACTGGTGAATGAGGCACCATTTTGGTGCAACCCGTAAAGATGCCGCCACTCGTGGAGACGGTGTAGTCGGGCCAACCGCTACTTTAATAAATTGATAACTCCGCCGCCACCTGGTGTTTTATATGGCATTAGGAGTAAGATGGCGGCCTACAGATATGAATAGCTATATACCATATACACGAATGGCTATTCGACTTTATCTAACAATGTCAGAGGGTTTCAGGTCCTTCAATCCGATGGTATAGGAATATGGTTGGGTTAATCATAGTGCCTTGCATCATCTCCAGTGTTAGGATCACAGTCCAGCACCCAGACACTACTGTGATGACTAGATCTGAGTTAATCTATACCGACCCTGGTCTATACAATACACCATACGTAACTCATCCTGGTCAGGGTAATGCATTGTCACCCTACGGAGTATGGGGGTGCTTGTAGATTCCATTCTCCCTCAGTCACATAATCCACACAATAATCTCAGACACCAGTCACATAATCCACTCGATAATCTCAGACACCAGTCACATAATCCACACGATAATCTCAGACACCAGTCACATACTCCACACGATAATCTTAGACATCAGTCACATAATCCACACGATAATCTCAGACACCAGTCATACAATCCACACGAGTCTTAGACACCAGTCACATAATCCACACAATAATCTCAGACACCAGTCACATAATCCACACGATAATCTTAGTCACCAGTCACATAATCCACACGATAATCTCAAGACACCAGTCACATAATCCACACGATAGTCTCAGACACCAGTCACATAATCCACACGATAATTTCACACCAGTCACATAATCCACACGATAATCTTAGTCACCAGTCACATAATCCACACAATAATCTCAGACACCAGTCACATAATCCACACAATAATCTCAGACACCAGTCACATAATCCACACGATAATCTCAGACACCAGTCACATAATCCACACGATAATCTCAGACACCAGTCACATAATCCACACGATAATCTCAGACACCAGTCACATAATCCACACGATAATTTCAGACACCAGTCACATAATCCACACGATAATCTCAGACACCAGTCACATAATCCACACGATAATCTCAGTCACCAGTCACATAATCCACACGATAATCTCAGTCACCAGTCACATAATCCACACGATAATCTCAGACACCAGTCACATAATCCACACGATAATCTCAGACACCAGTCACATAATCCACACGATAATCTCAGACACCAGTCACATAATCCACACGATAATCTTAGACACCAGTCACATAATCCACACGATAATCTCACACCAGTCACATAATCCACACGATAATCTCAGAGATTCACCGTTGGGGAATAAATCAGTGTACTCCCAGCCTGATATTCAACATTCCTGCCCTCAGCAAGGCTCCTGGTGACAGTACAGGTGTATGTGGGGTAATGGCTTGTTTCTTACCTACCTGTAAACTGAGATAATAACTAGTGCTGGCTGGTGGCCTGGGAGTTGTGAATTAGCAGGTAAAGTACTCACTGATCACCAGGTGTCGTAGTTAACCACAGAGAGGGCTAGTTACACGTCATAGGCGACCTGGTTTACGGACACCCCTTACGGCACAGAGATGTCATCATTGTGTAAGTAACTATTGTTGACATGGATCCTCAGGTGGGATTCACACGGTGAGATTCATGTACCTCATAGGGTGTTTGTCTGAGATTCATGTACCTCACAGGGTGCTAGTCTGAGACAAATCCTGCTGGGATTCATGTACCTCACAGGGTGTTTGTCTGAGACAAATCCTGCTGAGATTCATGTACCTCACAGGGTGCGTGTCTGAGACAAATCCTGCTGAGATTCACGTACCTCACAGGGTGTTTGTCTGAGACAAATCCTGCTGAGATTCATGTACCTCACAGGGTGCGTGTCTGAGACAAATCCTGCTGAGATTCATGTACCTCACAGGGTGTACTCGAACACAATCTCTTCGTCTAAATTGTGGGGTAGTAGTCAGTGTTTGTTTGTGGTTTAACGTCCCAGGGGACCCTGAGGGTATATAAGAATCAACTAGGCAGTGATACGGCAATGTCGACCAATACTAAATCTCTCAAATTTGTGTACTCTTTTTTGATACTCATTATAACCTTAGTTAGATCAAAGGCTTTTGAACTACGCATTATTTTCCATGGAGAACAAGTGCAGGTGTGAAAATGGTAAAACTCTTGCCGAAATCTGTATGCATACTGAGCCTGCAGAGACGCTATGACGTCAGTGAGGGACCCATGTAAGCGTGACGTCACCGTTTTATGAAGTTCCCCATGCACGTCTACATGTCTTTCTATACCTGCTCCTCTGTCCTCTCTCTACGTTATCAGGACTGTATCAGGTGAAATATGTCCGTGGAATGCTGTACGAGCTGTATGTTCATCATGTTGAGATGGGTTGTGGTGCGTCTAGAGTTCTGTGTCGGCGCATTATTCACATACCTCCTGCCTTAAGGTGCCCATTACTATATATAGAACGCCGGACACCATTCATTACATACCGGTACTGGGAATATGATAACTACAGGTTCTTAATCAAAGGTGGTCGTTTCATTCAGGGTTCCTACATAGACAGGCCTATAAAAATGAGAAATTATCTAACCATAGAGGCTGCTGTCAGAATAGTGAAATTTTACCCGATATAGAATACTGTGATTTTCTGCATGACTGTATGGCAAAAAAGCATACAAGGAAATTTCAAATACTTATTAACACTGCGTTGCGTACAGCTTTTAGAGTAAATAATGTACGTGATCTCTCGGTTGATGATTTACTTAGCAAAGCGAAGTTGCAAAGACTTGAAACAAGAAGGTTGATTCACATACTACCTTTCATTCATTGGTGGGCCTATGAAAACGAAGGAGCTATACAAGAGGACCTTAGAGCAACAAGAGGCAATGCTAAGATAAAAATAAAACTAGACAGGCCTAGGATAGAAATATACAAAAATAGCCCATTGTATAGAGGCGTTAAAGAATGGGAAAAGCTCACACATGAATGTCAAAAAATAAAATATAGAGATAGGTTTAAAATGGTGATGAAGGAATGTATAATTAAGGGAATAGAAAGATAGACTGAAACTAGAAATATCTTAACAATGATGTATACACATGTTATTAATTAATATATATGACCTATTTGTATATCTCTGGGGAAGAATTGTGTATTTTGTCCTGTACATGTATAATGTAAAATTTATGTGTCCTGTTCTTTGTATTGTATAACTGTCAATGTGTCAATTGTAAATTTTATGGCCATTGTTGGGCCAATTGTCTAGGTAAGAAGTATAGGGATATCTTGAAATCTGAGGGAAAACAGAAGATAAGTCAGAGTATGGTCGTGCGACCGAAATTAAATCAAGGAAAGAGGTATCGGACCTTGTAAGATGTATGTATGAATGGAAAAGAAAGGTCGTACGACCTAATCTGTACAATAACGCAGAATTGGATAAAGCTATTTGCTAAGAAGTAGTAAATGCTGCAAAAGTCTGAAACTAGAAGAATGCCAAATTTGATGGAAATTCTTATACCTGATTGAAAGTTATGAAAAGTTACAACTAAGATGAAACTGGAATCAATCACCTGTAGACTGTAAAATTGTTCACCTGTAATTGACTATAACTGAAAAACATCGCGTGCGCGATGACGCTAAAAGTCAATAAAAATTTATTAAAAAAAAAAAAAAGAATTCCAGGCTTTTCCAGGCTCTAACATTTCTTTTCCAGGCACATAACAATGTTAATCAATACCATCGTGCTAGTGAATGAAATATGAACACAAATAGTCAAAACCATGCTATATTATTAGCAAAAGGGATTTTTGGAACTATTGATCCAAGTCACTGAAATTTCATAGGCAGTCAAGTACCGTAGTTAAGGAAAGCTAATAATGTTCAGAAATTCATAGACTAAAAAAAAATTTGTGCAAAACTAAATTTTCCAGGCTATTCAAGATTTTTCCAGACTCTCTGTGAGAATTTCAGGCTTTTCCAGGCCTGAAAAACCCAAAAGTATAATTCCAGCCTTTTCCAGGTTTTCCAGGATTTGTACGAACCCTGCTCATTACCTAAAGTGACCACGTGACGAAACGCAACCAATCAGAGATCAGCTTAGATGTGTGACACAGGTTTGACGATGACATCGTGACTAGTTTGTCGACAAGAGGTGAAAATAACAATGAGTATAGGTATATAGTAATAGGTAACCCCATTATTGGTGTTATATGAAGCCAATGCCTCGCTACATACATTATTATATACCTGTGCACGAATGTCTCACACTCACTGGCCAGCGGTACGCCGGAGTCGGTTCTGCACACTGTGCACAAACTAATAGTTACTGCACTTCGTACCACGTGACTTGTTGTAAAATAGTGTTTTTAACCATTTCTAGTTCTTACTCGCACTAGGGAGAAGTGTCCCTAGGCTCGCATGAACCTTAATTCTCCTTCATACTTAACCAAGGTAAGTAATCGGATATTTACCTAGAATATGATAATAAGGAGACATAGTGAGTGTGTCTAGATAACATCCTTGTTGTTTTTAGTCGGAAGTATTCACCTCGTCCTTTAAACTCGGTGAATATTTCCGATCACAACAACTTGGGGCAGATTTCATTCAGAGACACTAACCACGTCACCATATAATACCACACACTCTCCTCAAAACTCCAGAATTAGGCCACCCGCAGTCAGTTTCCCTGTAGTATCCTTCTCTCAGTCCCCTTTCGATTACTCTCGTGTTGTTCACACCAGATAATGCCAGTCAGCAGCCTTGTTGACAACCTATAACTGAAACACCTGCTAAAAACACCGCGTGACCCTTCTGCACTCAGCTCTCCCGACACACGGAACTCTGTTAAAGGCATAGCCGACAATTTGTCTTGAAGTAAACGTGCTAGTTTTTGATTTAGAGATCGATTTTATGAAAATATCATAAAAGAATACATGTATTCAGGAATTCGAAAAAGTTGCTTTTTGCATAGTAGAACCCATGTTGTTTTCTTCAAACTTTCACAGAATATAGGAAACGTGTAGTACTACACATTGGAGTATTAAAAAGTAAAGGTCACCGCCCTTGTATATTTGAGAGAAATGAAGAAGACAATAATGCTCAGTTCATATCTTATGTAAATCAAGCCATTATAAATTAACTTATTTTGCCTATTAGGTTTTGGTAAATTGGACAAAACGTTAAATTGACTGATTTGGCATCAGAACGAATGAGAAGGATCCAGTTTTTACTGATAATTGACAATATTTGTAAATCACCAGGTGGCACCACCGTGAATTGTAGGATATGCCTTTAAAGATGGAGCAAACATCCACAACTTGGTTAATAAGAGCAAAAACCTGCTGCAGACTGTCAGCAAATGTCACGGGACGGAGCGGAGTGTTTATAGAGTGCCATCTGCTAACATCAGCGAGTTCTGAGATCACGTCAGCTGATGACGTTAGTCTACTGTTACGCTCCAAATTATCTGTATGTGAAACATACAGGCTCTATCCCTTGGCCTAACTGATCATGCTGGCTCTACATAATAGTCCACTGGAGGCGACCCTTGGTTACGATCAACACAGTCGCCCCCATGCGGTAAACACAGAGCCAGCATATAACCTGGATCTCGATGTATCCTAATCAGTCCGGTCAGTGTAGCGCATTGCAGTAACACCAGCAATAAAGCTTGTAATGGGACGAAGTCTTGGAGTCATTCATTCTGCTTACTATTCACACCTGATAGTAATAATTTGTGTAAAAAAAAGTTTGAAATACCCACTGTGTAAAAATAAGTAAACCCGTCAAACCGAGGTTAAACCCTACATGTGATTTGTGTAAATACAAGTGTGACACACAGTGTACGGTGGGTTAATGCTACTCGCCTCTGTCGTAGACGTGTGTAGAGTATGAACTCGTCAAACCGAGGTTAAACCCTACATGTGATTTGTGTAAATACAAGTGTGACACACAGTGTAACGTGGGTTAATGCTACTCGCCTCTGCCGTAGACGTGTGTAGAGTCGGTGTCTCTCCGCAGACTCGTCCGAGTGGCTCGCCGTCCTGTGAGGGAGGAGAGTTTGTGTCCTGTGAGGGAGGAGAGTTTGTGTCTTGTGAGGGAGGAGAGACTCTGCGCTGTGAGGGAGGTGAGTTTGTGATCTCCTCGACATGAGGTACCAGATCCGCCGTGTGTACTCACTCACTCCTAACGAGTCGAAACAGCTCTCAGTCATACTATAGCCGTCAGTCAGACTATAGCCATCTGTCAGACTATAGCTGTCAGTCACACTATAGCCATCTGTCAGACTATAACTGTCAGTCACACTATAGCCATCGTTTGGCCTATAACTATTATTGACACTATAGCCATCTGCTAAGGTATAGCTGTCAGTCACACTATAGCCATCGTTTGGCCTAGGACTATTATTGACACTATAGCCATCTGGTAAGCTATAGCTGTCAGTCACACTATAGCCATCGTTTGGCCTAGGACTATTATTAACACTATAGCCATCTGGTAAGCTATAGCTGTCAGTCACACTATAGTCGTCGTATGGCCTATAACTATTATTGACACTATAACCATTTGCTGCCAGTCTATAGCTGTCAGTCACACTATAGCCTCCTATTGTACGATAACTGTCACTGGGGCGATGCTTGTCAGCGATACATGCGCCACCTTTACGATAACTGTCACTGGGGCGATAGGTGTCAGCGATACATGCGCTACCCTTACGATAACTGTCACTGGGGCGATATGTGTCAGGGTTACGACACCTTCCTGTCCCTGCACGTTTATCGCAGGTGTCTGTAGCGCTGTCTGCTGTTACTGATCCGCCGTCCCCGCGCCTGTTCACTGGACACGCCTCACTGACGCCCGCTCCAGGGTGTACTCCTCCTCCTGCAGCTCCTCCTGTGGCTCCGGAGAAGGCCCGGCGCCGCCAGCGGTAGGCCGTCAGTTTGTGGGGTCCCGCCCCGGGCCGCCACCCGGCTCCCACCACCGTGCCCATCTGTATACAGACAGCGCCCTCCCGCCACCACCGGCGACTGCAGAGTGAGGGAGGGAGTGAGGGACAGCGGGATCCACGGTGATCTCCTATACTCTGTCCACCTCACAGGGGATCCACGGTGGTCGCCTATACTCTGTCCCCCTCACAGTGACCCACGCCCGTCTGCTATACTCTGTCCACCTCACAGGGGATCCACGGTGATCTGCTATACTCTGTCCACCTCTCAGTGACCCACGCCCGTCTGCTATACTCTGTCCCCCTCACAGGGATCTATGCCCGTCTGCTATACTCTGTCCCCCTCACAGTGACCCACGCCCGTCTCCTATACTCTGTCCCCCTCACAGTGACCCACGCCCGTCTCCTATACTCTGTCCCCCTCACAGTGACCCACGCCCGTCTCCTATACTCTGTCCCCCTCACAGTGATCCACGCCCGTCTCCTATACTCTGTCCCCCTCACAGTGACTCACGCCCGTCTCCTATACTCTGTCCCACTCACAGGGGATCCACGCCCGTCTCCTATACTCTGTCCCCCTCACAGTGATCCACGCCCGTCTCCTATACTCTGTCCCCCTCACAGTGACTCACGCCCGTCTCCTATACTCTGTCCCACTCACAGGGGATCCACGCCCGTCTCCTATACTCTGTCCCCCTCACAGTGACCCACGCCTGTCTCCTATACTCTGTCCCCCTCACAGTGACTCACGCCCGTCTCCTATACTCTGTCCCCCTCACAGTGATCCACGCCCGTCTCCTATACTCTGTCCCCCTCACAGTGACCCACGCCCGTCTCCTATACTCTGTCCCCCTCACAGTGACCCACAGCGGATCCACGCCCGTCTCCTATACTCTGTCCCCCTCACAGTGACTCACAGCGGATCCACGCCCGTCTCCTATACTCCGTTGACAGAGATGGATCATTATGTTTGAGATAGTGTATAGTATTGGATCAATATGTCGGGGATAGAGTGTAGTATTGGATCAATATGTCGGGGATTGAGTGTAGTATTGGATCATTATGTTTGGGATAGAGTGTAGTATTGGATCAATATGTCGGGGATAGAGAATAGTATTGGATCAATATGTCGGGGATAGAGAATAGTATTGGATCAATATGTCGGGGATAGAGAATAGTATTGGATCAATATGTCGGGGATAGAGAATAGTATTGGATCAATATGTCGGGGATAGAGAGTAGTATTGGATCAATATGTCGGGGATAGAGTGTAGTATTGGATCAATATGTCGGGGATAGAGTGTAGTATTGGATCAATATGTCGGGGATAGAGTGTAGTATTGGATCAATATGTCGGGGATAGAGTGTAGTATTGGATCAATATGTCGGGGATAGAGTGTAGTATTGGATCAATATGTCGGGGATAGAGTGTAGTATTGGATCAATATGTCGGGGATAGAGTGTAGTATTGGATCAATATGTCGGGGATAGAGTGTAGTATTGGATCAATATGTCGGGGATAGAGTGTAGTATTGGATCAATATGTCGGGGATAGAGAGTAGTATTGGATCAATATGTCGGGGATAGAGTGTAGTATCGGCGCTGTCTGCCCCCACCGTCAGCGCCTCTGGCGGGAAATCCCGCCGTCGGCAGGAAGCGGTCCGGGCACGTCCGGTGAGGACAGACGTCGTCATAGCAACCGTCAAACAGACCCAATTATCGCCCATAGGCCGCTTAGACTTTACATGCGAGATAAACTTAGATATTCAACATACTCACACAACCAATTATCAACGTTAGATACATGGAGATATACTCACATATTTAATATACTCATCATATATAACCACCCGTTATTGTCTACATATTCAAAATCCTCACACAACCAATTACGTTAGACATACTCCTATATTCAGAACACTCACATGAATCATGAATCAAATTATCATTGTTATGTATAATCTATAATTCATCTTGTCACACATTCAATTATCATATATTAGCAGTTTATAGGTGCAAGTATTTTCCATGTGGAATTTCCTCCCTTATAAAGACAGAAAACGTGGAAATCATGGGGGTGTCGGCCACTGCATGGGACTCAGTGTCTGTGGAAAGCTAATGGAAACTTTCCACTGATTAGAATGAGACTCTGTCAATATTTATCTTTGTTTTACAGAAAGGAAATGCATTCGATATAGTGAAAATTAAAAACTGAATTTCAATGGCGAAGTGGAAAGCGTCCGTCCTTAAACTTATCAATTTCTGTACACGCTAGCTATTCAGACACGTTCAATTTTCATTACTAATCAGAACTCATTTATAATTTCTTCAGTCGACACTGGGAAACCCTCGCAGTAGGGAGTGAGTCTCGGCGTCAGACACGCACAGGGGTCGGCTCTGATCTCACTTCTCTCCCCGTCCACACAAAAACCCACAGGGCGCTTCTACAAAAAGCCTCTTCTGACATTTTTATAACGTCCCCTACTCCAAGACTCGGCTCAATCCCGGCAGGCACTACGTGAAACTGGAGGAAAACGAGCACGAATCACGCCGTGTAAAAAGAGATATTGTTAAAGTGCGCGCGCTGCCGGGGACGGAAATAGAGCCTCCAGAGCTTACTAAACGGATCCTAGACAGACTCATTGGAACGAAAAAATTACAAACACACTACGACAACATGAACCACAGTTTTCTGACTTATAATTGGAGAAACTGAATTTAATTTCGGATTTCCATGTGGAAATAGCTGAGATTTCAATTTCTGGCATCAGAATTTCAATTTGAAGATTTCTGAAAACCGTTAAACTGCATTAATTCTGGGTTACGGGTAAAGGGTCTATCACCATACAACGTCGGCAACCAGCGAAAACCGGAACTTGTGAATAGACTGAATTCTGGGATACCTCAATAGGGTCTATAGGCCTTTCCGAGCAGCTGAGGAGCAGGTCGGAGCTGGTCGGAGCTGGTCGGAGCTGGTCGGAGCTGGTCGGAGCTGGTCGGAGCTGGTCGGAGCAGCTGAGGAGCAGGTCGGAGCTGCTCTGTCCGCGAATTAAAACCCGGCCGCCGAGAGAGGTAAAACGACCAGAGAAGAGGGCACACGACCTGCAGACACTGGAGGGTCACAGCCGCCCCGTCTCCATGGTAACACCATGACGTCACTGTCTCCATGGTGACGGGACGCGGGGACGCCGAGAAGGGCGGCAGTTGACAGGACACCTCCCACCACCTCCTAACCCCGTCCCATCCTCTACACCACCCTAATAGTTCAGCCTCTCCCACCTTCTAAATCTACCTCCCACCCTCTACATCCCCCTCCCACCCTGTACATCTCCCTCCCACCCTGTACATCCCCCTAATAGTTCACCTCCCACCCTCTACCTTGCTGTCTGCGCCGGTCATGACTGGAGTGACTAACATGACCCTGACATGACCTCCAGTGTGCCCCAACACGATGTCATCTCATGAGTAAACACAGGAGGAGTCCTCGACGCCACGACTAGCACTGCTCCTCACTCAAACAAACTGCACTTTTGTGTTGTTTATTTGTGTAGCGTGCAACGTGTTTTATTAGACCTACGTTGGTTCCTCCCTGTATTCCTTGGGCACTTCATAGTGTCTAGGCTCGTACGAACATGAATTCCCCTTCAGCACTGGGTAAGTACGTCGGGTAATAATCTATTTAGATGGTGATCAATCTGTGGGATGAATGTAGGTAGAAATCTCACTCAACACATTTATGGAGGTGAGAGACCCTTTCGTGTAAACAAACTGTGTGCTAGCCATTAGACAACGCTGTCCCTCTCACGTAAACAAACTGCGTGCTAGCCATTAGACAACGCTGTCCCTCTCACGTTAACAAACTGCGCGCTAGCCGTTAGACAATGCTGTCCCTCTCACGTAAACAAACTGTGTGCTAGCCATTAGACAACGCTGTCCCTCTCACGTAAACAAACTGTGTGCTAGCCATTAGACAATGCTGTCCCTCTCACGTAAACAAACTGTGTGCTAGCTGTTAGACAACGCTGTCCCTCTCATGTAAACAAACTACATGCTATCCATTAGACAATGCTGTCCCTCTCATGTAAACAAACTGCATGCTAGCCATTAGACAACGCCATCCCTCTCACGTAAAAAACTGCGTACTAGCCATTAGACAACGCTGTCCCTCTCATGTAAACAAACTGCGTGCTAGCTGTGAGACAACGCTGTCGCTCTCAAGTAAACAGTATATATGAAAATAAACTGTGTGCTAGCCATTAGACAACGCTGTCCCTCTCATGTAAACAAACTGTGTGCTAGCCATTAGACAACGCTGTCCCTCTCACATAAACAAACTGCGTGCTAGCTGTAGGACAACCAAGTTTCCGTTCCACTCTCAGAATCAGGTCCTCCAAGTGAGGACAAGCTTGTTTGTTTTGTTGGTTTACTTAACGTCCCAGGGAACTTTCTTTTCTCACAGGTTTTATGCCACAGGGGCAGTGATCAAATCTACGAGGTGAATTCAGGCATGAAATTCCGCACCCACATATTTACTGAGGTAACAGTTCTTTTACTTCCCACAACACATGGACATGGATTTTGTTTGATTTAACAACAAGAGGTGGTGCTTGCATCTGTGAGATGAATCCGGGTAAAAATCCTGGCCCTACACTCACCGAGATGAGTTCTTTTACTTCACACACTACATAGACATGGTATGAGAAGGGACTTGAACCCACCACCCTGGGATTACTAGTCCAGTGCGTTAACCACTCAGCTAACTCCACAGCTTACTATTATTATTCCAATGTGCAATTATTGAGCAATCACAGAATTGATTGAAAGTGGGACGTTTAAAGAGCCCGTTGTGTGCGATGTAAAACACGAAGCTTCAAGTTCAATCTTGGTGCTACGTTCAGGTAAGGTGCAGTACTGAGGTGTGATTAGACAGGCTCCAGTCCCTGCATCCTATGGCTACCCTCCTCATTGGGATACAGTCCCTGCATCCTATGACTACCCTCCTCACTGGGATACTGGCTCCAGTCCCTGCATCCTATGGCTACCCTCCTCACTGGGATACAGGCTCCAGTCCCTGCATCCTATGGCTGCCCTCCTCACTGTGATACCGGCTCCAGTCCCTGCACCCTATGGCTACCCTCCTCACTGGGATACTGGCTCCAGTCCCTGCATCCTATGGCTACCGTCCTCCCTGGGATACAGGCTCCAGTCCCTGCACCCTATGGCTACCCTCCTCACTGGGATACAGGCTCCAGTCCCTGCATCCTATGGCTACCCTCCTCACTGGGATACTGGCTCCAGTCCCTGCATCCTATGGCTACCGTCCTCCCTGGGATACAGGCTCCAGTCCGTGCATTCTATGGCTACCCTCCTCCCTGGGATACAGGCTCCAGTCCCTGCATCCTATGGCTACCCTCCTCACTGGGATACTGGCTCCAGTCCCTGCATCCTACGGCTACCCTCCTCACTGGGATACTGGCTCCAGTCCCTGCATCCTATGGCTACCCTCCTCACTGGGATACTGGCTCCAGTCCCTGCATCCTATGGCTACCCCCCTCACTGGGATACAGGCTCCAGTCCCTGCATCCTATGGCTACCCTCCTCACTGGGATACTGGCTCCAGTCCCTGCATCCTATGGCTACCCTCCTCACTGGGATACAGGCTCCAGTCCCTGCATCCTATGTCTACCCTCCTCACTGGGATACTGGCTCCAGTCCCTGCACCCTATGGCTACCCCCCTCACTGGGATACTGGCTCCAGTCCCTGCATCCTATGGCTACCCTCCTTACTGGGATACTGGCTACAGTCCCTGCATCCTATGGCTACCCCCCTCACTGGGATACTGGCTCCAGTCCCTGCATCCTATGGCTACCCTCCTCACTGGGATACTGGCTCCAGTCCCTGCACCCTATGGCTACCCCCCTCACTGGGATACCGGCTCCAGTCCCTGCATCCTATGGCTACCCCCCTCACTGGGATACAGGCTCCAGTCCCTGCATCCTATGGCTACCCTCCTCACTGGGATACCGGCTCCAGTCCCTGCATCCTATGGCTACCCTCCTCACTGGGATACAGGCTCCAGTCCCTGCTTTTTTTTTCTCTTTTTTTTGGTTTGTTTTGGTAGTTTAACGTCCAATTTGTTCAATTAGACTTACTTTGGGTTTGATCGAATGTATGAGATGAATGTAGGTAGAAATCCCACCCCTACACATTTACCGAGGTGAGAGTTCTTTTACTTCCCACTCCACATAGACATGGTATGAGAAGGATTGGCCTTTGATATAGCAGTAAATCTACCACTGCTGGGGGGTGAAGGAGAAAAGTGGCTGCAGTGGGACCCGAATTAACATTAAGTCCCGTGCTCTTTACCACTGAGCTAACTCCCCACCCACCCTGGTCGCTTTAGTTATGCTTGCGTGCAAGCATATCCAGTCTGCACCACGAGGAGGCGAGGCGACCAAGAGGGTGAACAGATTGGTATTATGGCTACCCTCCTCACTGGGATACTGGCTCCAGTCCCTGCATCCTATGGCTACCCTCCTCACTGGGATACAGGCTCCAGTCCCTGCATCCTATAGCTACCCTCCTCACTAGGATACTGGCTCCAGTACCTGCATCCTATGGCTACCCTCCTCACTGGGATACTGGCTCCAGTCCCTGCATCCTATGGCTACCCTCCTCGCTGGGATACTGGCTCCAGTCCCTGCATCCTATGGCTACCCTCCTCGCTGGGATACAGGCTCCAGTCCCTGCATCCTATGGCTACCCTCCTCACTAGGATACTGGCTCCAGTCCCTGCATCCTATGGCTACCCTCCTCGCTGGGATACAGGCTCCAGTCCCTGCATCCTATGGCTACCCCCCTCGCTGGGATACCGGCTCCAGTCCCTGCATCCTATGGCTACCCTCCTTACTGGGATACTGGCTCCAGTCCCTGCATCCTATGACTACCCTCCTCACTGGGATACAGGCTCCAGTCCCTGCATTCTATGGCTACCCTCCTCACAGGGATACAGGCTCCAGTCCCTGCATCCTATGGCTCCCCTCCTAACTTGGATACAAGCTCCAGTTCCTGTGTCTACCTGTTATAATACTAGTGTTCAACGTGTATCGGTTTATGGTCGTTCTGTGTCTGCCTGTTATAATACTTGTATTCATTGTGTATCGGTTTATGATCGTTCTGTGTCTGCCTGTTATAATACTAGTATTCAGTCGCGTGTATCGGTTTATGATCGTTCTGTGTCTACCTGTTATAATACTAGTATTCAGCGTGTATCGGTTTATGGTCGTTCTGTGTCTAGCTGTTATAATACTAGTGTTCAGCGTGTATCGGTTAATGGTCGTTCTGTGTCTACCTGTTATAATACTAGTATTCAGCGTGTATCGGTTTATGGTCGTTCTGTGTCTAGCTGTTATAATACTAGTGTTCAGCGTGTATCGGTTTATGGTCGTTCTGTGTCTACCTGTTATAATACTAGTATTCAGTGTGTATCGGTTTATGGTCGTTCTGTGTCTACCTGTTATAATACTAGTATTCAGTCGCGTGTATCGGTTTATGGTCGTTCTGTGTCTACCTGTTATAATACTAGTATTCAGTCGCGTGTATCGGTTTATGATCGTTCTGTGTCTAGCTGTTATAATACTAATATTCAGCGTGTATCGGTTTATGATCGTTCTGTGTCTAGCTGTTATAATACTAGTATTCAGTCGTGTGTATCGGTTTATGGTCGTTCTGTGTCTACCTGTTATAATACTAGTATTCAGTCGCGTGTATCGGTTTATGGTCGTTCTGTGTCTAGCTGTTATAATACTAGTATTCAGCATGTATCGGTTTATGGTCGTTCTGTGTCTACCTGTTATAATACTAGTATTCAGTCGCGTGTATCGGTTTATGGTCGTTCTGTGTCTAGCTGTTATAATACTAGTATTCAGCATGTATCGGTTTATGGTCGTTCTGTGTCTACCTGTTATAATACTAGTATTCAGTCGCGTGTATCGGTTTATGGTCGTTCTGTGTCTACCTGTTATAATACTAGTATTGAATCGCATGTAGCGGGTGCTTGGTATGTGTTGTTTGCTTTCCCCGTCAGAGGTGGTCTGCAGTGAATGGCTAATGTGGACGTCAGCACTGAGCCACTCGTCCACGAGCCACTCGTCCTCATCGTCCTTCACACGGGGAGGACAGGGGGCTCTGAGGGCTGGTAATCAGGTTTCAGGCCCGTTCTGGGGGCAGGCTAGGGGCTGGCCGGGGCCACATCTGACAGCTCATATATCCAGCACACGAGAGACACACGGCTTTACTATTCACGTCCTGTGTGTCCTCAGCGAGCGACTAACGAGCGGGGAGTGAGCAGCGAGAAACTAACGAGCGGGGAGTGAGCAGCGAGAAACTAACGAGCGGGGAGTGAGCAGCGAGAAACTAACGAGCGGGGAGTGAGCAGCGAGCGACTAACAAGCGGGGAGTGGGCAGCGAGAGACTAACGAGCAGGGAGTGAGCAGCGAGAAACTAACGAGCGGGGAGTGAGCAGCGAGAAACTAACGAGAGGGGAGTGAGCAGCGAGAAACTAACGAGAGGGGAGTGAGCAGCGAGAAACTAACGAGAGGGGAGTGAGCAGCGAGAAACTAACGAGAGGGGAGTGAGCAGCGAGAAACTAACGAGCAGGGAGTGAGCAGCGAGAAACTAACGAGAGGGGAGTGAGCAGCGAGAAACTAACGAGCGGGGAGTGAGCAGCGAGAAACTAACGAGAGGGGAGTGTGCAGCGAGAAACTAACGAGAGGGGAGTGAGCAGCGAGAAACTAACGAGAGGGGAGTGAGCAGCGAGAAACTAACGAGCAGGGAGTGAGGAGAGAGCGGGGAGTAACGAACGAGAAACTAACGAGCGGGGAGTGAGTAATGAGTGAGAAACTAACAAGCGGAGAGTGAGTAGAGAGCGAGAAACTAGCGAGTGCGGAGTGAGTAGAGAGCGAGTAACTAACGAGAGGGGAGTGAGTAACGAGCGAGAAACTAACTAGAGGTGAGTGAGCAGACAGCGAGCGGGGAGTGAACAGTGAGCGAGAACTAACGAGCAGGGAGTGAGGAGAGAGCGAGAAACAAACGGGAGGTGAGTTAGTAGCGAGAGGGGAGAGAGTAAGAAGCGAGTGAGGAGTAAGGAGCGAGCGAGGAGTGAGTAAGAAGCGAGCGAGGAGTGAGTAAGTAGCGAGTGGGGAGTGAGTAAGTACTGAGAGGGGAGTGAGTAAGTACCGAGAGGGGAGTGAGTAAGTACTGAGAGGGGAGTGAGTAAGTACCGAGTGGGGAGTGAGTATGTAGAGAGCGAGGAGTGAGTAAGTAGCGAGCGGGGAGTGAGTAAGTAGCGAGAGGGGAGTGAGTAAGTAGCGAGAGGGGAGTGAGTAAGTACCGAGAGGGGAGTGAGTAAGTACCGAGAGGGGAGTGAGTATGTACTGAGAGGGGAGTGAGTATGTAGCGAGCGGGGAGTGAGTATGTAGCGAGTGGGGAGTGAGTAAGTAGCGAGAGGGGAGTGAGTAAGTACCGAGAGGGGAGTGAGTAAGTACCGAGAGGGGAGTGAGTATGTACTGAGAGGGGAGTGAGTATGTAGCGAGCGGGGAGTGAGTATGTAGCGAGTGGGGAGTGAGTAAGTAGCGAGAGGGGAGTGAGTAAGTAGCGAGCGAGGAGTGAGTAAGTAGTGTGTGAGGAGTGAGTAAATAACGAGCGACTGACCAGAGAGCGGGTTACGACAGGGAGAACCTAACGAGCCTGTTGTGACCGGTCACTGCCTCCTGACACGGTTCACAGTGCCACAAGCCCGGGGTAGGGAAAGGTCACTGCTAAATCTGACCACTAATGGGGTTAGGTTGGCGAGGGGAGGGGGGAGGGAGTAGGATGAGCGCCAGGTAAACATCCAAACTGCAGCAAACGTCCTCCCGACCAGTCCACTAGATCACCTACGTGACGTACAACCAGGGTCCACGGGTAGGTTCCCAGAAGAGATATGGCCGACATATTTACTTGCTTTTTATAATGAGCGTCTAAACAGTTTCCAGTCTATTCTTCTTGTATACGAGTTCGGGGATTTTCCACCAGTTATCTGCTTTTTATATTGTAATAATTACGTGAATTTAATTTTATATCGGGGATGTTAGTTGGAGCCGGAGAAAAAGGTGGAAATACTTTTCATGTGGATTTTTCTGCCTCAGGGAGACCGGAAAAACTTGGGTAATATGTCCTTGTCGGCCATGCCATGCGCTGAGGGTCTGTGGAGAGGTTCAAACCACTGTTTTATTGGATAAATGAGGCTAAATCAATATTATATTTGTCTAACACAAGGGAAAACAATTACATATACTGGATATGAAAAGGTGGATTTCCACGAAAAATAGAAAACTGACCTATCTGATTATATTCTAGATCATGCCTTTGGAAAAGGAACATTACACAGTTCCTAATGGCATCTACCAATGCATATTTTTATTACCTTTCCTGCTCGTCTTGTTTCTATTGGACAATATTGATGATATCTTATTTAGAATATGAAGTTACAGATGAGTCATTCAGCACCTGCCTCGTGGTACCTCGTTAAACACATACCTCGTGGTACCTCGTTAAACACATACCACACGACACTGGGAACATACATAAAACATCCATTCAGTTATCACCCCCCATATGCCTCGTGGTACCTCGTTAAACACATACCTCGTGGTACCTCGTTAAACACATACCACACGACACCGGGAACATACATAAAACATCCATTCAGTTATCACCCCCCATATGCCTCGTGGTACCTCGTTAAACACATACCACACGACACGGGGAACATACATAAAACATCCATTCAGTTATCACCCCCACATGCCTCGTGGTACCTCGTTAAACACATACATAAAACATCCATTCAGTTATCACCCCCCATAAGCCTCGTGGTACCTCGTTAAACACATACAACACGACACCGGAAACATACATAAAACATCCATTCAGTTATCACCCCCTACATACTATCGTAAAACTGGATGAGTTTTAATCTTGGCCACCGTATGCCACAACTGGAGTTTGGCAAAGTGACTTCATGAGGCGAAGCCGAGTGAAGTCCGGAGTCAACATTCCAGGAGTGGCATGCGGTGGCCAAGATTAAAACGAATCAGGTTTTGGTTTTATCCTACCCGGTCTCCTCGATTTTGGAATATTACGTTATAATAGTTCTGTATGCCACTAGTGGCATATAAAACTCCGTATGCCAGTCAGCGTGGCATACAGAATCTCAGTGTTAAACCTATGGGATTTTATATTAGGGGTGGGATAACTCGTGGTACCTCGTTAAACACATACCACACGACACTGGGAACATACATAAAACATCCATTCAGTTATCACCCCCCACATGCCTCGTGGTACCTCGTTAAACACATACCACACGACACGGGGAACATACATAAAACATCCATTCAGTTATCACCCCCCACATGCCTCGTGGTACCTCGTTAAACACATACCTCGTGGTACCTCGTTAAACACATACCACACGACACTGGGAACATACATAAAACATCCATTCAGTTATCACCCCCCACATGCCTCGTGGTACCTCGTTAAACACATACCACACGACACGGGGAACATACATAAAACATCCATTCAGTTATCACCCCCTATATACCTCGTGGTCGCCAATAATACATAATACATGAGACTCAATTAAGACGTCTGCCAGCCCCATTCTCCCACTCACGGGAGGGTGTCGTCGGTGTGTATCGGTTTCCATGGTAACTCTCACGCCCGGCATGCCGCTGGCAGTGTGCCCAGTGATCAGAAACGTCTCTCTCAGACAGGGAGGTGCTTTTCTTACCTCCGCCACCACCAGAGGAGAGCGTCAAAGACCCCGCTTCCGGCCGGCCTGCAGTTTAGACGCGGTTCTGGCACCGGCCGTTAAGGGGGCGCTGTGAATCGATCTGCTGGCATCACTGGAGGGGGGGCGGGGTAAGGATCAGAGGGTGGTGTGTGGGGGGCAGGATTACGGGCCGGGGGGGGGGGGGGAGGGAGGGTGGCACGATGGCCTCATACAACCCCACCCTACAAGGTCTAATACCCAGGGCCTCCATGGCACATGCCTCCATTCCTGAGTGTCTCTGATGAAACAGAACACGAAGCAGAGATGGGTGAGGGAAGGGTGACACGATACGGGGATAGCAGTGGAATAGCCCCGTCTGAGAAGGGTGAGGGATGCGTTCCCTCCCGGCACCTACACACAGGTTTCAATCAATTAGCTCGTTGCTGGAGGCAGTCAGCAGCCCTGAATAGCATCTAGCAGCCCCGAATAGCATCTAGCAGCCCCGAATAGCATCTAGCAGCCCCGAATAGCATCTAGCAGCCCCGAATAGCATCTAGCAGCCTCATACAGCATCTAGTGCCCCCGAACAGCATCTAACAGCCCTAAACAGCATCTAGCAGCCCCGAATAGCATCTAGCAGCCCCGAACAGCTCCTAGCAGCCCCGAATAGTATCTAGCAGCCCTGAATAGCATCTAGCAGCCCCAAACAGCTCCTAGCAGCCCCGAATAGTATCTAGCAGTCCGAAACAGCATCTAGCAGCCTCAATTAGCATCTAGCAGCCCCATACAGCATCTAGCAGCCCTGAATAGCATCTAGCAGCCCCGAATAACATCTAGCAGGCCCAAATAGTATCTAGCAGTCCGAAACAGCATCTAGCAGCCCCAAATAGCATCTAGCAGCCCCATACAGCATTTAGCAGCCCTGAATAGCATCTAGCAGCCCCAAACAGCATCTAGCCACCCCGAATAGCATCTAGCACCCCCGAATAGCATCTAGCAACCCCGAACAGCTCCTAGCAGCCCCAAACACCATCTAGCAGCCCCGAATAGCATCTAGCAACCCCGAACAGCTCCTAGCAGCCCCAAACAGCATCTAGCCACCCCGAATAGCATCTAGCAGCCCCGAATAGCATCTAGCAACCCCGAACAGCTCCTAGCCACCCCGAATAGCATCTAGCAGCCCCGAACAGCATCTAGCCGCCCCGAATAACATCTAGCAGGCCCGAACAGCTCCTAGCAGCCCTGAACAACATCTAGCAGCCTTGTACAGCCCCGAACAGCTCCGAGCAGCCCCGAACTGGAGTAGGGGTCATTGAGGGTGATCAGTAATCAGGCTGTGCGTGTATTGTGGGCACACCGCGGTACACCCGCACGCCATGATCCACTGTCCTACTTCTCCATCAAGTCCAGCCGTGCTGAGAACGGTGCGTCTAAATATAGCCCGGCCCTGCTCGCGCCGTCCGTCCTCACCCCCGAGCAGGGCCGTGTTCACGTACGACCCGGCGCCGGGTGTATCACAGAGGAAACCCAGGACAGTTCACGGGCAGAGCTCGTATCCCATCAAGTGTGAATTGCGTGGTAATTCACAAGGTGCAACCCGCATGAATTATGTAGAGATTTAAATGAGAAACCTATGAAGGTTTACGATCAGAGCTCGTATCCCATCAAGTTTGAATTGCGTGGTATTTCACAAGGTGCAACCCGCATGAATTATGTAGCGATTCATTCGAGATGGGATCGAGCTATGACCCTAAACTTGAATAGGTTTCTGAATTTATCTCACCCTTCACATTGATTAATGGGCTTACATTTGTGACATAATCCCCCATTGGATATTTTTCCGTAAATACGCCATGGGCGTTGGATACGAGATCCCAATGTTAAGTCTATGAGGAAGGAATACCAGGGATAAGATAACATGTTCTAACCTAAAGGGTGGGGTCCACCAACCACGACAGGGCTATGACAAGCGTAGACAAGAAAGTTCCAATCGGCGCTTGTCGCAGCCTTGTCGTAAGAAGGGGGGGCTTTACCACAGCGTTATCGGGGCATGTCGGGAAGTGCACGCTCCACCAAAATGTCCTATCGGAGACCTCTGCGACACACTCCCAACACGCCATGACACTCCATGTTCGATATTGTCGTAGTCTTGTCGGAAGGCTCCCGACAAGCTTCCAATCATGGCCTTGTTGTGGCCTTGTAGACTCTTGTCGGGAACTGGGGTCCACCAACCACGTCGTGGTTGGTGGAGGCCCCCTTTACTGTAAAGACCCCGTAGCGGGTTATACCACGTACTAACTGTGCAGTACACCCTCCCACTAGATCTAGGCCACTCAGTCTAATAGTGCACGGTGCACCCTGGTCCTCTCCTGCCTGATTATGTAGACAGACTAAGTCTGGCCCATCTCTTACCTAAGCTTGTGTGTTTAGGGAGTTTCACGTCCAGTATGTCCTATTCAGCTTGTTATGTAGGATTACATGTTAAAAACACATCATACAGACACATTGAGTCTGGTCCACCTGTTTTGTAAAGGCTCATTACCACATGGCGACTCCAGCCCCTGCGACTGGCGGCCACTGGAGTCGCCAGGAAATGTCAGTCGCACTGCAGATGGGAGGACAATCAGTGGGCGACTGTATCACGGAGAGGTTTTCTAAAGGCCCATTCCCACTAGGCGATTCCTGCCCCTGAGACTACTGCCGGGCATAATCGCCGGGAAACCGCAGTCGCACAGCGGGTGGGAGGGCATGGTCTCCAACTATGCCCCGATATATTTCAAACATGTTTGAAATTGAATCACAAGAGACTGGTGTCCTTTTTAGAGAGAATCCAGTCGCCGACTCAAGCCTGAACAAGGGGGGTAGGGCAATAGTCGCCGCGATTTTGCCATTTTGTGTTCCCATTTGGCGACTCATGAAATTCCTAGAAATTTTGGCTGATAGTCGGCGACGGGTGCCCTCTGGATGCCCCAAAATCGCTTAGTGGGAACCGGGCTTAACGTTAGCCCACAAGACAGTGCTATTGTGTTCTAAGATCCGTTTGATAGTCCTTTCCATGTTCACACCTCACCACCCTGATGCTAATGACCCCACCTTCCTCCATCTGGCATTACTCCCATGTGGGATAGGATCGTCTCTGCCCCCTGCCCCCCCCCCTTTTTTTATAAATTTTGTGAACATAATTTGTCAATGCTGGCGGTCTCACATTTTCCTCCGCTTGTATCATTGCAGACTTTCTTACTGATCTTGTTTCCATCAATATATAGAACAGGATATACCGGTACTAGTACACAGATTACTACAATACAATGGGCAACATTATATGAATAATGATAATAATAATAGTTTGTTGGTTTGATTTAACGTCCAGTTAACCATTACAGGTTCTCACAAGACTTTCTCAAGGTTCTTTTACACCACGAGGGTGGTGATCGAATCTATGTGATGAATCCAGGTAGAAATCTCACACCGACACATTTACCGAGGTGAGAGTTCTTTTACTTCCCACACCATATAGACATGGCATGAGAAGGATTGGCCTTTGATATAGTAGTAAATCTACCACTACTGGGGGTGAAGGAGAAAAGTGGCTGCAGTGGGACTCGAATCAAGTCCAGTGCTCTTTCCCACAGAGCTAACTTGCAGGTTAATGTCTGAGTGACAGAGATTCGGTTAAAGACTCACCAACACCCTCCTCACTGGACACGGTAAATGGCAGCACGGTACTTACCTAGAAAGAGAAAAACAAGGATCTTAGTCGTGTTCATCAGTCACTTCTAAAGCTACATGTCATAGTCTCAGGCCTCGAGATGGCCCGCTTCCTCAATATAGGTTTTTTTTATAGGTTTTGAAAATCAAAATATAGGTTTTTACACCTTTTTCAAGGCCAAAACATAGGCGCTTTTTAAAAAAAGTTTTAGGGGGAACATATATGTTCAGAATAATAAGGGTCAAAATATAGTGAATCGCTTATTTTCAGTTCTTGATTTCTAAAACTTTGTACCTCGTACTAAATTGTAGGAGGTCAGGATGTCTGGCTCATCGGGTTATACCAAGCAAGCATGTATACAGTGTTGAGTTTCCGTCAGGCACCCAGACTGGCAAGAAGTCACACCAACTGTTGATTCTTAAACACTTTTATGATCTATTGAATAAACAGATAATGTGGATTTCTTGTCATTTGACAATCTAACTTTGTGTCAAGTTAACTTGTAAGATTTCCTGTTCACATCAATCTGCATGGCAGTGAAAATATAGGTTTTTATAGGTTATATAGGTTCCTTTTTTTTGTGGTTTTATTTACCTTATAGCTGGCAGCCACCCCCGTGATGACTGCTTGACCACTCTTTTCAAGGCTAACTCAGTCTGAACTACCACTTTAAACAGTTTTCCACCTTGGAAACAGTTTCTGTACAGTTAAATCTTCTAACTGTCATACTCAATAATTGGGAATCCCCTGTCTCCCACAGACTCTCTTTTCCCCTTTATTCAATCTCCAACCCCGTGTTGAAGAACCGCCTTGGAGGAGGAGGGATGTGGTGTTACTTGCATCATTTAACCCCCCCCCCCCCTCATCGAGCCTGAAGAGCACCATGTGAAACCGCTGAGAAATGTCTGGATCTATTTCGGAATTTCGCCTAAAAGATATCACACCGAAAACGGGAAAACACCCCTGTTACACGTGACGTCATACTGTCAACAACACGCCGTCACCATACAAATGGTTCGGTTGTTAAGGTCGCCAAGGTAGGGAGTGGTCTGACTATAAATACTGCGAGCAGACGATCTGCTCTCATTCACCCGCGGTAGCTCGACTTGTACACCTCGCCACGTTTTTAGTAGTTATATAGGTTCCTTGAACAAAATAAAGGCTCAAGAATCAAAATATAGGTTTTATAGGTTTCACTGGGAGGCCTGTTGTCTTGTGAACTGGACATCATTATATTGACATGAACTTAAACTAGGAACCTTAGTCGGGGAGATATTTAAGGAGATAACTGTATTTGACAGCTAAATTCCAGGGGTGACAGTTGGGATTCAGAAAAACGCGGAGACATGTTCCATGTGGAGTTTACTGTCTTAGGGGCCATCCATTAAGTACGTACGCACCGAGGGGGGGGGGTTGGGGGGTCAGAAATTTTGGAAAATCTGCGTATGCTCCCTCTTTGTTCTATTGCGTACAAGATTGGGAGAGGGGGTGGGGGGGTCCAAAATTTCAGAAATTCTGCATACATACTTTATGGATGGCCCCTTACAGAGGCTGGGAAAACGTGGAAAACACATCTGTATTGTATCAAGGTTATTTTACACCACAATCTATGTAATGAATTTAGGTAGCTTTGAGTTGAGTAGAACAATCGGGGATTAGAGATGTACATAATATATTACCTATCCCTCTGTGAAAGAATCTCATCCCTCATCCTTACCATAAATCTATCCTTTTTACTCCAACTAACATGTGGATAGATTGTCTGATGACTGTGCTGATAGGAGGCAGTATCTAAACACTGTCAACACTGGTGTATCACAAACCACTATTGACCCCTGCCATTCCTATCACCAGTGATAGGGCGGATGATGTCTTAAGGCGTCGTTTGCTGGATATTTACGAAAAAAATTCAAAAGGAAATATTCTAACAATAGACTTGAAATTTGCACAGAATGTAGGTGTAACATCATTTTTCTTTAATTCTAGATAATAGAATTTAAAATATTAAAGATAACATATCACATCACGTGATAAACTTTCGAATTCTGAGTCCATAGGACAATGCCCCCGTCCACAAGAACTGTACATAATCACTAGAAGCCGTCCCCAAGTGTGTAGTTCTGTCACAGGCGGCCGTCCTTAAAGGGTTGATACTGGTATATGGCGAACCTCTGCCATATGGAAGCAGATTCCCTGCAAGTATTCCGCACCCCTTGCGCACGCCATGCTTCCATACTACCATTCTTACGACCAGCTCTTTCTCATGTGGATAGATTGTCTAATATCTGTGTTGACATGAGGCAGTATCTAAACTTTGTTTGGGTAGTTTAACGTCCAATTTGTTCAATTAGACTTAGTATCTAAACGCTTTCTCATGTGGATAGATTGTCTAATATCTGTGTTGATATGAGGCAGTATCTAAACGCTTTCTCATGTGGATAGATTGTCTAATATCTGTGTTGATATGAGGCAGTATCTAAACGCTTTCTCATGTGGATAGATTGTCTAATATCTGTGTTGATATGAGGCAGTATCTAAACGCTTTCTCATGTGGATAGATTGTCTAATATCTGTATTGATATGAGGCAGTATCTAAACGCTTTCTCATGTGGATAGATTGTCTAATATCTGTGTTGATATGAGGTAGTATCTAAACACCGTTAACACTGGCACATGGCGAACCTCTACCATTCCTATGACCAGCGCTTTCTCATGTGGATAGATTGTCTAATATTTGTGTTGATATGAGGCAATATCTTAACGCTTTCTCATGTGGTTAGATTGTCTAATATCTGTGTTGATATGAGACAATATCTAAACGCTTTCTCATGTGGATAGATTGTCTAATATCTGTGTTGATATGAGGCAGTATCTAAACGCTTTCTCATGTGGATAGATTGTCTAATATCTGTGTTGATATGAGGAAGTATCTAAACGCTTTCTCATGTGGATAGATTGTCTAATATCTGTGTTGATATGAGGCAGTATCTAAACGCTTTCTCATGTGGATAGATTGTCTAATATCTGTGTTGATATGAGGCAGTATCTAAACGCTTTCTCATGTGGATAGATTGTCTAATATCTGTGTTGATATGAGGCAGTATCTAAACGCTTTCTCATGTGGATAGATTGTCTAATATCTGTGTTGATATGAGGCAGTATCTAAACGCTTTCTCATGTGGATAGATTGTCTTATATCTGTGTTGATATGAGACAGTATCTAAACGCTTTCTCATGTGGATAGATTGTCTATCTGTGTTGATATGAGGCAGTATCTAAACGCTTTCTCATGTGGATAGATTGTCTAATATCTGTGTTGATATGAGGCAGTATCTAAACGCTTTCTCATGTGGATAGATTGTCTAATATCTGTGTTGATATGAGGCAGTATCTAAACGCTTTCTCATGTGGATAGATGGTCTAATATCTGTGTTGATATGAGGCAGTATCTAAACGCTTTCTCATGTAGATAGATTGTCTAATATCTGTGTTGATATGAGACAATATCTAAACGCTTTCTCATGTGGATAGATTGTCTAATATCTGTGTTGATATGAGGCAGTATCTAAACGCTTTCTCATGTGGATAGATTGTCTAATATCTGTGTTGATATGAGGCAGTATCTAAACGCTTTCTCATGTGGATAGATTGTCTAATATCTGTGTTGATATGAGGCAGTATCTAAACGCTTTCTCATGTGGATAGATTGTCTAATATCTGTGTTGATATGAGGCAGTATCTAAACGCTTTCTCATGTGGATAGATTGTCTAATATCTGTGTTGATATGAGACAATATCTAAACGCTTTCTCATGTGGATAGATTGTCTAATATCTGTGTTGATATGAGGCAGTATCTAAACGCTTTCTCATGTGGATAGATTGTCTAATATCTGTGTTGATATGAGGCAGTATCTAAACGCTTTCTCATGTGGATAGATTGTCTAATATCTGTGTTGATATGAGACAATATCTAAACGCTTTCTCATGTGGATAGATTGTCTAATATCTGTGTTGATATGAGGCAGTATCTAAACGCTTTCTCATGTGGATAGATTGTCTAATATCTGTGTTGATATGAGGCAGTATCTAAACGCTTTCTCATGTGGATAGATTGTCTTATATCTGTGTTGATATGAGACAGTATCTAAACGCTTTCTCATGTGGATAGATTGTCTATCTGTGTTGATATGAGGCAGTATCTAAACGCTTTCTCATGTGGATAGATTGTCTAATATCTGTGTTGATATGAGGCAGTATCTAAACGCTTTCTCATGTGGATAGATTGTCTAATATCTGTGTTGATATGAGGCAGTATCTAAACGCTTTCTCATGTGGATAGATGGTCTAATATCTGTGTTGATATGAGGCAGTATCTAAACGCTTTCTCATGTAGATAGATTGTCTAATATCTGTGTTGATATGAGACAATATCTAAACGCTTTCTCATGTGGATAGATTGTCTAATATCTGTGTTGATATGAGGCAGTATCTAAACGCTTTCTCATGTGGATAGATTGTCTAATATCTGTGTTGATATGAGGCAGTATCTAAACGCTTTCTCATGTGGATAGATTGTCTAATATCTGTGTAGATATGAGGCAGTATCTAAACGCTTTCTCATGTGGATAGATTGTCTAATATCTGTGTTGATATGAGGCAGTATCTAAACGCTTTCTCATGTGGATAGATTGTCTAATATCTGTGTTGATATGAGACAATATCTAAACGCTTTCTCATGTGGATAGATTGTCTAATATCTGTGTTGATATGAGGCAGTATCTAAACGCTTTCTCATGTGGATAGATTGTCTAATATCTGTGTTGATATGAGGCAGTATCTAAACGCTTTCTCATGTGGATAGATTGTCTTATATCTGTGTTGATATGAGACAGTATCTAAACGCTTTCTCATGTGGATAGATTGTCTATCTGTGTTGATATGAGGCAGTATCTAAACGCTTTCTCATGTGGATAGATTGTCTAATATCTGTGTTGATATGAGGCAGTATCTAAACGCTTTCTCATGTGGATAGATTGTCTAATATCTGTGTTGATATGAGGCAGTATCTAAACGCTTTCTCATGTGGATAGATGGTCTAATATCTGTGTTGATATGAGGCAGTATCTAGACGCTTTCTCATGTAGATAGATTGTCTAATATCTGTGTTGATATGAGACAATATCTAAACGCTTTCTCATGTGGATAGATTGTCTAATATCTGTGTTGATATGAGGCAGTATCTAAACGCTTTCTCATGTGGATAGATTGTCTAATATCTGTGTTGATATGAGGCAGTATCTAAACGCTTTCTCATGTGGATAGATTGTCTAATATCTGTGTAGATATGAGGCAGTATCTAAACGCTTTCTCATGTGGATAGATTGTCTAATATCTGTGTTGATATGAGGCAGTATCTAAACGCTTTCTCATGTGGATAGATTGTCTAATATCTGTGTTGATATGAGGCAGTATCTAAACGCTTTCTCATGTGGATAGATTGTCTAATATCTGTGTTGATATGAGACGGTATCTAATCACCGTTAACACTGGTACATGGCTAACCTCTACCATTCCTACGACCACTGCTCTATGTGCTGACTTCATGCTGAGATTATTTAGTCGTTCCACGTAACGAGGGAACGCGGCGACCCTGACATCCTGTCACATACCCGTGTCAGGTAATTTCCAGTTAGCGCCATGTCAACAGCGGCGTCGTATTCATGGCGAGATGAGCTTTAGCCGCAACATTATGACGTTCTGACAACTAGCAGTGTGATGAAGCTAGGTTTAAACAAACTGTTACATCAATGGGAGAACGCTTTATTACCCGCCCAATACGGAGTGTCTGTACTATTACGAAACGTCCTTTCTGTCGACGCAACGGTTCCTGTTCGAGGTCAGTCTTTGATTTCATACTGCCTGACGCCATAGGCGGAAGGCAGTATGAAATCGACGACTGGCCAAGAACGAAAAGCGTTTCATCCACAGTGAGGACGTTTGCTTATTATTATATGCCTTAAATCAATAACATTTTAATGACTTATTAAGTCACACTCACAGCGGGCACAAACATTATTATTACCCTAGCAGCGGGCAGTATTTCATAGAGATTCGCACTCAGGTATATAGTAATAAGCCTATAGAGCCTGTATTCTCAACTACGCGGAGAATACGGCCACTCAGATTGAAATCCGAGTAATGTTGTGTATGTAGCATGTAATAAGTCAATGATGACTTCTGGTTTGACACCGTTTAGCATCCTGAAAGTACCTAACACAGATATGTGACAAGGCCTGGGATCCAAACAGGACATGTTTGATTGACACTGTCTGCAGTCTGGTCTTCACTCATTCTATCCAATGAAGCTTGGTTGTGGCCCACTAGATTCAGGTCAACTCTAGACTGTAGAACCGTCCCGAGGCGCTACCAACACTATGTAGGGAGGTCAGGTTAGAGATCGTGATTTGCTGAGGATTCAGTCATTGTTTGTTTGTTTGTTTAGTTTAACGTCCAATTTGTTCAATTAAACTTACTTTGGGTTTGATCGAATCTATATGAGATGAATTTAAGTAGAAATCTCACCCCTACACATTTACGAGGTGAGAGTTCTTTTATTTCCCACACCATATAGACATGGTATGAGAAGGATTGACCTTTGATATAGCAGTAAATCTACCACTGCTGGGGATGAGGGAGAAAAGTGGCTGCAGTGGGACTCAAATCAACAAAGTCTGACAACCTTAGTATTACAAGTCCAGTGCTCTTTACCACTGAGCTAACTCCCCACCCTGGTCACTTTTGTTACTAACCAATCAGAGGCCGTGTTCTGGCAGCACGTGGAGTGAAGTGTAAACTAGTAAAGACGATGTCCAGTTACGAAATAATCATATTTGTAAGTGAGAAATATAGCATGGTTTTGTTATTTTTAGGTATATAATCATTAGAAAACTGACTGCGGGTGTCGGAATGCGGGAATTTCTCGGCGAGAACCCTGGAATGTACGTACCTCAGCCATGGCCTCGGTATGTAAATTCCACGGACCTCACCTCGAAACGGCGGAATCCTGCCACCCTAAACCACTCCCCCTCTATTACTGCGACACAGCCCTCCCTTCCCGACACGCAAAGCAATCCGTGTCGTACGGCGTGTCGGGAGTGCAGGGTTGTCGGTTGGTGTGAGAAAAAACCCAATGTCTATAGTAATACAAGGTGTACGCATTACGTACCATTAGAGTAGGGAATCAAGGGAAAGCCCAAGTGACATGGGTCAGTGGGGAGGTTTGCCTGTGATTGAATTGGGTTAGTTAGCAGTTGGTTTATCAATGTTACACGAGGAATTATCTTTATTATTTTAAAAAATAACATAAAATTCGATGGAAAATTTGATAATTGGCATCCCTTGCTCTGAGTGTGTCGAGAGGTGAATGGACACACCAGTTTCACCAGAGGTTCTCCTCGATGTTCATCAATGAGCAAGTGAAGGTGTCTATCTCTCACTCCCTCTCCTCCCTGCCTGAGACTGGCTGTTAGACTGGTCTCAGTCCCTGTGTCCTCCACACCTCTCCCTGCCTGACACTGGCTGTTAGACTGGTCTCAGTCCCTGTGTCCTCCCCACCTCTCCCTGCCTGAGACTGGCTGTTAGACTGGTCTCAGTCCCTGTGTCCTCCCCACCTCTCCTCTCGCTGCCTACCACCACCACACGCCGTCCTTACCCCTCCACCTCCACTCCCCTCTGTCTGGCTGACAGTCAGGGGAACCTTACACATTGTAATTCATTTCAATCATTCAATGTCGGTTCATAACCAGAGACTCGAGCACGTCCCACTCGCTGTCTAAACTGCCATGTCAGGATTGTGTGTTCCTATAAAAACCAGCCACAAGTGCGGCAGTGTGCGTAGAGAGGCGGCGGCGCAGGGCTCGTTCCACACCTGGCTCCGATCACCGCACTCCGACACCCGGAAACCACGCCGCACTTCTCAGGTGTTCGCCTTTTTACATCCTCAGTGTCTTGTCCTCTGTTGTTGTGGGGTTTTTTTGTGGTTCGCAAAAAGGAAATGAAAGTGGAACAGGAAGACAGTGGTGGAATGGCGAGCACATTGCTGGATACTCGGCGGTTGTTGTTGTGTCATGACCGAGGCGGCTCTGCTAGGTGTAGAGGGGAGCGGCAGGAATGCTGCAGACAGGAGGGTGTGAGGGTGGGTTGGGGGGCGGCTACTGGAGGTAGAGACTGAGGATACAGGTAGAGTTGTTCAAGTCTGTCATAGCGGACATTCATCATGAAGACACGAGAATACTTTGTAGCCTTCCTCTAACCCCAGACAGGGCCAAGAATAATAAAGCATGGCCCCAGCGAGGAGGAGTGGGAGAGGTGGAGGATGGTTTGTATGTTCGACATACCAGTGGACACTGAGGGAATAACGGCTATAACCTCTCCAGGTCCTGGTTTTATACCTCACGGATGGTGGATGATCTACACGTTCAGGACACTGTCCACTCTAAAGATGGCTGGGTTGGTTTGTTGGTTTGATTCAACATCTAGTTAACCATTATAGGTCCTCACCAGACTTTCTGAAGGTTCTTTTACACCATGAGAGTGATGATTGAATCTATGTGATGAATTCAGGTAGAAATCTCACCCCTACACATTTACCGAGGTGAGAGTTCTTTTACTTCCCACACCACATAGACATGGTATGAGAAGGATGGCCTTTGATATAGCAGTAAATCTACCACTGCTGGGGATGAAGGAGAAAGGTGGCTGTACACCACACCACATAGACATGGTATGAGAAGGACTGGCCTTTGATATAGCAGTAAATCTACCACTGCTGGGGGTGAAGGGGAAAGGTGGCTGGACACCACACCACATAGACATGGTATGAGAAGGATTGGCCTTTAATATAGCAGTAAATCTACCACTGCTGGGGGTGAAGGAAAAGAAGTGGCTGCAGGGGGACCCGAATAAACAAGGTCTGACAACCTGTGCTCTTTACCACTGAGCTAACTCCCTACCCCAGTCGCTTTTGTTATGCTTGCATGCAAACATATTCGGTCTGCACCACGAGGAGGCGAGGCGACCAAGAGGGTGAACAGATTGGTAATTGCTGTCCACCCCAGCAGACCGGTGATCCTATCTACATGTTCAGGACACTGTGTCCACACTATAGATGGCTGGTTAGAGATGAGCGATAATGGGTGGTTTACGGCTACCGGAACCACCCGTTGCTGTACACGACTCTTACCTGCGCGGCGGCGGCGCGGAGGCGGTCACGTCGCTCGTCGTCGGCGTCACAGGAGTGGTAATCCCCGTCGTCGAACATCCACCCGGTTCCGGTTCCGGTCCCAAACCGGAAGTGTCACACGCGGGGCTCGCCCGGTGTAGAGTCTGCCCGCTGAGGGCGCTGTCAGTGGTGTCCCCTAGCGGCGAGTCACCGCGCGCACCAGGCGGCTTCCGGTCAATGTCCTTGCCCACAGAGGGCGAGCGGGGCAGAGTTCCGGTTCCGCCGGAAGTGAGCGGCGACCGGAAGGGCGGGGTGGGCTGCTCGTACCAGAAGCGGTGGCCCACAGAGGGGGTGAGTTGGACCTGGTACCACATGGCGACGGCCTGGCCGACCCAGCGCACCAGCCACGAGAGGTTCCGAGTACACGCGACCAGGTGGGAGGAGGGCCGGCCGAGGTCCATGCAGCCTGCAGCCCGCGGCCGGCCGGCGGGCGGGGCGGGGTAACGGGCGGGGTGCGGGCGGGGTACGGGCGGGGGGAGACGGGGCTGTCAGCTGAGAGGACGGCGGCGGGCGGGGCGGGCGTGCCTGCCGGGCATCCCGATACCTCTCACGGCCTGCGGTGTGACACTGACACTCTCCCGTCACTGTGCGGCACTGTACCTTGTAGCATACTCCTCTAGCGCTGTGTGGGTGTAGGAGTGTTCTCTAATCACAGACGGGCATCCCGATACCTCTCACGGTCTCCGGTGTGACACTGACACTCTCCCGTCACTGTGCGGCACTGTACCTTGTAGCATACTCCTCTAGCGCTGTGTGGGTGTACGGAGTGTTCTCTGATCACACACTGGGCTCCTCTCACGGTCTCCTGTGTGATACTGACTCTCTCCCGTCACTGTGTGGCACTGTACCTTGTAGCATACTCCTCTAGCGCTGTGTGGGTGTACGGAGTGTTCTCTAATCACAGACGGTCATCCGTTACGTCTCACGGCCTGCGGTGTGACACTGACTCTCTCCCGTCACTGTGAGGCACTGTACCTTGTAGCATACTCCTCTAGCGCTGTGTGGGTGTACGGAGTGTTCTCTAATCACAGACGGTCATCCGTTACGTCTCACGGCCTGCGGTGTGACACTGACTCTCTCCCGTCACTGTGAGGCACTGTACCTTGTAGCATACTCCTCTAGCGCTGTGTGGGTGTACGGAGTGTTCTCTAATCACAGACGGTCATCTGTTACGTCTCACGGCCTGCGGTGTGACACTGACACTCTCCCGTCACTGTGCGGCACTGTACCTTGTAGCATACTCCTCTAGCGCTGTGTGGGTGTAGGAGTGTTCTCTAATCACAGACGGGCATCCCGATACCTCTCACGGTCTCCGGTGTGACACTGACACTCTCCCGTCACTGTGCGGCACTGTACCTTGTAGCATACTCCTCTAGCGCTGTGTGGGTGTACGGAGTGTTCTCTGATCACACACTGGGCTCCTCTCACGGTCTCCTGTGTGATACTGACTCTCTCCCGTCACTGTGTGGCACTGTACCTTGTAGCATACTCCTCTAGCGCTGTGTGGGTGTAGGAGTGTTCTCTGATCACACACTGGGCTCCTGTCACGGCCTCCTGTCTCTCTCTGACACTGTACCTCCTGACATACTCCTCTAGCGCTGTGTGTTCTCTACACCACTGTCCGCCCACAGACAGTCCTCCTGTCACCACTCACTGCCCGTCTGCCACGGAGGCTCTACCTCCCGGTATACTCCTAGACTTGACACTGAACCTCCTGACAGAGTGTGTACTGGAGCGTGATTTACTACTGTCACCACTGACACTTTTCCTGTCTGTGTGTGGGTGTACGGAGTGTTCTCTACCTACTGGCCTACTCCTCCCGTCTCTCTGTGGCTGTGTGGAGTGTTCTCTATCTACATACGGCCTCCTCCTGTCTCTGTGGCTGTACGGAGTGTTCTCTACCTACATACGGTCTCCTCCTGTCTCTGTGGCTGTACGGAGTGTTCTCTACCTACATACGGTCTCCTCCTGTCTCTGTGTGGGTGTAGGCCTCCTCCTCCTCCTCCTTCTCCTCCTCCTCCCGGCAGGTAGGCAGGTAGGCAGACCGCCGGCACGCCCCCGTCTCTCCGCGCGGCCAGGTATGCTGATGATGACGCTTATGACTCAATGCGTCTGGTAGCGTCGCCCGTCTGCGTGCACGGCTCCCTCCATTAGCCCCGCGCTGTGTGCGCGTCCCGCTGTCTGGTCTCCAGTCTACCGTCTACAGGCACCGTCCTCCGTCGACGAGCGCCGCTCCGCGCATACAGGGACGGCGCCAGGTTAAATACCGCCACACGGCGGGCCGGGCTAGACTCGCCCTCCTCCACACGGCGGGCCGGGCTAGACTCGCCCTCCTCCACACGGCGCCCACACCTCACTCACTCCCTCCCCGTGTCTCTCTCTCGCCGCCGTCACGTCCTCTCCCGCTCTCACTCTCCCTCCCGGCCACGCCCGCAGCCCCCCCTGGTGGCGCCCGTCCTCGGCAGGTAAGAGGTACTACGTCTAGGTGGGGTGGGGTCTCTCCTGGTGGGAAGGTTCCCACCTGATTGGGTATCCCCCCTGGGTTTAACGGTGGTTGTTGTTCCCGTGTGAGCAGGACTGAGTGGCTCTGAGTGGTTGTTGTTCCTGTGTGACTGAGTAGCTCTGACTGAGTCGTTGTTGTTCCTGTGTGACTGAGTAGCTCTGAGTGAGTGGTGGTTGTGTGAGCAGTACTGAGTGGTTCTGAGTGAGTGGTTGTTCCTGTGTGAGCACTACTGAGTGGTTCTGACTGAGTGGTGGTTGTTCCTGTGTGACTGAGTAGCTCGGAGTGAGTTGTGGTTGTGTGAGCAGTACTGAGTAGCTCTGACTGAGTGGTTGTTGTTCCTGTGTAACTGGGTAGCTCTGACTGAGTGGTGGTTGTGTGAGCTGTACTGAGAGTAAGAACTGAGTAGCTCGGAGTGAGTGGATGTTGTTCCTGTGTAACTGAGTAGCTCTGACTGAGTGGTGGTTGTGTGAGCAGTACTGAGAGTAAGAACTGAGTGGTTCTGAGCGGTTCCCCTGGTAGCAGGTGGGCAGGAGGCAGAACGGGGCTGAGAATGTGGCCTGTGTTACGGCGGCCGGGAGTTTATCGGCGGCGTGACGGCGGCGTGACCGTGTCACTGTGACAGTGAGCTGGACCTGCGAGCTGTACGCGGGCCACTCGCCGAGTCTAGGTCAGGTCCGCCTCCATACACCAACTCGCCTGTATCACACCCCTCCTCCTCCTCCTCCTACTCCAGATGTAGAGCAGCGAGCAGCACAATACACTGACACCACAGGAGCTGCCCCTGTCCCTCCTCCTTCTGTTATAAACCAGAGAGCAGCTCAATACACTGACACCACAGGAGCTGCCCCTGTCCCTCCTCCTCCTCCAGTTATACACCAGGGAGTAACCCTCCTCCTCCTGTTATAAACCAGAGAGTAACTCGTGTGTTATACACTGACAGGTGCTGCTCCTGTCCCTCCTCCTCCTGTTATACACCAGAGAGTAACTCGTGTGTTATACACTGACAGGTGCCGCTCCTGTCCCTCGTGCTCGTCCTGTTATACACCAGAGAGTAACTCGTGTGTTATACACTGACAGGAGCTGCTCCTGTCCCTCCTCCTCCTGTTATAAACCAGAGAGTAGCTGACACCACGGCAACTGCTGCTATTCCACCTGCTCCTCCTCCTCCTCCTGCTCCTCCTCCAGCTATAGAGCAGCTCGCATGTAATACACTGACACCATAGGAGCTGCTCAGGGACCTGCTCCTATCCCCGCTCCTCCTCCTCCTGCTCCTCCTCCTGCTCCCGGTGGAGCTGGCCGCCAGCTGCACGGGGCTGCACGGGGCGGGGCGCGCTGCTCGCCGGAGCTGCTCGCCCTGTCGCCGGGAGCCGCTCCGAGCCGCTCCGAGCCGTCCTGACACGTCGTCGTGTAGGCGAAGGTCACGGCTACAATGGCGAGTAGGCGCGGTCTAATTTAGACTGCTCGCATCTCCTGCTCGCGTTCTCCGGGGGAGTGAGGTATCCTCGTACTGCAGGACGGTGGAGGCGGTGGTCGTCGATCGAAGCCGTGTTGTTGTGATATGCGGCGCAGTGACCTCTCGCCGCCCGCCGAGCGCTGCAGAGTAGACAGCCGGGTAGCGGTGGCGAGCGGCGGGGTGTGCTCTGCACCCAGCTGCACCCGGCCGCCAGCTGCCGCCCGCTGCTGGAGGCGGGTGAGGAGGAGGAGGAGGAGGAGGAGGAGGAGGGGTGGCAACGACTCCCGGTGCTGCTGAGGAGGCAGTCCTCCCGGGTGGTCGGGGCTCAGCAGGCAGCAGGCGGCGGCGACAGAGGGACGGCGACAGAGGGCCGCCCTGTGTCATACCATTAGCGGGGTTGACGGCGTTCCCTCTACCTGCCTGCCTACCCTGCCCTTCTCATGATGGTGGTGACGGTGGTGACAGCGACTGAGGGCCGCCCTGTGTCATACCATAAGCAGGGTTGACGTTGTTCCCTCTACCTGCCTGCCTACCCTGCCGGTCTCGTGACGGTGGTGATGGTGGTGACAGAGGGAGGGACGGAGACTGAGGTCATTCCATTAGCCGGGATGACGTCCCCCTACCTGCCTGCCTACCCGCCCTTCTCGTGACTGTGGTGGCAGTGACGGAAGGAGGGACGGTGACAGAGGGCCGCTCTGTGTCATACCATTAGCGGGGTTGACGTCGTTCCCTCTACATGCCTGCCTACCCTGCCAGTCTCGTGACGGTGGTGGTGGTGGTGAAAGAGGGAGGGACAGCGACTGAGGGCCGCCCTGTGTCATACCATTAGCGGGGATGATGTTGTCCCCCTACCTGCCTGCCTACTCCACCGTTCTCATGACGGTGGTGACGGTCAGGGAGGGATGGCAACTGACGGCTGCTCTGTGTCATACCATTAGCGGGAATGACATCATCCCTCTACCTGCCTGCCTACCCTGCCGGTCTTGTGACGGAGGTGACGGCGGTGACGGAGGGACGGTGACTGAGGGCCGCTCTGTGTCATACCATTAGCGGGAATGACATCATCCCTCTACCTGCCTGCCTACCTCGCCCTTCTCATGACGGTGGTGGTGACAGAGGGAGGGATGGCGACTGAGCGCCGCTCTGTATCATACCATTAGCCGGGTTGACGTCGTCCCCCCACCTGCCTGCCTACCCATCATTCTCGTGACGGTGGTGGTGGTGGCAGTGACGGAGGGAGGGATGGTGACTGAGCGCCGCTCTGTATCATACCATTAGCCGGGTTGACGTCGTCCCCCCACCTGCCTGCCTACCCATCATTCTCGTGACAGTGGTAGTGGCAGTGGAGGTTCATATGGCACACGGTAGAGGTGTAGATGGTAGCTCGGTACCTCCAGCTGCCAGCACCTCTCGGGGAGCGCTGCCTACACTCACTGCAGCCCCTGGCACTGCAGTGCCGAGCCAGGCGTGTCGGCGGCCACACCTCACTGCCCCCACACCGCACCGGACCACTCCCTCCCTCCAGGCAGACCATGGAACCCTCCAGAGACCGCCGTCTGTCTGTGCGTCCCCTGCGGCAAGACGCCGCGCCCCCACGCGAGAGGCGGTCGAACTCAAAACGTGCCCGGCCCCCGTGCTCTGATTTCACCCCAGCGCCCCTGGTGGCAGCACGGTACTGATGCCCCCGGAGGGATGTAATGCTTATATCATAAAGCGAGCTCTTACCTATCCTTTATGTAGGATCTCGGTGTAAGCTTCGCGTCCACTTATTACATACAGCCGTGTACAGCGCCGAGAGCCAGTGTACGTATATATATATATATTTTTATATTAGAACAAACATCTCTCACCGAAGTGAGTTTGTCAGATGTAACAAAAAACATCACACAAAGAGGCAAAGACAGAACAAATACAAGATACGAAAATGCAAATAGTTGTCACTACACCTTGAGTGGTTTACAGAGCCGCCTATCCATATAATCATTGTTTGTTACATTTATCATCCATATTTTCGAATAAATTAAACACAGTTATTGCCATATTAAAGGATATAATAATAGGAACTATTTCTTGGCTCTATAGCACAAAGGGACTATTTTTTCCCATATACCACAGATTTGAATCCGCATACCACAGTTGGTATCTAACAGGTTTTATATAATGGTTCGTGGCTTACTGAGTCCCCGTACATTCTCAATAGGGACTTTGTATACGATGGATAATAAAGCTGTGTACAGCGCCGAGATCCAGTGTACACATTTGTCACTACACGTGAATATTTGACTATATTTTCCTGGACATACGCGGCCACCATTCCCCAAACTAAATCTCACACCACTCTTGAGGAATTTCCCTGCGGTGCCGATGCAATATTCACGATTGTGCTTGTTCGGAAATAGATCTGCCAAGTTCCCTTCCACTGTCTCTTTTTACCGGAAATTTCAGGGATATAAAGCAGAACTACTTAAAATCATCTATTTACTGTATAACCGTGCTATTTCAACGGTAATTTCGCACCGTTTCGCCATGTAACGTAAAAATACCGTACGGAACAGTGTTCCGTACGCATTGACAAAAATATTAGTTGTGAGGCCAAATCAAATTAAAAATTTCTTCTTTAATTAATTTCGTATATATTGTTAATAGAGACCGACCTGTCATGCTACCTACACCTACAAAAAATCTAGTAGGTGCAAGTAATGAATATACTGTGCTCTATAGGATAAGTCCCAGGTTTCTATCAGTTTTGTGTTGTGTTCAAACTGTTGGTAAACTGACAGGGACTGCTCCCAAGGTCCTTTGACTGTCAATGGGAAAACTGGAAAACCAATAATGAACTCGACGAAAAGTATGTAGATGGTGTGATGCACGGACACATAGAATCAGGAAAAATGTATATTAAGATGAAATCGTGTAATAATTGTAAGATAATTATGATGTATGTAAGTATTCATCGGCCGGAAGTTGTCCCAAACATGACAAATGGTCAACATTGGTTTTAACGATACGAACGATATCTACAAAACCATTGTCGGTTGTATTTATTATCCATCTTATCCAATAAATCAAACCAAGGAATTGCCATATCAAAGAGTATGACAGTAGGGACTGGTTTTTTTTCTATAGCACAAAAGGACTATTTTTCCGTATACCATGGTTTTGATGCCATATACAACAGATTTGAATCCATATACCACATTTATGGTATCCGACAGGTTATAACAATGCTTCGTGGTTCTCAATGGGTACTTTGTACACCATGGATATTAAATATTTTGGTGCCACGGATTTGGTCCATTCAGAGAAGCTTGTCTTTTAAAACGTAAGGGAATTCGTGAATGATGACGAGTCTACTGGATCTTGGTGGAAACAGCCACATCCAATAGCGGCCTCCACACTCTAGTCTCCAGTCAACATAATGGTCTTAAAAGTAGGTCATGCTGGTACATGGTTGGAACTACAGGTGGCGCCACTACTTCAACGTGTGTGGCCTCAGACACAGTTCATATCACTCTACAGGGATTTCCTGGTCAGGAGAAAATGTGGATCCAATCTGTTAGATAATAAGGAGACATTAGGGCCAGGCACAATACATCTAATATCTGCATCTCCATAACTCACTCAGTTTGAGCAACTCGTTCTGCAGGTCTTATACACAATGATTATAAATAGACAATAATGGATGGTTCTGAGGAAAGGCGGCCGTAAACCACGAGAGACTTACGCGTAATGATACACGAGCTCTAGCCAGTGTATTACGACGTCAACCTCGAGTAGTTTCTAGAGCCACCTGTCCACATAACCATCGTTTGTTGTATTTATCATCCATCTTTTCGAATAAATCAAACCCAGTAATTGCCATATTAAAAGGGTATATATCTCTTGGCTCTATAGCACAA
Source organism: Alentia gelatinosa (assembly GCA_950022655.1). Classification (NCBI taxonomy): domain Eukaryota; kingdom Metazoa; phylum Annelida; class Polychaeta; order Phyllodocida; family Polynoidae; genus Alentia; species Alentia gelatinosa. Next base: position 1,863,182 of record OX465581.1, on the reverse strand, counting down.
AGGGACTATTTTTCCGTATACCATGGTTTTGAGACCATACAAGGATTAATTGTAGGCATGGCATTGCCATGATTTCGGGGATTCCCGTGTGTAAAGGGTTAAAGTGGGCTCTGCTACAGACCCCGTGTGTAGAGGGTTAAAGTGGGGCTCTGCTACAGACTCCGTGTGTAGAGGGTTAAAGTGGGGCTCTGCTACAGACTCCGTGTGTAGAGGGTTAAAGTGGGGCTCTGCTACAGACCCCGTGTGTAAAGGGTTAAAGTGGGGCTCTGCTACAGACCCTGTGTGTAAAGGGTTAAAGTGGGGCTCTGCTACAGACCCCGTGTGTAAAGGGTTAAAGTGGGGCTCTGCTACAGACCCCGCATGTTAAGGGTTAAAGTGGGGCTCTGCTACAGACCCGTGTGTAAAGGGTTAAAGTGGGGCTCTGCTACAGACCCGTGTGTAAAGGGTTAAAGTGGGGCTCTGCTACAGACCCCGTGTGTAAAGGGTTAAAGTGGGGCTCTGCTACAGACCCACGTGTAAAGTAGGCTCTGTGAGTGGAGATGAGAGGGTGAGGGTCACATAGTAGTGAGTGAGACTCCGGCACACCTGTGGTGGACCCCGCCCCCCGCCATCCTTCACCCAGCTGGCATACTCCAGGCCGTCCTCAGAGTCACCTCAGGCTCTCCTTACCCTCATTAGAGCCCGCCTAACGTCAATGGAGAGACTCCAGACTCACCCTCGTCTGATTTCCTGCTCCGCGCGCCGCTCCGCATCTCCCATGTGCGCGCTATTGCCTTCACACATCTGTCCTGGTAGGAGTGGCTCCGAGCAGCACCGAGTAGTTCCGAGTGGCTCCGAGTAGTAACGAGCAGCTCCAAGCAGTGCCGAGTAGCACCGAGCAGTACCGCCAAGCACCAGCAGTACTGAGTAGTACCAAGTGGCTCCGAGTAGTACCGAGCAGCTCCGAGCAGTACCACGCAGCTCCGGTCAGTACCGTGCAGTACCAAGCAGCACCGGCCAGTACCAAGCAGCATCAAACAGTACTGAGCAGCTCCGAGCAGTACCAAGCGGCACCGAGCAGTTTGTTTGTTTGGGTAGTTTAACGTCCAATATGTTCAATAAGCACCGAGCAGTACAGAGCAGTACAGAGTAGTACAGAGTAGTACAGAGTAGTACTGGGCAGCTCTGAGCAATAGCGAGCAGCACAGAGTAGTACTGAACAACGCTGCAGTATTGAGTAGCACCGAGCAGTTCTGAGTAGCAGTAAGAAGCACCGACAAGCTCCGAGCAGTACCGGGAAGCACCGAGAAGTGCTAAAGCTTAGAGAGGAGCTCTGAGCAGTTCAGAATAGTACCAAGTTGCACCAAATAGTACCGGGCTGCTGTGAGTAGTAGTACCACGCAACTCAAAGCAGTACAAAGGAGCTCCAAGTAGTACCGAGGAGCTCCGAGTAGTACCCAAGAGCTCCAAGCAGTTCTGAGGAACTATGAACAGTACCGACCAGTTTCAAGTAGTACCTACCAGTTCCAAGCAGTACCGAGCATTTCCGAGGAGCTCCGAGCAGCACCGAGCAGTTCTGAGGAGCTCCAAGCAGTACCGAGCAGCTGCGAGTAGTACCGACCAGCACCGAGGCGCTCCGAGCATTTCCGAGCAGCACCGAGCGGCTCCGAGCAGCACCGAGCTGTATAAACTATATGTGTGAGTGATGCTCGTTGGCCTTCTAGTCAGCCAATAGGCGGCATCGATTGATGGCGCCAATTCTCCTGTGTCTGAGGCCGTTCCCCGGCAACTTCCGCTGGTCCTGCTGGAGCTGGTGCCGCTCGTGCTGCCTTACATGTAATTGGACGTATCGATGATCAAAGTGTAGACGTAGCGCTCTCAGCTTCTTACGTTAAAGCGTGCTGAAAAAATGCTGTGTTTAAAAAGAGATGAGACCCGCTGTGGGTTGTCAAAGAGATGTTACTCAATCCGGTGTGTAATCCACACGTAACATGACCTTCGGCGTACATCTTTGTCGTCTTACTCAATAGTGTGTGTAATCCACACGTAACATGACCTTCGGCCTACATCTTTGTCGTCTTACACTGTGTAATCCACATGTAATATGACCTTCGGCCTACATCTTTGTCATCTTACACTGTGTAATCCACACGTAATATGACCTTCGGCGTACGTCTTTGTCGTCTTACTTAATCCTGTGTGTAATCCACACATAACATGACCTTCGGCCTACATCTTTGTCGTCTTACTTAACCCTGTGTGTAATCCACACGTAATATGACCTTCGGCCTACATCTTTGTCATCTTACTTAATCCTGTGTGTAATCCACACGTAATATGACCTTCGGCTTACATTTTTGTCGTCTTACTTAACCCTGTGTGTAATCCACACGTAATCTGACCTTCGGCGTACGTCTTTTTCATCTCACTGCAGGGTGCAGTGAGTAATATCGACCACAGCTCTTATTGAAGATGGATGGAGTGGCCTTGTGTCAACTGACAGCATGAGTCAATGTGGATCTACTGTCATACCTGTGTGCAACGACTCCGTAGGAAAATCATTTAAGAAATATCATTTTGCATTACAGAATTGCTATTATGAAGAAGTGTCCTATGTCAGTGATAAAAGTAGGTTCAAATCAATAAAACTCCCATAATTAACAGAGTACTGAGTGTTTTCCCTCTGCCTTACTGGAATTTATTTTCACGTAATCTATCACAGTTCTTCCCCTTCTAAGATTTTTAAGACACATTAAAAATCAACATTGTTGAAGGACATTGACCATTTTTCTGTGTTAACCCCGCATGAATCACTGACTTCACATCGGTAGGGCTGTAATGGTCGTAACACTAGACACAGGTCGCTGAGTAATAACATTGACAGAAAGCTCTGCGCAGTTAGAACTAGAGCAGAGTGTATGGAGTTGTCTCTCTGCCTTCACAGCCATATAAGGAACACAGAAGGCTGGATTTACCGGCAGCCGGGGACTCCCCAGTGGAGAACGCCCCTGGAATGGCCGCTCATTATTTCTTACCAACGTTTGGTCTATGATAGACTTGCTCCAGTCCTTGATTATTAACATTTTATTTAAAAACTACTTTTTAGCATGTTAACTTCCTCTAACGCCTGACTGGACCAGGAATCCTATCTCGGTCCTGGTGAGGAGGGTAGGTGGACGAGTAGGCATATAACACAGGGACTGAGGCCCAGGTCCTGGTGAGGAGGGTAGGTGGACGAGTAGGTATATGACACAGGGACTGAGGGTCAGGTCCTGGTGAGGAGGGTAGGTGGACGAGTAGGCATATAACACAGGGACTGAGGGTCAGGTCCTGGTGAGGAGGGTAGGTGGACGGGTAGGCATATAACACAGGGACTGAGGGTCAGGTCCTGGTGAGGAGGGTAGGTGGACGGGTAGGCATATAACACAGGGACTGAGGGTCAGGTCCTGGTGAGGAGGGTAGGTGGACGGGTAGGCATATAACACAGGGACTGAGGGTCAGGTCCTGGTGAGGAGGGTAGGTGGACGAGTAGGCATATAACACAGGGACTGAGGGTCAGGTCCTGGTGAGGAGGGTAGGTGGACGGGTAGGCATATAACACAGGGACTGAGGGTCAGGTCCTGGTGAGGAGGGTAGGTGGACGAGTAGGCATATAACACAGGGACTGAGGCCCAGGTCCTGGTGAGGAGGGTAGGTGGACGAGTAGGCATATAACACAGGGACTGAGGCCCAGGTCCTGGTGAGGAGGGTAGGTGGACGAGTAGGCATATAACACAGGGACTGAGGGTCAGGTCCTGGTGAGGAGGGTAGGTGGACGAGTAGGCATATAACACAGGGACTGAGGCCCAGGTCCTGGTGAGGAGGGTAGGTGGACGGGTAGGCATATAACACAGGGACTGAGGGTCAGGTCCTGGTGAGGAGGGTAGGTGGACGAGTAGGCATATAACACAGGGACTGAGGCCCAGGTCCTGGTGAGGAGGGTAGGTGGACGAGTAGGCATATGACACAGGGACTGAGGCCCAGGTCCTGGTGAGGAGGGTAGGTGGACGGGTAGGTATATGACACAGGGACTGAGGCCTGGGTACTGGTGAGGAGGGTAGGTGGACGAGTAGGCATATGACACAGGGACTGCGGCCCAGGTCCTGGTGAGGAGGGTGGGTGGACGAGTAGGTATATGACACAGGGACTGCAGCCTAGGTCCTGGTGAGGGGGGTAGGTGGACGAGTAGGCATATGACACAGGGACTGAGGCCCAGGTCCTGGTGAGGAGGGTAGGTGGACGAGTAGGCATATGACACAGGGACTGAGGCCCAGGTCCTGGTGAGGAGGGTAGGTGGACGAGTAGGCATATGACACAGGGACTGCAGCCTAGGTCCTGGTGAGGAGGGTAGGTGGACGAGTAGGCATATGACACAGGGACTGAGGCCCAGGTCCTGGTGAGGAGGGTAGGTGGACGAGTAGGCACATGACACAGGGACTGAGGCCCAGGTCCTGGTGAGGAGGGTAGGTGGACGAGTAGGCATATGACACAGGGACTGAGGCCCAGGTCCTGGTGAGGAGGGTGGGTGGACGAGTAGGCACATGACACAGGGACTGAGGCCCAGGTCCTGGTGAGGAGGGTAGGTGGACGAGTAGGCATATGACACAGGGACTGAGGCCCAGGTCCTGGTGAGGAGGGTGGGTGGACGAGTAGGCATATGACACAGGGACTGAGGCCCAGGTCCTGGTGAGGAGGGTAGGTGGACGAGTAGGCACATGACACAGGGACTGCGGCCCAGGTCCTGGTGAGGAGGGTAGGTGGACGAGTAGGCATATGACACAGGGACTGAGGCCCAGGTCCTGGTGAGGAGGGTAGGTGGACGAGTAGGCATATGACACAGGGACTGAGGCCCAGGTCCTGGTGAGGAGGGTAGGTGGACGAGTAGGCATATGACACAGGGACTGAGGCCCAGGTCCTGGTGAGGAGGGTAGGTGGACGAGTAGGCATATGACACAGGCACTGAGGCCTGGGTACTGGTGAGGAGGGTAGGTGGACGAGTGGGTATATGACACAGGGACTGAGGCCTGGGTACTGGTGAGGAGGGTAGGTGGACGGGTAGGTATATGACACAGGGACTGAGGCCCAGGTACTGGTGAGGGGGGTGGGTGGACGAGTAGGTATATGACACAGGGACTGAGGCCTGGGTACTGGTGAGGAGGGTAGGTGGACGGGTAGGTATATGACACAGGGACTGCGGCCCAGGTCCTGGTGAGGAGGGTAGGTGGACGGGTAGGTATATGACACAGGGACTGAGGCCTGGGTACTGGTGAGGAGGGTAGGTGGACGAGTAGGTATATGACACAGGGACTGAGGCCCAGGTCCTGGTGAGGAGGGTAGGTGGACGAGTAGGCATATGACACAGGGACTGCGGCCTAGGTCCTGGTGAGGGGGTTAGGTGGACGAGTAGGCATATGACACAGGGACTGCAGCCTAGGTCCTGGTGAGGAGGGTGGGTGGACGAGTAGGCATATGACACAGGGACTGCGGCCCAGGTCCTGGTGAGGAGGGTAGGTGGACGGGTAGGTATATGACACAGGGACTGAGGCCTGGGTACTGGTGAGGAGGGTAGGTGGACGAGTAGGTATATGACACAGGGACTGCAGCCTAGGTCCTGGTGAGGAGGGTGGGTGGACGAGTAGGCATATGACACAGGGACTGCGGCCCAGGTCCTGGTGAGGAGGGTAGGTGGACGGGTAGGTATATGACACAGGGACTGAGGCCTGGGTACTGGTGAGGAGGGTAGGTGGACGAGTAGGTATATGACACAGGGACTGAGGCCCAGGTCCTGGTGAGGAGGGTAGGTGGACGAGTAGGCATATGACACAGGGACTGCGGCCTAGGTCCTGGTGAGGGGGTTAGGTGGACAAGTAGGCATATGACACAGGGACTGCAGCCTAGGTCCTGGTGAGGAGGGTGGGTGGACGAGTAGGCATATGACACAGGGACTGCGGCCCAGGTCCTGGTGAGGAGGGTAGGTGGACGGGTAGGTATATGACACAGGGACTGAGGCCTGGGTACTGGTGAGGAGGGTAGGTGGACGAGTAGGTATATGACACAGGGACTGAGGCCCAGGTCCTGGTGAGGAGGGTAGGTGGACGAGTAGGCATATGACACAGGGACTGCGGCCTAGGTCCTGGTGAGGGGGTTAGGTGGACGAGTAGGCATATGACACAGGGACTGCAGCCTAGGTCCTGGTGAGGAGGGTGGGTGGACGAGTAGGCATATGACACAGGGACTGCGGCCCAGGTCCTGGTGAGGAGGGTAGGTGGACGGGTAGGTATATGACACAGGGACTGAGGCCTGGGTACTGGTGAGGAGGGTAGGTGGACGAGTAGGTATATGACACAGGGACTGAGGCCCAGGTCCTGGTGAGGAGGGTAGGTGGACGGGTAGGTATATGACACAGGGACTGAGGCCTGGGTACTGGTGAGGAGGGTAGGTGGACGAGTAGGTATATGACACAGGGACTGAGGCCCAGGTCCTGGTGAGGAGGGTAGGTGGACGAGTAGGCATATGACACAGGGACTGCGGCCTAGGTCCTGGTGAGGGGGTTAGGTGGACGAGTAGGCATATGACACAGGGACTGCGGCCTAGGTCCTGGTGAGGAGGGTGGGTGGACGAGTAGGCATATGACACAGGGACTGCGGCCCAGGTCCTGGTGAGGAGGGTAGGTGGACGAGTAGGCATATGACACAGGGACTGCGGCCCAGGTCCTGGTGAGGGGGGTAGGTGGACGAGTAGGTATATGACACAGGGACTGAGGCCCAGGTACTGGTGAGCGGGGTGCGGTAAAGGGAGGGATAGGCGTAGTACGCAGGGACTTGAGCCAGCCTAGTTGAATGACTAAAATATACCGGCTTGGGATAATGCAAGAACCCTGAAGGCCTGCGACACTGGGCGACTGTGAGGCCTGCGACACTGGGCGACTGTGGGGCCTGCGACACTGGGCGACTGTGGGGCTTGTGACACTGGGCGACTGAGGCCTGTGACACTGAGCGACTGTCAGGCCTGTGACACTGAGCGACTGTCAGGCCTGCGATACTGGGCGACTGAGGCCTGCGACACTGGGCGACTGCCTGCGACACTGGGCAACTTCGAGGCCTGTGACACTGGGTGACTGTCTGGCCTGTGACACTGGGCGACTGTCAGGCCTGCGATACTGGATGACTGTGGGGCCTGTGACAATGGCCGACTGTCAGGCCTGCGATACTGGGCGACTGCCTGCAACAATGGGCGACTGTCAGGCCTGCAAACCTAGGCGACTGTCAAGCCTGCGACACTGGGCGACTGCCTGCAACACTGGGCGACTGTGGGGCCTGTGACACTGGGTGACTGAGGCCTGCGACAGTGGGCAACTGTCTGGTCTGCGACACTGAGCGACTTTCTGGCCTGCGACACTGGGCGACTGTCTGCGACATTGGGCGACTGTCAGGCCTGCGACACTGGGCGACTGTGAGGCCTGCGACACTGGGCGACTGAGGCCTGCGACACTGGGCGACTGTGGGGCCTGCGACACTGGGCGACTGTGGGGCCTGTGACACTGGGCGACTGTGGGGCCTGCGACACTGGGCGACTGTGGGGCCTGCGACACTGGGCGACTGTGGGGCCTGCGACACTGGGCGACTGAGGCCTGCGACACTGGGCGACTGCCTGCGACACTGGGCGACTGAGGCCTGCGACACTGGGCGACTGCCTGTGACACTGGGCGACTGTGGGGCCTGCGACAAGGGGCGACTGTGACTCCGCGACAGGCGATTTGTCTTCGCTGACAGCGCCTTAAAAGCACTCCTAATGGTGGCGCCGCGCCAAGGCCCTTCTCATTGCCTTGATTGAGGGGTTAAATTGGTGCTCCCTTATGGCTGCAGCGGGCAATTAGATAAGCGCGGATCGGGGTGGGCCCATCAGCCGTAGCACCCTCACTGAATCTAAACTAGCGTCATCTCCATAGCTGCATGTATAACTGCTGCCGGCTGGACTCAAGTGTTACCAGGAAGGCGAGACTACTTCTAAATAACAAGTCCGACTCATTCAAAATCAGACTTAACTTCAAATTTTATGTACAAAAAATAAGACTTAAAAAATTGTAGGATAGTATATTGGCTCAAAGCCTCCTGACCAATATAAATCCACAGTCCACAGCTGCAAAAAGCAAAAATGGGGTAAGCTCACTAGGAATCCGTCATGGGAGTGCATTTTCCTGTAATGAATGCCTTCTCGTAATCAATGGATTTCAAATCTGTAATCTATTGTTTTACTGACAACTTCCCGGTATAGGTACATAATAGTCAATGTCTGTTCACCATTTCCCGGTATGGGTATATAATAGTCAATTTCTGTACACCATTTCCCGGTATGAGTATATAATAGTCAATTTCTGTACACCATTTCCCGGTATAGGTATATAAGTCAATTTCTGTACACTATTTCCTGGTATGAGTATATAATAGTCAATTTCTGTACACCTTTCTCCGGTATGAGTATATAATAGTCAATGTCTGTACACCATTTCCCGGTATAGGTATATAATAGTGAATTTCTGTACACCATTTCCCGGTATAGGTATATAATAGTCAATTTCTGTACACCATTTCCCGGTATGAGTATATAATAGTCAATTTCTGTACACCTTTCCCCGGTATGAGTATATAATAGTCAATTTCTGTACACCATTTCCCGGTATAGGTATATAATAGTCAATTTCTGTACACCATTTCCCGGTATAGGTATATAATAGTCAATTTCTGTACACCATTTCCTGGTATGAGTATATAATAGTCAATTTCTGCGCACCACTGACGGAGCAGCTCAGTGGGTTGACGTTAGGGGGAGCTGCTCACTGATTGAGCGGCAGAGAGAGGCAGAGAGAGAGAGGTAGAGGGAGGGGTAGAGAGAGAGAGAGAGGGAGAGGGGGCGGCGCCGGGTAAACAGATCTATAAAACGCACGCCTCATTTGGAGGCTTGTGTACGTCTATCCACACAGAGGACAGATATCAAGGACGGCCGGACGCGGCGTTACGCGCGGACGACGCTACAGTCGGCTGCAGGAACACCTCACGCGATATGCTGCACACACCCAGTGCCGGCCTTTAACCTGGTACACACAAATACACGCGTAAACTTAATACGCTGTGGCTCAGGCTTATATACATGAATACACGCGTAAACTCAATACGCTGTGGCTCAGGCTTATATACGTGAATACACGCGTAAACTCAATACGCTGTGGCTCAGGCTTGTATACGTGAATACACGCGTAAACTCAATACGCTGTGGCTCAGGCTTATATACGTGAATACACGCGTAAACTCAATACGCCGTAGCTAAGGTTTATATACGTGAATACACGCGTAAACTCAATACGCTGTGGCTCAGGTTTATATACGTGAATACACACGTAAACTCAATACGCTGTGGCTCAGGCTTATATACGTGAATACACGCGTAAACTCAATACGCTGTGGCTCAGGCTTATATACGTGAATACACGCGTAAACTCAATACGCCGTAGCTAAGGTTTATATACGTGAATACACGCGTAAACTCAATACGCCGTAGCTAAGGTTTATATATGTGAATACACGCGTAAACTCAATACGCTGTGGCTCAGGTTTATATACGTGAATACACACATAAACTCAACAGCTGTGGCTCAGGCTTATATACGTGAATACACGCGTAAACTCAATACGCTGTGGCTCAGGCTTATATACGTGAATACACGCGTAAACTCAATACGCCGTAGCTAAGGTTTATATATGTGAATACACGCGTAAACTCAATACGCCGTAGCTAAGGTTTATATACGTGAATACACGCGTAAACTCAATACGCTGTGGCTAAGGCTTATATACGTGAATACACGCGTAAACTCAATACGCTGTGGCTCAGGCTTATATACGTGAATACACGCGTAAACTCAATACGTTACACTGGCCACCAGAGCTACACTATGTTAGCTCTAGTTGGGTTAAATCTGTGGTACCTTCACCTACTGCCTGTAAGTGTCTGTTACTCTCCCCGCAGATGTTTTATGTGACCTTGACCTATGCTTGGTGGGTGAGATATTTCTCACTCTTGAAGCCATTTTGACATAATCTCATTTCCTTATGTGTGTATTTTGAAAGAATTAACCATAAAGGAAGACTTTAGTATCAAATTGGTGAGATGTGAATATTTCCTGATAATATTTCTGCTCTCAGAACTCAGTATGAGAAATAAAACTTGGTCCGTGAGCGGGGATTCGTGGACACGGCCTGTGTTGTATCATACCGACCTCTTAGCTGGAACTGAGTGGAGACAGAGGTGGCGACCAATCTATGGAGACAGAGGCCTGTAATGCGGCCAATACCCACCAGATAGCGCATCGATAGACTCTAGCAAAGAATTTAGGATATCAGTGAAATGGACAGACTTTGTGTTACGAGCAGGGCGCAGGACCTCGGCTTGGAGAGTGCTGGGCGGGGTATGTGCGTGAGGTGGGGGTGGGGAGGGGTAAGGTCTGCAGTGCTGAGGATCAATATATGATATTGACCGCAGGCAGGGGGAGGACTGAGGAGGGCAGGGCGGGGCGGGGCGGGGCGGGGCGGGGCGGGGCAGGGCGGGGCGGGGCGGGGCGGGGCGGGGCGGGGCGGGGCGGGGCGGGGCGGGGCGGGGCGGGGCGGGGCGGGGCGGGGCGGCTAGAGGTGGCAGTCAGAGGTGAGGCTGAACGTTTAGGACGAGGCGGGGTACGGAGATAGCCCAGTCTCCCCGCCCGCCCGCCGGGTTAGGGCAGTCAGAGGACTGGGGAGGGCAGGGCGGGGCTGGCGGGTGCCTAGAGGTGAGGTTGAACGTTTAGGACGGGGCAGGTACACAAATAGACCCATCTGATTAGGTGAATAATGTTCCTGATCATGTCTACGGTATGAAATAAATTCAGAAACCAACTCAATAAAAAATAACTTGGTCCGCAGTCCACCTGCTCCAGCAAGGAGTTGTCCCTATGCCTTCACTGCCATATAAGGAATATAGAAGGCATGGATTGACCCAGCAGCCAATGATTGCATTCTCAGCAAACCACCACCTTCACCCTGACCTCCTTACATAGTGTTAATAGCGCCTTGGGACGGTTCTACAGTCTAGAGTTGACCTGAATGTCTTGGACCAACACCACCCTCGTTTGACCGACTAATTCACACAGATTTACTTAGTGAATTACTTAGAGTCAAACAAAGTTATTCTCATTTCCCGAGTTTCCTTCTATTGACTCCATCCACAAAAGGGATACGCGCGGTGCTAATGAAGTATTTCTCTCTCTGGACGAGCTTTATCGTCAGACAAACATCCCTCGTCCCCGGAGAGATTCAACACTCAGTTATCAGAGTAATTAATCAAATTACAGACGCCCACACTGACCTGGTTAAACGGAGCAGCTCGGGATTGAGGTTGAACCAGGCCCCGACTATTCCCGCTATTCTAACGTCCGTCTCGTGTGGTGTACAAAGACAATGATCGACGGTTTGTGAACAGGCGGTCGTGAACCACGAGAGGCTGACACGTAGTAATACACGAGCGTTAGCCTCAAACTGGAGTGGTTTACAAGCCGCCTGTCCAAATAACCGCCATTTGTTGCATGTATCACCCATCTTTTCGGATAAATCAAATCTAGTAATATTAAAGGTTATAACAATAAGAGACTTTTTTCCCGTATATCATGGCCTTGAAGCCGTATACCACAGATTTGAATAAATGAAACAATGACAAAAAATAGATAAAAAGAAGAAGCAAATGAGGTTCTCGGGATCTGTTTTCTCATATATTGCTCGTGTAGGGCTCAATGTGATTTGTTAAGTAGACTCTCCCTGTATAAGTCTGGTTTCAGGGAATGCTGCTAATGGAGACCCTCACCACTCCCCACTAGCTGTCACCACTAGCATACTAAGGGGACCAGTCACCACTAGCATACTAAGAGGATAAGTCACCACTAGCATACTAAGGGGACCAGTCACCACTAGCATACTAAGGGGACCAGTCACCACTAGCATACTAAGGGGACCAGTCACCACTAGCATACTAAGGGGACCAGTCACCACTAGCATACTAAGGGGACCAGTCACCACTAGCATACTAAGAGGACCAGTCACCACTAGCATACTAAGAGGACCAGTCACCACCAGCATACTAAGGGGACCAGTCACCACTAGCATACTAAAGGGACCAGTCACCACTAGCATACTAAGGGGACCAGTCACCACTAGCATACTAAGGGGACCAGTCACCACTAGCATACTAAGAGGATAAGTCACCACTAGCATACTAAGAGGATAAGTCACCACTAGCATACTAAGGGCACCAGTCACCACTAGCTGTCACCACTAGCATACTAAGGGGACCAGTCACCACTAGCATACTAAGAGGATAAGTCACCACTAGCATACTATGGGGACCAGTCACCACTAGCATATTAAGGGGACCAGTCACCACTAGCATACTAAGGGGACCAGTCACCACTAGCATACTAAGGGGACCAGTCACCACTAGCATACTAAGGGGACCAGTCACCACTAGCATACTAAGGGGACCAGTCACCACTAGCATACTAAGGGGACCAGTCACCACTAGCATACTAAGGGGACCAGTCACCACTAGCATACTAAGGGGACCAGTCACCACTAGCATACTAAGAGGATAAGTCACCACTAGCATACTAAGGGCACAAGTCACCACTAGCATACTAAGAGGATAAGTCACCACTAGCATACTAAGGGGACCAGTCACCTTTAGCATACTAAAGGGACCAGTCACCACTAGCATACTAATAGGTCCAGTACCACTAGCATACTAAAGGGACCAGTCACCACTAGCATACTAAGGGGACCTGTCACCACTAGCATACTAAAGGGACCAGTCACCACTAGCATACTAAGGGGACCAGTCACCACTAGCATACTAAGGGGACCAGTCACCACTAGCATACTAAGGGACCAGTCACCACTAGCATACTAAGGGACCAGTCACCACTAGCATACTAAGAGGACCAGTCACCACTAGCATACTAAGGGACCAGTCACCACTAGCATACTAAGAGGACCAGTCACCACTAGCATACTAAGAGGACCAGTCACCACTAGCATACTAAGGGGACCAGTCACCACTAGCATACTAAGGGACCAGTCACCACTAGCATACTAAGGGGACCAGTCACCACTAGCATACTAAAGGGACCAGTCACCACTAGCATACTAATAGGTCCAGTACCACTAGCAGTAAATCTCCCGCTGCTGGGGGTGAAGGAGAAAGGTGGCTGTACACCACACCACACAGACATGGTATGAGAAGGACTGGCCTTTGATATAGCAGTAAATCTACCACTGTTGGGGGTGAAGGAGAAGGGTGGCTGTACACCACACCACACCGACATGGTATGAGAAGGACTGGTCTTTGATATAGCAGTAAATCTACCACTGCTGGGGGTGAAGGAGAAAGGTGGCTGTACACCACACCACACAGACATGGTATGAGTAAATCTACCACTGCTGGGGGTGAAGGAGAAAGGTGGCTGTACACCACACCACACAGACATGGTATGAGTAAATCTCCCGCTGCTGGGGATGAAGGAGAAAGGTGGCTGTACACCACACCACACAGACATGGTATGAGTAAATCTACCACTGCTGGGGATGAAGGAGAAAGGTGGCTGTACACCACACCACACAGACATGGTATGAGTAAATCTACCACTGCTGGGGATGAAGGAGAAAGGTGGCTGTACACCACACCACACAGACATGGTATGAGTAAATCTACCACTGCTGGGGGTGAAGGAGAAAGGTGGCTGTACACCACACCACACAGACATGGTATGAGTAAATCTACCACTGCTGGGGGTGAAGGAGAAAGGTGGCTGTACACCACACCACACAGACATGGTATGAGTAAATCTCCCGCTGCTGGGGATGAAGGAGAAAGGTGGCTGTACACCACACCACACAGACATGGTATGAGTAAATCTACCACTGCTGGGGATGAAGGAGAAAGGTGGCTGTACACCACACCACACAGATATGGTATGAGTAAATCTCCCGCCGCTGGGGGTGAAGGAGAAGGGTGGCTGTACACCACACCACACAGACATGGTATGAGTAAATCTCCCGCCGCTGGGGGTGAAGGAGAAAGGTGGCTGTACACCACACCACACAGACCTGCTGGGCCGTCACTCTGGAGAACCAGACGTTGACGGTGGTTAATCATGCACGGAGGTCAGTCTGAGACTCACACAACACCTTCTAGTCACTCGGTCAGTAGAGGACGTCCCCCACGACCAATAACGCACGCTCCCACCTCAACCCATAAACAACCCGCACAGCCAAGTGTCTCCCGGCCATCCACCCAGCATTGATGATGACCGCTGAGAAAAAAAAAACCTCAAAGGAAAAAAAAGATGGCCGCTGACTCAATGTTAGCAGCCAATGTTTCTCATCCTCTGAGGTTTTTTTCAGGTTTTTTTTTATCTACTCTGTTTTTATTTTGCACTGGCGTGCGTTGGCCAGTGAATGAGTCAGACTATTAACACTAACGTCACTGTTTGACTGTTGGCATATATCGGTGCTCCATCTTACTGCCTTCTAACGTGTTACTGTAAAGGGCATGGCAAGGGAATATATGGTTAAATTCATATTTATCTATTTAATGCTAACCCTGTTTATTTGTTTGTTTGGGTAGTTTAACGTCAAATCACCTAAGCCTATGAACACGATTTAGAAACTGATAAGGTATAGACATACATGTACGTTTAGAGAATAGACTGGTTTTGTGAACGAATCGGGTGATCAAGTAGTTGACGTGGAGTAATATACGAGCATAGAAGGAGACTAGACGTACACAGGGGTTAACTGTCTCACTCATGTAAATCTCCACAGAGCCACGGTTATGCCATATAATATTTATATGCCACACATGACATATGAAGTTCAAAACATATTACAGGACAGAATCTAAGCCTGGCATTCATTATCTTCTGCTACAGATATCACTCAGCTCCACTTCGTGACATCATTCCAGGAAGACAACTCACACCATACAAACAATCATATGACATTCTGTGACGTTTCTTGATAATATCACTACATTTCTGTAACCTACAACCCCTGAGCTCCCTGCCCACCCCTGTAGCGGGAACATAACAAGAATGCGTCTTTACCTGGCGTATTGGTGCGGCGCCGGCGGCGGGATGAACACCTGTGTCGGGTGGTAATGTCCGAAGATGGGTTTAGGGCACAGCTCGGGCATCGACTCGCACATCACCTGCGGGGGGCCGGCGGGCAGCAGGGCGGGCAGCAGGGCGGGCAGCGGGGGGCCGGCGGGCAGCGCGGGGCCGGCGGGCAGCGCGGGCGGGGGGCGGGCGGCGGCGGGGCGGGGGGCGGCGGCCAGCTCGGCCAGGCAGGGCTCGGTGTAGGACTTGGGACAGAGGAGCAGCTCGGGGGGGGCGCGGCGGGGAGGAGGGTGGAGAGGCGGAGGAGGAGCTGAGGCTGGCGGGGGGCGGGCGGGGCGGGCGGGGCGGGCCCGGCGGGGGGCGCGGGGACGGCGTCACGCTGACCGGGGTCACCGCCGCCTCCTCCTCCTCCTCCTCGTCCTCCTCCGGGGCGGGGCAGGGCCCACACGGCAGCCCGCAGCAGTCCGTCCTCCGCGGCCGCGCCACCGACGACGACGACGATGACCCCGACGACGCGCCGCCCGCCGCCGCCATCTTGGCACCGGAAGTGGGGTGCGCGACGAGCCTGGCGGTGGAGGAGTCGGCGGGGGAGGAGTCTGGGGACGAGGGCGGGTGACGGGCGGGGGAGGGCGGGTGGCGGGCGGGGGAGGGCCGGCACGGGGCGGGGGAGGGCGGGTGGCGGGCGGGGGAGGGCGGGTGGCGGGCGGGGGAGGGCCGGCACGGGGCGGGGGAGGCCCCCGGGACCCCGCCCCGGTCGTCGGCGGACACACGCGGCCCCTCACACGGCGCGGTCGGCGTCAGGTCTGTGAGCTGCTCTGTTATATCTCCTCTGAGCTGCTCTGTTATATCTCCTCTGAGCTGCTGTTCTGTGAGCTGCTCATTTATATCTCCTGTCAGCTCTTCATGTATCTCTCCTCTGAGCTGTCCTGGGAGTTGCTGCTCAGTGAGTTGCTCTGTTATATCTCCCGTGAGCTGCTCACTTACATCTTCTGTGAGTTGCTCATTGAGACTGAGTGAGTCGGTGCCACTGACACCTGTACTGTCAGTGACAGTGTCAGTCACAGCTGTACTGTCAGTGACAGTGTCAGTGACAGTGTCGGTCACAGTGTTCACTAGACTGCTCCTCTCCACTCTCCCCCCACCACTGAGCTGCCCTCCACCCCTCACGCCGCCCCTCTCCGCTACAGGGACCTCGCTCTGATTGAGACAGTTCTTGATCTGCTCCATCTCCTGGTTACTATCACAAGCTTCGTCTGGCAAGACTTCGGGCACGGTGTGGGCGAGGCGGCTGGTGTCTGAAGGCGGCTGGGCTGGCGGTTTGTCTTCGTTGTTGTTGTTGTTGGTGCGGCGCGGCGCGGGGCAGGCGGGGTCGTGTGTGGGGTTGTCGCTGTAAGGCAGGAGCCGCTGAGACTCGTCGCAGTCCGGGGAGGGCTCCGAGTCCTCCTCCTCCAGGGAGGCACTGCGGAGGTCAGCCTGGAGCTGGGAGAGGTCCTGGAAGTGTCCGGCCTTCCACAGAGACATCTGACCGAGGCAGCTGTCACACTCCGACAATGATGAATCTGACGGGGAACCTGCCTCCGGCTCTGTCAGAGGAGAGGAGACCCGCTGTAGATCCATGGAAGCCTCCTGCTGTACCTCCCTCGGGATATGCTCTGTATGAGACACCTCCCCTGAGGCACCCTTCAAATGGGACACCTCCACTGGGACACCCTCTGTATCGGACACCTCGCCCCGGACATGCTCCGTATGAGACACCTCTCCTGAGACACCCTTCAAATGGGACACCTCCCCTTGGACACCCTCTGCATGGGACACCTCACCTGAGACATGCTCCGTATGAGACACCTCCCCCGGGACATGTTCTCTATGAGACACCTCTCCTTGGACATGCTCCGTATGAGACAACTCTCCTGGGACACACTCCGTATGGGACACCGCTATGATATCCTCCTGCGGTGTCTCCGGTAGTTCCTCCTGGGCTCCTCCTGTTGCTGGATGTGTAGCAGTGTGGTGCTGCAGTTCATCAGTCACGCTCACTGCCCCCGTCATGCCTAGTGACTCTGGGCACACATCTGGAGACACCTCCCGGTGGTCTAACTCCTGGCGGCTGTCTAACTCCTGGCGGCTGTCTAACTCCGGGCGGCTGTCTAACTCCTGCCGGCTGTCTAACTCTGGGCTGCAGGCGGACTGCGGCTGGATCCTGATCTGCGACAGGAACTCCTTACTCTGCGACACCGAGTCACTCACGTGGAAGGTGAGCACCTCGCGTGCCTCCCCGCCCCAGTACAGAGTCCCCTGCGGCTCTGTGGGGCCGTCCTGGCGGGGCGGCGGGGCGGGGCCGGGCGGCGGGGCCGGGCGGCGCGCGGAGGGCCCGGGGCCCGGCTCGTCGTCGCCGGCGGCGGGGCGGTGGTGGTGGGCGCGGTCCGGCTCGGGCATGGTTACGGGGGGCGGGTAGCGGGGACCACTCCTCACACCTTCTGGTCGTCACTCCGCAGTCAGCGACGAGACCTGACAACGCTCCTGGCGGCCGCCATGGGAAGCGCTGCACCCTGCCGAGGTATGCCGCCAACTGACTGCCACCAGAGTCTACCACTGTCAGGGCTACACTGAGTACTGTCAGGACTACACTATCCACCACAACGACCACCGAGTAGTAGAGTAATGAGCAGTGTCAGGACTACACTCTCCACCACACCACCACCTCTGAGAGGTAGAGTACTAAGTACTGCGAGGACGACTGTCCCACTTGAGGCGATCGCGTGGTCGGTGCTCTTAGATCATAACACAACTTAATGTGTGCGGTCACGCCCCTCTGTTTTCCAGAAAAGCCAATCAGCCGGTAATGACACGAGTTTGGTTGTGGTTTTTTTCTGTGAGTTGTTGTGAATTAAGCGGCTGTAATGGACTTGGCCTGAAACCTGCTCCTCTTCTGTCAGCGGCCAGTGTACGGGGAGCTGCTCAGTGCGGTGCTCAGTGAGCAGGTCACGGCGAGCAGGTCACGGTGAGCAGGTCACAATGAGCAGGTCACGGTGACCAGGTCACGGCGAGCAGGTCACGGGGAACTGTTCACGGCGAGCAGGTCAGTGACGAGGCGCGCCGGTCAGTGACGAGGCGAGCCGGTCAGTGACGAGGCGCGCCGGTCAGTGACGAGGCGAGCCGGTCAGTGACGAGGCGCGTCGGTCAGTGACGAGGCGCGTCGGTCAGTGACGAGGCGAGTCGGTCAGTGACGAGGCGAGTCGGTCAGTGGCGAGGCGAACAGGTCAGTGACGAGGCGAGCCGGTCAGTGACGAGGCGCGCCGGTCAGTGACGAGGCGAGCCGGTCAGTGACGAGGCGAGTCGGTCAGTGACGAGGCGAGTCGGTCAGTGGCGAGGCGAGTCGGTCAGTGGCGAGGCGAACAGGTCAGTGACGAGGCGAGCCGGTCAGTGACGAGGCGAGCCGGTCAGTGACGAGGCGAGCCGGTCAGTGACGAGGCGAGCCGGTCAGTGACGAGGCGAGCCGGTCAGTGACGAGGCGCGCAGGTCAGTGACGAGGCGAGCAGGTCAGTGACGAGGCGCGCCGGTCAGTGACGAGGCGCGCCGGTCAGTGACGAGGCGAGCAGGTCAGTGACGAGGCGCGCAGGTCAGTGACGAGGCGAGCAGGTCAGTGACGAGGCGCGCAGGTCTGTGACGAGGCGAGCAGGTCAGTGACGAGCCGAGCCGGTCAGTGACGAGGCGAGGCGGTCAGTGACGAGGCGAGGCGGTCAGTGACGAGGCGCGTCGGTCAGTGACGAGGCGAGCAGGTCAGTGACGAGGCGCGTCGGTCAGTGACGAGGCGAGCAGGTCAGTGACGAGGCGAGGCGGTCAGTGACGAGGCGAGGCGGTCAGTGACGAGGCGAGGCGGCAATAAGGCAATGAGCTGCTCGTGGCCGCTCTGATTGGGCGCGTTACGGGGAGGGGAGGGGGAGGGTCGTTCCCAGACTCATTCATCAGGTAGGACGGCGCCCAGACTGACCGCAGTGCGCCCGCCGGAGACCGCCTGACGACGGTATAGGGGCGATCTGTCACTGCCCGTACAGGAGGGAGGGGCCGGGCACGTAACAAGCACCGACCACTCGTAACACTGTAACGCTGTAACCCCCTCACAAACCACTCACACTCCTAAAACACAGCTATCTCCTACAGCTCTCCCCACACCATACCGGTTCCGTTTTACTACCAGTGGAATCCACCATGAAGGATGAGCTTGTGGCGTATTTATCTCAAAACTATTTCCGTGTAGTAACTGGGATGGTTATTGAGACGAAAAGAACCGGTGGATTGATGATGATCAAGGGACCTGAGGCAATCACATTCATCATGAGGAGGAGCTGGCGTGGATGTGGTGGGTGTGGGTGTCATGGGTGTGGGTGTGGGTGTGGGTGTGGGTGTGGTGGGTGTGGGTGTGGTGGGTGTGGGTGTGGGTGTGGGTGTGGGTGTGGGTGTGGGTATGACACCTGAGGGTGAGGCGGTACACGACCCGCTCACGATCTGCCAACGATCCGCTTACGATTCACTCACGATCCGCTCACGATCTGTTCACGATCCACTCACGATCCGCTTACGATCCACTCACGATCCACTCACGATCCGTACACGATCTGCTCACTCAATGCCCCACACCGAGCCCCGACCGAGCACCAGCGGGCGACCAGCGACGCCAACACAAACACACTAGCGCCCCCTGGTGTCTTTAGGGGGCACTGTGACCTCTACACCTGCCCAGCGACCCCCCACTACGCGCATGCGCTCGGCGAGTGACTCAATCTGTGACACAGTTATGAAATCTCCACTCTATATTAGAAGCAGCGTTACACACTGGCAGCTGTGACAATGAACGAGGTATTTCTATACCCAGCACCTACAGGTATAAATAGCCACTTGTGAGGGGCGTCATATACTCGTATAGGTGTGTCCTTGCCAGCGTGAGTTCCCAGTAATCAGGTGAGTTGATTATGGAGCCCGCTCCTGTTTGTTGATGACGGTCCCGTGGTATATTGTCACCAGCGATACGAACTAGCAGCATACAGGCTGTGACGAGTACTTCTATACCCAGCACTTACGGGTATATAAATAGGCACTTGTGATGGGATTCATGTATCCATAGAGGTGCGTCCTTGCCAATAGTGAGGGTAGTTAGATGACGGAGCCCGCTCGTGTTGTTGGTGGAGGTTCTGTGGTTGTGGGGGTGGGGGAGTAGGGAGTAGGGAGGGGGTGGTCGATCAGCTATTGACGGTGCCGCTCGCCGTAAATCCCGGTGTTCTGGTGAGTACGGACTCTGTATTCCACATACATACACGTAGAGCGGCCAGCGAGTAGCTCGACAAGTCGCCACGCAACCAGCAGTGAGCAGGTCGATACTACACCCCGCGTATAACACACCTCCGTGAGTTGAACACTGTGAGATGGGTCCAGCCACCTGCAGGGCCACAAACAAGGCCCTGGTCCTGGTTGATATAGCCCTGCGTATATAGCTCCTTAATGAGGCACTGGTCTCTATAGCCCCGCGTATATAACTCCATGAGTTTAACACTTGACAAGGCCCATGTCTCTATAGCCCCGCATATATAGCTCTGTAAGTTTAACACTTGACGAGGCCCTGGTCTCTACAGCCATGCGTATAAAGCTTCGTGAGTTAAACACTTGACGAGGCACTGGTCTATATAGCCCTGCGTATATAGCCCCGTGAGTTTAACACTTAACAAGGCACCTGTCTGTATAGCCCCGCGTATATAGCTCCATGAGTTAAACACTTGACGAGGCCCTGGTCTATATAGCCCCGCGTATATAGCTCCGCGAGTTGTACACTTGACGAGGCCCTGGTCTATAAAGCCCCACGTATATAGCTCCGCGAGTTGTACACTTGACGAGGCCTTGGTCTATATAGCCCTGCGTATATAGCTCCGCGAGTTGTACACTTGACGAGGCCTTGGTCTATATAGCCCTGCGTATAGAGCTCCGTGAGTTGTACACTTGACGAGGCCTTGGTCTATATAGCCCTGCGTATATAGCTCCGCGAGTTGAACACTTGACGAGTCCTTGGTCTATATAGCCCCGCGTATATAGCTCTGTTGGTTTAACACTTAACGGGGCCCTGGTCTATATAGCCCCGTGTATATAGCTCCATGAGTTGTACACTTGACGAGGCCTTGGTCTATATAGCCCCGCGTATATAGCTCCGTGAGTTGCACACTTGACGAGGCCTTGGTCTATATAGCCCTGCGTATATAGCTCCGCGAGTTGTACACTTGACAAGGCCTGGTCTATAAAGCCCTGCGTATATAGCTCCGCGAGTTGTACACTTGACGAGGCCTGGTCTATAAAGCCCTGCGTATATAGCCCCGTGAGTTGTACACTTGACGAGGCCTTGGTCTATATATCCCTGCGTATAGAGCTCCGTGAGTTGTACACTTGACAAGGCCCTGGTCTATAAAGCCCCACGTATGTAGCTCCATGAGTTGTACACTTGACAAGGCCTTGGTCTATATAGCCCTGCGTATAGAGCTCCGTGAGTTGTACACTTGACGAGGCCTTGGTCTATATGAGTTGTACACTTGACGAGGCCTTGGTCTTATCCTGCGTATAACACACCTCCATGAGTTGAACACTCAGTGTGTTTACACTGTGAGGCGCGGTCCAGACACCCGCACGGCCACTAACAAGGCCCTGATTGAGAGGACAATGGCGGCGGCCAATCTGCCCGCTGCTGGTGAAGCCCCACGATGTGCGTGCACCGACACAGCACCCACTGCCCTCTGGTAGGTCACCCGCCCGCCGCCCGCCCGCCCGCCGCCCGCCCGCCCGCTGTAGGAGACCACCTGGGGCGGATCAGAGCAGGATGAACAGGGATCCAGCACGTAATCCAATGAGGTAATCCCGTGATCCTACCCTACGAGGCAGGTGAGGAGGCAGGTGTGTGGGGAGGTGACAGTGAGGTGGTCCTTCCTTGACGTCCTGTCATGTGCGTGCTCCTACCGGAGGCAGGTGTGTGGGGAGGTGACAGGAGGAAGGTGGTACTTCCTCCAGTACTGTCACAGACGGCGCAGTTCTGGTCACTTTAACCCCAGCTTCCTTCACGTCAACGTGGAGCGAGTTTCAAACTCGGGGTATTTTACCAGCTGTCAGTGGGCCGTTGACAGCTGAGGAGAGCGGCTGTCAGGCGACTGTCACGCCGGCTGTCACACGGCTGTCATGCCGGCTGTCACACGACTATCACACGGCTGTCACGCTGGCTGTCACACAGCCATCACGCCGGCTGTAACACGACTGACACCCGGCTGTCACACGACTGTCACCCGGCTGTCACACCGCCTGTCACCCGGCTGTCACCCGGCTGTCTCCCGGCTGTCACGCGGCTGTCACGCCGTACTGAGTGGCGCGGGGGCCCGGCACGCCTCCCCTCACGTCCCGTACTCGTACCCGTACAGTGAGCTGCTCACAGAGCTGCTCCTCCGAGTGGTGCTGGTAGCCGCTGGCCGCGCAGTGTCACCCCGCGCCGTGCAGACCAGTGGCGCCACCAGCGGCCGCCGCACGACTAACCACCCTGCGTGATGGCGGCAGACAATAGACCGGTGTATGTAGGGTAGACTAGCTCCAGTCTCTGTATCCCGCCACCTGCCTCGCCCCTCCTCACAGGGATACAGGCTCCAGTCCCTGTACCCCGCCACCTACCTCGCCCCTCCTCACAGTGATACAGGCTCCAGTCCCTGTACCCCGCCACCTACCTCGCCCCTCCTCACAGGGATACAGGCTTCAGTCCCTCCTTCCTGTAGCTACCCCTCCACCTGCCTCCCCCCGTCCTCACTGGGATTCCTGGGCCTGTCAGGCGTCAGGGGAA